>CM037795.1:33115281-33159436 GCA_021229015.1 Solen grandis | reverse complement strand
TCTATAACATTTGTAAGCATATCATTCTGTACCCAACTCGCAATAATGATATGATTATGATATTGATGTTTTTTTGTTTGGTGCTCATGAAGGAACTATAAGTTTATTATAATGATCCATTCCACAGTTAAGCCTTTAAAAAGGTTTTCCCAAATAGTAAATCACTTTCACCTAGCGTCAAAATGTGACTTCAACATCAACTTCTAAACTTTCACTTGCAAATTGTGTTAAAATTTTAAAAATTTTGATAGTAAAAAAAAATCCATTGGTTGAAAATTAGAAAGAAATAGTGATTTGCATATTGGCGGATATTCCCTTCCATACACGTGATCCAAGACTGTTTATTATTCCGAAAAAAAAAACTTCCAATGACTATAAATATGTTACATGTGCCCATAATTACGAGTAAAACATGACCACTTGTACTGGCAGAATAACCACACATGCACCTGTCACAAGTATTGTTTTTGTGGCGTCATAATTAGGAGTCAATTGGTGAACGCTGACACGTGACAAGGCACTAACTATCATGCAGTCCAGTCCACACTGGATGGGTTCAGTTTGTCACGAGTCCGAATACGCTCACGTGCATTTTTTTTAACTGACCGCGGGACGTTTTCCACTGTTTTCTATGATAAAAAGATATTTGTGTTGACATTAATTAGTAATATAAGCATGTAGACAGGTCGTGGGAGGACATGGTAATGTATAACATACATAAGTCTTAATGCTTAAAACAAGAGGTGTTTTTTGCATGATGTAGTCTACAGGTCTGAGCATGTATTTGTAAGCATTCTAGCCCCCGCCACCTCCCCCCCCCCCCCCTCTCTCTCTCTCTCTCTCTCTTACGGGCACTGTGGTCCAGTTTTAATATATAACATATATACAGTTGAATCTGTATTGGCGACTACCTGTATTAAACGTTCATACTGCACTTGGCGGTCAATTTTGATATGATCAAACTAGCGTTTTGGTATGTGCGTCATCTTGCGGTCATCTCTGTTAGGCGGTCACTTTCTATTGTTTCGTTGACTGACCACTAAAAGCAGGTTTGACTGTACATGACTGTGTATCCGACAGTCGTGGGTTTGAACCCAAGGGTTTTTCTGGGCCTTCTCCGGCGCCAAGTACTGGTCCAACCCATGAGCCGACGAGTGGAATTATGGGATACGTACAGTTTGTAATGAGTTTTTCCCAATTGATGCAAAAATAGAGAAATTTAAATTAAACTTGATGTCTCCGACAATTCTTAAAAATGAATAGGTACATTTGCCCGCATATTTAAACGATATTTGGGTATTATTCATAATTTATTAAAATGACTGCTATGACTGTGTTCTCTAAGAGAAAACTTTATATAATTATGGTAACGGACTTGCAGTTTGCGTGCGTTACTTAGGCAATCAGTTTTAAAACGTTTCAATGAAGTTTTTAGTTTATCTATATATATGAAACGGTAAGTTTTTAAAGCTGCCTCGCACAGAAACATGGTATACATATATGGCCGACAAGGTTTTTCATTCATGCAATGAATATTTCTTAATTGTTCATAAAAGGTTGAGAAATCCATTTTTATCCCTGTGCGACGCTACATGACGGCTTGCAGCACTTTAAATAACTAAACTTACATTACATTTAAACTTATTTTCTTTGCTGATGCTAGTGTAATATTTACTATACATTGCCATATAGGGTAGGCTGTCAATTTGCGCCTTTGATCCCTGAGGCTCGTTTGACTTCTTTCGGGTCAATATCCAAATTATTCAATAAATCAAGGAGCTCACAAGTTCTTATCAAGAAGTTAACAATATATTTGACTATCTGTCTGTCTCAAAAACACATATACACAACTACTATGTATTATAAGGACTTACCTGCATTCTGTCATTCGTCATTCTTTGTCCGCCCGTCCTAGGATTAAACACTGTACCCCCGCGCTGAAGCATGTTTGGTTCTAGTCCCGGGTCCCTTAATCCTTGAGAGATCACGGGCTCGAACCATTGCACAGTCAACATAACTGTTGCTATAGCCAATGCTCGCGAGACTTTCAAGATAACCTGGTTTCGTAGTATGTTCGCCATTTTATTCCGTTTTGATTTTCCTGTATATTAGAGTTGAACGAGCATTTTTGCGAAACCTAATATTAAAGTTCAATCCTCACTAAAAGTCACAAAATGACACGATCCTATTTCATTGTAAGTTTTACATATCATTTCCACTTCATTTTTATGCTGGTTTGTATATTACAATCCGAATGATCATAGTTTCGTGAATACTTTGTGAGAAATTGCACGCTATATTGCCACATAAAAATGTCGGCAAAAACATTGGAAGGTTCGACACGTCAAGGGGACGAATGAAAGACCATACAGGGGCGGTCATTTACATCGGATATGACGTGTTTATATCGTGTTGTTACGCTTCATTAATTCTTTATTTCGCGGCATTTAGTATATATCCTTCTAGTTAACTGACATTACCACGCTCGTAAAAAATAGAAGAAAAAAATAATATTTTGTGATCGTTTTTTGCATAAGCTGTCAACTGCTTTTAGCAGCCAATGGCCAAAACAGAGCGATTACACTGCCTTCGGTGCTCAGTGCGACCAGCCTACCAGTCCAATAGGAACCGTGTGTCAGACATGCCCAGGTGTCATATTGAACCGTAATTGTTGTTTTATTCTTCAAACCGCAAATATTCAATATGTCAGCAACAGAGTTACCTAGTTAATATTCCGGGACTTTACATCGATCGCTTGTTCCCGGAAAATACACTTTATCTACCGGTGCCCGGTGCCTTTTTTCACAATAACATGAATTTAAACCGTTTTTTTTTTTTTTTGCTTTTGTCGTTTTGCTTTTTTGCAATGTATTTTATTTTCAAATAAATTCTCTTTCAGCAGCTTGTGATTTTAAGACATTCAGTCATTTAACATTAAAATCATTGAAAACGAATATGCTTGAAATAATGAAGTAAAAAGTATTGTGATTTTTTTTAAACCTTTACCTTACATAGTAGATTCGTTTTGACAAATTTAGTAAACAGAGGAGACCAAGATCACAGAGGAGCTGCCTAATCAAGATTTCCTCTGTTTTTCGAGTCATACAACACTGTGGCCCAGATTCTACAGAACCTGTACTGATTGACTCACATACTTTTAATTTCCAGTATATCAATAATAATTTGTAGATGACTATTTATGAGATAAAAAGGGTATTTAAGATACAATGCAATACTCACTCTTGTTAAACAATTATCATGATTAATTAACTGTTCCCTGATTTTGACGGCCTCTTGCATTAAGGTAAATTCCCTGTAATGGTTCCGCTACGTCTTGGACCACTAAACCTCAACCAAGATAACCAAGGTACCCTAATGAAACATGAGGAAACCTTGGTTATCTCCGTGAAAGGCCATGATGTCCGAAATGTAGCGGAACCATTACAGGGACTTAACCTAAATGTTACCTGAAATGGTCGACACTGCTACAATGAATTCAAAGAAGTTTGTTCCTAGAACTCAATTATTAGAGGATCGCAGCATAGAAATTTTATGATAGTGTTACATGTATGCTGTAAAAAGTAGAAGTATTTTAGATAAATTTTGTAAATTTAAAATATACATTTTGTGAGTCACATTAAGAAAAATGTATTTCATATAGATTTTATAAGTAGACAACTACTTAAAAGAAAGAAAATCAAGTAGGATTGTTTTATTAGGTTCGAATTTGGTAATCTTGACTGTCTAATTGTCGATCTGGAAGCAACCTTCACACACAGACTTCCATGATAAGAAAAAGGCGCACGTTTTAGGGTCGGATGGTTGCAGAAGATTTGGGCCCTTCTGCGTGTCGATTTTTTACATTATTTTTTTCTAAATGTTAAATCAGTGAAAACAAAAATATTCAGTAACAAAAGATGTTGATATTCAATATAAAAACTTTAATGTCCGTTTTATTTCGCACATAAATTGTGTTTTCAGTTCATTAGTATTTCGTATTCATCGACTTATCAGTAACATTGTTCAATGACTAATTACCTGGATTTGATTTGAATTAGTGATCATGCATAATCTACATGTACATTGTCCCAAAATATGGATTGTCCTAAACTATTGCAGGTTGAAATTTTCAAATTATTTCATTTCTTTTTCATTTTTTTATAAATTTAAAATACACCTGGGTGTATTTATTAAGCGACGTGAATACACATACATGTAGATATTAATAAGTGAACATGATGATGCATCGGCCTACTGTTTGTATTTTTTTTTCAGGAAAAATATTTATATTTCATAAAAACAATACTTAAAAAGTTATGTAAAAATAGAAAAGCTGATGACATTTAGAAACACAACCCATTTCTGATGTCATTAATTCCTTTGGGCTCTAGTGAAATTGTTTCGATGCTAATTGCATTTTAATGTCCAGCTTAGTTGTTATTTTTTGTGGCTAATTTTATGCTTAACTATTTTATGTTATTTCTTAACTGCATTCGTCTAGAATACTTTATAGCTGTAACTGATACAAACTACTTGCCTATTTTCCCATGGTAGATCGCTAGACAGACGACATGTAAATTTCTCTTAATCAGTGAACGTGTCCGCAGTACCCTAAACACACGCTAATCACACAGTCATGGACGACTGCCGATTAGGATTATCTACACATTAACAGCAGCGGGGCATAGGAGTCTGGCTGGTCAGGTGGTTATGCAGGTGGTTCAGTATGGGGACCCACGATGGGGATTTTTTCTATGCAAGCCCCCCCCCCCCCCCACACACACCTTGCTGGATCCGAGCCTGTTCCTTTTTTCTATGAAATAGCAATCAAAACTAAGCGAAATGTTGAAATTTTCAGCTAGTTAATGGATGAAAATTACACACGAGTCAGTAAAATGAGTCAAAACAGATAAGGCTTTGATAATATTTAATTCAAAATAGGCCCTTTTTCATCATGTACTAGGTATGTTGGTGTACTTTATATGTATTTATTTATTTATTTTTTATATTTTATAATGTATACTGTTATATTGTTGGTGTGATATCTTAATGTCCATCGCTTGCGTAGCTTCTTAATGCATGGTTATTAAAATGATATTTATTATCTTATTTAAAAATAGTTTCAATTATGCTATATTGCATAATAATCGACGGTGTTAGGTTCAGATGAGAACTAATCACGAAGGCCGTATCTGAACGCAACACCATGTTATATTCTGCGATTCAACACATAAAACGAGACTTCATTTCCATTCTTACACGATAGGATTTAAAAGAGATAAAATATGTCGGTTTATTTTATTACGCTTTTCCCGGAATCGGGAGATCGTGAGCCGCGACATACCAAAGTGGTAAAACATGGTACTGGTATAACTCCCTTGCTTTTCGCTCAGCATAAAAAGATAGCTCCAGGACTGGCTAGCCCGGTGTCAGGATAATATGACTGGGTGTGGTATCATGTCACATGTCTACGGCACGATACTGCAGCGTGGCAGCACTATATTTGTCTCAAGTAGACATCGTCTGCAAAATAACTTATATTTAAAAATTGAGATAATTATTTATTTCTTTTCGTCCCCTTTCTAATCAAATATTGGTTGATATAGTTATCGTTACGACGTTACCGATATTTTTTTCGGTGCGTCAATTATACAGGCTCACCGGAAGTGAACTTCCATTTGCATATTTTTGTTTGAGTGACTTGTACTTATCAAACTGGAATTTTACTAAAAACAGTAAAAGTTTTTTATGTTCACTTCCCATTTGTCTGTTGTTAGCATGTATCATTTAAATGCGTTTCTATTGACTGAATGACGATCAAGATATTTGTCTTCTCATATTTTTAGTTGTTTATGTAAACATTTTGACTATAGTTTGAAAACCCAAGCTGCTGACGCATTTTACGGAATGAACTTTCTCGGTATTTGGAATTGATATTCAAGTCGTCATAAGAATAATATGGCTGATGTTTATGGTATTTAGAAATATTTCGAAGCCCGTGGTCACAAATTCTGTATGTCGAGGTAGACCTCTTTCAAATAAAATACAAAATGTACATATGGTATATATTGTGGTAGTGGTTGAGTTTGCCGTCACTGTGAGTTTTTTTTCTGTCTGGCTAATTATATTTTGAGGTAGACATCGATTACCAGTACATGTGACTAGTGCATAGATAAAGTGGCAATATCGGTTTGATCCCAGGTTATGTATGAGAAAATGAAGGTAGCCCGTCCAGGCTATTTGGTTAAATCCGTGTAAACCAGTCTTCTGACACAATAAGGACCATGTCCCGTGTTCTCGAAAATAAATGGTATTTGAGTATGATTTTCATACTTATACTCAAACTTTGCCAATAACTTTCAATAGGGATTTATGTATTATACTAAAATTTGAGCCTGATATCGTGCTTATGATCCTAGAGGACATGGGGCCATATTCAATGGCTATTTAATAAATGTAGCCGGTTCTTTTACCGCGACTGACCGTTACAAGGCGGTAACTGCTGGTATTTCTCTATTCATGAAATGTCCTGTTTCTGTGTTTTTGTTGTCTTTTTACCATTTACATTCACATTCTTATATATATGAAATTTCTCAAAGGATTCTTTCGTCCTTCCTTATTCGATAACATCTTTTAAAATTAGGGCACCTCTCTCTCTCTCTCTCTCTCTCCGAACTACTCATGTATGCATAATTTTAGAAATTAATGGACAGTTTTAAGAAGAACAATAACCTTTGATTAATATATATTTAATTGTCATATTTATTTACATACAGAAATTAATGTAAATCATCTATGATAACAAAGCATCAACAAATCTTTAAATAATATACATGTATTTTGATATCCTACTTATTAGAATTATAAAATTGGTATTACTTTTTTCGTATCAGGAAGTAATCAAGAGAACTCGTCTAAATTATATTCGTGATCAGTGAATATTCTGATAAAAATATTTTTAAATTATTATTCAATTAATATTTTATATGCTGTTCATTTGAAAATCGAATACTTATTTTTTTTTCTATCAGTAAAGTTTCAAAAGAACGCGTCTAAATTATATTCATGATCAGTGAATATTCCTGTAATTAGTTTAATTATATTCTTCTCAGAACATCAAAATCTCACAACATATAATGAAACATATATCTTAACATTAAATGGCACATAGCATATTCATATATAGCTGCAACAATGCAGAACAGGTATTCAAGCAAACCGGTATAACAGTAATTCCAACTTGTATAATATTCCTTATAATTTGTCTGTAAACACGGCAATACATACACATGGTTTGCTAATTGGAGTAGGTTAAATATACAGTCAAAGTTGTTTTTAACAGTAATTTGGTGACAGATGCTTCCATTATACACTGCACATACTAAAGGAAATTAGATTTGAAAAAAAATAGAACAAAATTAACGTCTTAAATAATACATTAAATTACAACATCTGTTTATATACAAAATCAATGTAAATTGCATCATTCATTAAAAATATTAACATATATTCAATTCATGCTATTTTTTATTTAGTTAACTACATTTCAGACTTGCACAATTGATCAATTCATCATATTTCTTGAATATATATATATATATATATATATATATATATATATATATATATATATATATATACATTGCACCCACATACAGTGAAAATCACACGGTTAAATCCTTATTAATTTAGAATCATACAAAACACTAAAACAAATAAAAAAGTATTTAATATAATTCATTTTGACGTGATAATGAAATAGCACTTTTTACAATCATCATTTCCTAATCATCAATACAAATATGTTAACATACAAAGTCAATGAATTGTACATCATTAACAACAGTAAAGTATCAAAACAACCTCCAATTATAATAACGTTGCATTTAGTAAGCTATATTTCAGATTTACACAATTGGCCATATTTCCTATATTGAGTAATTTTAGATCAACCAACTCTTTTAAATTACACCTTTAGTTAGTATATCGGCACATAGGCATATGATTCAGTCCTTATAATTTAGTTTTACAATTCCGACAAAACAACAAATTCACGTAAAAAAAAATAAGTAAAACTTTATGTTTGTACAAAAAATGCAGTATATGATTATTTTAAAAATGTTCACATTGTAATTAAAGAAAATTATTATTATACAGTGCTCTCGATCTCAATTGTTTAGTTCCTGTATAAGGCACCATTTCCCCAACCAATTTTTTCCCCTCCATTTCAAGCAAAATACCACTCCCCGCAAAAAAAAATGTAAGAGATCACATAAAATGTAAGAGATCACATAAATAAAAATGGTCAAATGGTAGATAGTTGTACGGTTTACCATTTGATTTCCATATTAGTCTTACCAAATAAAGTTACCATACAGGAACTTTTTTGTACATTTTTATTAATATAATTATTGCAGTATGTGCAGCAAAAGAAAATGCCTAAAATTCCTCCAACAGCAGAAAATAACACGAAAATTCACACTCCTGAAGGTCGAGGTACTGTTCCCCCAAATAAGACAGAGAGAGAGAGAGAGAGAGAGAGAGAGAGAGACCTGTTATTCCACGAGTAACACTTTCATTCTCTAAAAGACATTCTGATATTCAGACATATAGAGCCAATCTCACAAAACCCCGACACGTCTCAAAGAAGGCAAACAAGTTTTCAAGGTATTTCACAATCATTTTCAGTAGGCCTTATATGTTTGGACACTAGTATGTGTAACGTTATTTAACAGTGATATAATATGTAATTTTAAATATTATAATTAATGTATGAAAAATACTTTTAGTCTTCTTGTTAAGCACATGGAATTTGGTTAAAAGAACATGAAACTATAATGCCAGTCTAATTCTTGCACTGTCGCCGAAAGTTTTTCTTTCGTCCATGAAATGATTGGTATTCGCCGTCTGAAATAAAAAGTGAACAAGGATCATGGCAGCATTCTTAGGCCACAACATGTTATAGCATCATAATTGTGTTGCATATATATAAATATATCAATAGTACGTCAAACATTTTTAGAGATAATAGTTTACGTGAAATGTATAACGCAAAAACGTATGACTGTTCTTAAAGCAGATTAATAAAGCCAGATTACCTTTACTATCAAAACTAATACAGTTAGATAACTCTTGACCAAATCAAATTCAAATGTCCTTTTTCTGGATTTTAGTTACAGTTTTGCACACAATATACTTTCTTATATCTCAATAACCAGGTAGGTGGATTGACATAGTAGGGGGTGTCAGACCATCAAGTTAGATTAATAGCCCATGACTTTTTTTGTAAATTATGGACCCGTTTCAATTTAAAAATGTAAAAAATAAAAAGATTTGCGCACAGCTAAATTAGGTTAGCGGCGAAATAGACGAGCGTAATGTCTTGCTCTTATTTTCACACGAATTTCCCCTGAAATACTTTTCCTTTATCAAAACTACAACCACTGATACTACTGTCATCACAACTTTACTACTTCTATCATTACAACTACACAAACTAAGAAACCATCACTACTATTAATACCCCACTCTCTTTGATTACAACAACAACTACTACAACAATAAGAACAGTAATAGTAGTAGTAGAAGTAGTAGCTGTTGTTGTTTTACAACAACAACAATAACTATCATCATCATCATCATCATCATCATCATCATCATCATCATCATCATCATCATCATCATCAACATCAACATCATCATCATCATCATCATCATCATCATCATCATCATCATCATCATCATCATCATCATCATCATCATCATCATAGTTGCTACCAACACCAACATCTTCATTGCTGTCATCATCAACATCATCATTGCTATCAACATCAACATCTTCATTGCTGTCATCATCAACATCATCATTGCTATCAACATCAAAATCATCATTGCTGTCATCATGATTATTTCTATTAACATCAACATCATCATTGCTGTCAACATGATCATTGCTGTCCACATCTTCATTGCTGTCATCAATATCATTTCTATCATCATCATTGCTGTCAACATGATCATTGCTGTCATCAACATCATTGCTGTCAACATCATCATTGCTGTCAACATCATCATTGCTGTCAACATCATCATTGCTATCATCATCATCATTGCTGTCAACATCATCATTGCTGTCATCAACATCATTGATGTCATCATCATCATTGCTGTCACCATCATCATTGCTGTCAACATCATCATTGCTGTCATCATCATCATTGCTGTCAATATCACGAAACATTGCTATCAACATCATCATTGCTATCAACATCATCATTGCTGTCAACATCAACATCATTGCTATCAACATCATCATTGCTATCAACATCAACATCATCATTGCTATCAACATCATCATTGCTGTCATCAACATCATTGCTGTCATCAACATCATTGCTGTCATCAACATCATTGCTGTCAACATCATCATTGCTGTGAACATCATCATTGCTATCAACATCATCATTGCTGTCATCAACATCATTGCTGTCAACATCATCATTGTCAACATAAACATTGCTATCAACATCATCATTGCTATCAACATCATCATTGCTATCAACATCTTCATTGCTATCAACATCAACATTGCTGTCAACATCAACATCATCATTGCTATCATCATCAACATCCTCATTGCTATCAACATCAACATCATTATTGCTATCAACATCAACATCAATATTGCTTTAAAGTTGACAACATCAACATCATCATTGCTATCAACTTTAACATCATCATTGCTATCAACATCATTGCTATCAACATCATCATCATTGCTATCAACATCATCATCATCATCATCATCATCATCAACATCATCATTGCTATCAACATCAACATCACGATTGCTATTAACATTAAGATCACCATTGCTATCAACATCACCATTGCTATCAACATCAACATCATTGCTATCAACATCATCAACATCATTGCTATCAACAACAACATCATTGCTATCAACTTCATCATCATTGCTATCAACATTATCATCATCATTGCTGTCGACATCAACATCATCACTGCTATCAACATCATCATTGCCATCAACATCAACATTGCCATCAACATCAACATCAACATTCATTGCGGACATCATCATCATCATCATCACTATCGTTATCAACTTTTAACATTGCCATCAACATCTTCATTGCTGACCTCTCATATCGTAATCATCTTCAATTGCTCATCATCAATCACTTGCTTCATCAACATCATAAATACATTTTCATCATCAGCATCATTGCTGTCATCATCATCATCCTCATTATCATCAGCATCATCATCATCAAAAAAAAAATTATCTTATTAAAAAAAATAACAAATCATTATCATCACAAAATCGAAATAATTATCAAAAGATGGAGAAGAAAAAAAAATGCCTTCAGTTTTTTTTAATGAATAATGAGTAGATCTCAGTAAAAAATGAAAAATAAAAACAAAAACAGAAATTTAAAAATTATTTAGAAATAAAACAATAAAGAAGCCATGACGGAAAGTGGAGAAACAGGGTATAATATCGTCTCGAATTATAATTTTAAAAAAATCAAAATAATTTCCGGTGTTGTTATATATTTAGACGAATATAATATATTGTTTTGCAAAGCATATTTTATAAAATATAAAATAATTTTGAGTAGCAGAAAGTAAAAATAAACAATAAATATTTGATAAATCAAGATGGCGGCTTCCGAGTGATAAAGATACATGTACGGTAACTAGACTGAATAAATAAATAATTAAATAAATAAATAAATAAATAAATAAGTAAATTGTAAATGAATAAATACTTATGATGATAAATAAACATGAATAAAATGCTTCAACATGAAGTAAAAAATGTAAAGAATGAGAGAAGGTAAGAAAAGAAAGAACATTCAAGATGGCGGCTGTGATATAAAAATGAAGTAAAGTCTTACCTTCAGTTCTCCGTCAGCTGAAATTCCTGCACGTGATCACTCCGGTAACCACCCACGTACATTCGGTCTCCCTCGGGACTGAGGCCAATGGCCCGGGGATCCTCACACAAACCGTCTTCCTTCCCCAGGATCTGTGTGGACCGGTCACCTGTAGCGGACACAAGATGGACGGTTCTATCCTCACAACAGACAAACACTGACCCCGCCCAGTCCACTGTAACACCGCGAGGGGTGTCAAATCCCTCCAACTTGGTCATCACTGACCAGTCACGTGTACTGATACTGGTCAGCTTGTTGTTCCGCCAGTCTGATACATATAAGATGCCGGAGCCAGGACTGACCGCGAGGTGCCATGGTCGATGAAACAGTTGAGCCCCGTCATGATCTGTCTGGAATCTCCTCAGGACTTGTCCGTCCATGTCCAGAATCTCAACTTTCCCCGAGTCATAACTCACCGCGAGTTTCCTGTCCTGAGTGACCTGGATTCCCTGACACCAACCTTCAACAGAGATGACCTTGTTCGTGTCCGTGATCTGGTCAGTGGTCACTCTGATATAACGGAGACTACTGGCACCAGGCATGGTAACGATGAGGTCACGAGTTGTTGATTCCTCGGTGACGTCACGAGGCACGAGCGCCGTGTCCCAGGGACCGGAGGGGAGGCTGATCTGAGATACGATTTTGTTACGTTTTGTGTCGACAAGTTTGACAGATTTGTTCAAGCAGTCACAGAGGAAGACTTTATCCTGATCCAGAACACAGATACCTGGGATCCAACATGGCTCCTTGTCTGACTTACTTTTCACTTTTATATCCCTCACGTGTTTTACTTTCAACTTGAAGTCATGTCGCCGCACGTGCAACTTCCCGATGGCTTTCACTGTCGATTCCACGTGTTTCAGCTTAACATCCGGCTCAAATCTGTATCGCGTGACCCCTTTCTTTGAATCAATTGAATTGATCTCGGACTGAATCTCTGCCATTTTCTTCTCTGCTTTTTTCATGGTGACAAACAGTTTGTTGTTTTGGTTTCTGTTTAACTTCTCCGCCAGTTCTGCCGAGAGTTTCTGTAAATCGGATTCCATGGAAACGCATGTTTCCAAGATTTCGTCCATCCCCGAAAAGTCTTTATTGGCTATTTGATCAATTTCTCGCACTAAAGACAGTTCCAGTTTATCAAAGACTCTTACTAATTCCTCCTTCATGTGTCGAACCTGCGATCTCGTCTCCTCTTTAAGTTGTTCAATGTCAGTCTTGTTTCCGTCTGCTGTTTCTTTGTTTTTCTTCACTCTCTCAATCAATTCCGACATGTTGTCACGGAGAGAGGAAAACTCCCGACTGTTTCCGATGTCTTTTGTCTCGTCGGGAATGAAACTTACTCCACAGTTTCCATGATTTAAAGTCACACACACAGAACAGAGAATGTCTTTGTGTTTCTTACAGTAATACTCTAACAAGCGACCATGTTTCTCACATTGTTCAGTTAATGGATCACGTGGTACAACTTTATACTTTGGCATGGACACTTGATCTAACATCACGTGGTTTCTACATATCAATGGAACGCAGTGAACTTTGAAACAACTCTCGCACAAGTGATGCTTACACGTGTCACAGAAGCCGTGTGCTGGTCTGGATTTTCCGTCCAGACTGCATGGGTTGCAGACGAGAGGATCGAACTTTCAGAGGATTTATTGGCGTCACTCATGTCGTTGCCGGGTAGTTACTGAAGTTTATCCCCGAGTCTCAGATAATATTTGGTCGAGAGAGACAGGTCAGAAGATGCAACACCTGTAAGTTGAGATGCAAATACTAATTAAAGTAGTAAAATCAATAACAAGGAAGTAAATACATTTATAACTAGATATAAACATATGTGCTTGATATGTAGAAAACAAATTATGGCGGTGTATAACAGCTCAGGTTAACAAACTTAAAAAAATGTAATAAACAATTGTGATTGATTGATTTGATTGATTGATTGATTGATTGATTGAGCTACACTTACATGCTGTTCATTAAGCTTTAGGAATAATTTTACCAGTACCATTTAAACGAATGGTTTGAAAAGGTTGTTGATCGAACCACGACCTCTGGGTTAGTGGGTAAATTCTATAACCACTCGACCAGACGGACATACAGACAGTTATAGATGGACAAACAGACACAGTCAGGCAGTCAGATTGAGAGAAATTCAAACATAAATAGGAAGAAAATAGAAAAGAAAAAAATTATAAAAAAGACAAACAGGGGAGACAGACAGACGGACAGGCAGACGGAAATATAAACAAAAGAAAGAAAGAAAAAAGAAAAAGAGACAGAGCAGAAAACAGTCAGACAGCAGCAGGGCAGACTAAAAGACAGACGAATAGACAGAGATACATATAGACAGTCAGACAGACAAACATATAGACAGTCAGACAGACATATAGACAGTCAGACAGACAAACATAGACAGTCAGACAGACATACATAAAGACATACATATAGACAGTCAGACAGACAAATAAGACAGTCAGACAGACAAACAAAAGACAGTCAGACAGACATACATAGACAGTCAGACAGACAAACAAAAGACAGTCAGACAGACAAACATAGACAGTCAGACAGACAAACATATAGACAGTCAGACAGACAAACAGAAAGACAGTGAGACAGACATACATATAGACAGTCAGACAGACAACAAAAGACAGTCAGACAGACAAACAGAAAGACAGTCAGACAGACAAACAATAGACAGTCAGACAGACAAACAGAAAGACAGTTTGAAGACAACACAAGACAGTAGACAGACAACATAGACAGTCAGACAGACAAACAGAAAGACAGTCAGACAGACATACATAAGACAGTCAGACAGCATCTAGCAGTCAGACAAACATAATAGACAGTCAGACAGACAAACAGAAAGACAGTCAGACAGACATACATAAAGACAGTCAACAGACGAGAACAGCAGACGAAAACAGACATAAGATAGACAGACAGACAGGCAGACGAAACAGAAAGAATAGATAGATATATAGATTATTAGACGCACGTGCACTAAATGGAACCAGTGGTCTGTGTCGCTTGTCGTTTTGTTTCCTGGTTCCTCAGTTGATGTTTCCCTGTAAATCAAAATAGTTTACAAGTCTATAGATCTGCTGTATTTTTTTCATATTTATTCAAAATGAATAAAGTTCGATTCCGGCTTTTTTTTTACTTTTAAACTATCGGCAGATGTTTTGTGTATGGTCGGATTTAAAAAGAAGACTACGTGTTCATCTAAATAAATATTCATATAGAAATATATAAAATAATCTAATAAATAAAATGTCAGCTCACAGATCTTTATAGAACCTTCAAAGACAAAGGTGATTCTAGCGAAGATTTTCAAAGGTGTTTACAACCTATTAATGGTTCTAACTTCTAAGAGAATTAAAGAATAATGAAGTGTAAAACATATATGATATCTTTAAGTACAATATATTAAAAAGAAACCTTTACGGTGAAAAAATCCTTTGTCGATAAAACATAACTGCATCTTGATTCTTCAACATTTGAACAGAAACTGATATTTACAGCGTCTGGTGTGATTTATGACGTCATCTTAATACGTCATACAGATCTCAACTGGGTTTGTTTATATTTATCACGAGAGTAAAGATAGAAAGAAAAAAAAAGTTCTATTAGAACGTTATCATGATTAATATTGTAATTTTTGTTCAAAATAATGCATATAATTGAAGTCAATTTGGGTTAAGGTGAAATAAAAATAAATACCGATAAATAACCATAATCATGTTTAAATAAATAAATAATTAAATAAATACACTCGCGCGGCACAGTAAAATCAAAGTACGTGGGTATTGCCTCCCCCTTCATGCATTTAAACAAGGGGCATGCCCCTTCCTCCTTCTTATGCATATTTAAGCATAACCTCATGCGGTCGGGGGGGGGGGGGGTTCGGACTCCCGCCCGGTAAATTTACAAAGAAATCCTGAACGTACTAAATTTAAGACAATTGCATGGTTACTCAAGTACAAACTACAAACCCCTATCGCAGGGATCCTTGGCCGAGCATTTACAAAGAGCCATGTAACAGTCATGCGGTATCCAGAATTTGTCTCAGGGGATGGGAGGGGGTCCGACAGGTATACATGCTATACTTCCAACTATGAAATTACCGTACGTGGGGGGGTCTAAATACGTATGGGTGGGTGGGGGAGAGAGACCACATATTAAAATATCAAATCGATCAACTATATTCTAGATATATAAAATTAATAAAATCCCGGTGGGGGACATGCCGTTTTCGCACCTTTTTCATGCATGTTTAGGGATAATAGCAAAATCCTTGGGGGGGGGGGTCCGGACCCCCATCCCTCTGGATCCGCGCATGACAGTAAACTCCAATAAATGTAAACATAAATATATGGCTTATAAATTCAATTTTATACTGTTGTTGTTGTTGATATACTTACAAATCTCACTCTCTAATGTCTGTGTTGGACCAGTACTTTGCTTGCGAAAGGCATCATATTTTTGTATATGATTTTTCATCAAAACTATATATTCACAAAATTTGACCCATAATACATTTCTTCTGAATCTGACATTCAGCATGCAAATCGAACGAACGCAGCATTGTCCTTATTGTAGAACTAAATGGTTTATTGCTCAAAGCCTGGGAACATATCGGATGAGGAAACATTATATATTTCCAACTTACCCGGCACACAATAAATGATAATGATCATGGTGATGATGTGTACGTACACCCAGATTACCCTCCGATTGTTATTTATAGCGACACGTGTGCGCTCCAGTGACGTAGTGGACTTCCGCGTGTAAAGTTTCTATACATGTGTGGCATATAACGGCATCTCCTTAACCAAATTCTTAGTTTCATCATCATTCGTTGAAATATTGACTAAAATGACCTTTTGTTTATTTCAAAATCAGTATATAACATTTTAGAAAGATAGATAACTGACTCGATCAAACAATCCAAAAGTTTCTAAGATATGTAGAGTCCTTCTTTTTCTTCAATTGGTTGTAACGTTACGTTCTATTCACCAATAATTGCAATCATTTGTAATAATAAACACATATTCTGTTTTCAATTTGACGTCGAATCTCCAACACTCCCCCACCCATCCCTTCTCTCTCTACCTGTACTTAAATACATTGTCTTTTTTTCTTCATTTGTGTCCCTTTCTCTAATTAAGAACGTTTCAAATGACTTTACTTTTATCATTTTTTTAATCTTTATTGTTTTCCAGTCTAACTTTAATGACTAAGTATAGATTATCAACAATATTTAATATTCTATATATATTCCTTGTTACTACTTGTTCATTTATTTATTTATTTAGGCCTATTCATTTACATGTACTTATTTATTATTTACTTATTTATTCTATTTTGTGACGAATAGTGTTTTGCATGGTGAACCATCGGGTGCGTAGGGCATATCGGTAATATACACCGGGCATGTATAAGAATCAAAGGGTCTTTTCGTATAAAGATTATTATAGATAAGATAGATTATTATAAAATCATTAGAAAAATGCGAGATTTGAAATTAACTCTCATTTTTTTCACCTATCGCCTGCACACGATAGATTGGTTCTGAAAAAAAAAAAAAAAAAACGCGGGGAAGTTATTTCGAACCTCGCGTTTTATGAACGACATTGTCTTGTTGCACTTAAGGTAAGACGCCAGTAATGGTTCCACTACATTTCGAACCACTTATCCTCTACCAAGAAAACCAAGGTACCCTAATGAAACATTAGGAAACCTTCGTTATCTCCGTAAGAGGCCATGAGGTCCGAAATGTACGGGAACCATTACAGGTATCTTACCTTAAACACGCAATGGATTTTTTTTCGCGCAATGGACGCAATAGAAAATAAAAACACGCACTGGGAATATTATTCTAAGTTGCGTGTGACGTAGTCACTCACAACTATAGTACCTACATTCTGAGGGTCCATTTCTCTTAATTTAAAGCCGAATAATCTCTCAATTTTGTACGAGTAAACAGAATTCTACAATACAGATATGCTGAGATTCAGCCAAAGTAGTGAAAACTCAATTTTGAGTAAAAAAATACTTACGGGGCTTCAAAATTGTATGTACATGTAGTATAAAAGCACAGAAGAACTATTTTCCCTAGGATGTTGCGTAGCTCACTTTACCACGCGGAGGAGTATAGTTTCTTTCGAATGCAGAAGTGGCTCGTGCCTGATTTTTGATGGTGGATGTGCAGGTTTCGGTTATTTAGTGGTGTTTCAATGGTCCATTTAGAAAGCTTGAAGTACGATAAAACCCCGTATAGCCTCCTTATAACCCCATCACTATCTCAGATACATCAGAGATATCTCCAGAGGTTATTTGTTGCTCCATAGAATGGCTGATACAGGTGTGTATCTGCTATTCGAAGTTACTAAAGACACAGTAGCCACACCATCTATAAACAGAAACTGTGCCGTCGCTCGGTAGTACAGATCAAAGCGCTGATTGTGCTAAGAGAACCGTATTGTCCAATTTATTTTGTTTATCACAGTAAATTTAATAAATGGAGATCAAATTTTCGCATATTGCCAGTAACCCCGCTTTAACGTTGGGTAAACATGGTCTTTAGATGATTGAACCATTTCTTTCAACAGACTGATAACAATTAATACATTTCCACTCCGGTTACAGTCGTGGACTACAAATCTCTCAGCCCTTCGCTGTGAGTTCGAATCCCGGTAGGGACTTCGGATTTTTCATGTGAGGAAGCCTTCCAGCTGGCTTGCGGTAAGTCGGTGGTTCTACCCGGGTACCTCTGTGTACTCGGTGTCTTCCTCCACCTATAATTAGCTGGACGTCGCTATATGACTGAAATACTATCGGTATTTCACGGTATATACTATCTGGTAAACCCCAGTACAACAACAACAACATTGACATTGCCACTCTTACTCCTCCTATATTTCTATAGCCTTCAATGAACAATCGTTAATTATTTTAATATAAGTTTAATATTTGAAATAAACTAAGTTACCCTGCATATTTTTAGCTTGTCAAACCCTCTTCGACTTGAGACAAACACAACCTTAGTGCCTTCAGCGCTTTGATTTAATAAGCATTAGATAAGGCATGTATTTACTATATAAATCATGATTTGTTGTTTATATTCGAAAAAAAAAACTTTACGCCAGAAAATTAATTATTGTGTACTTTTGATTTAATCATTAGTGATATTAAGGGGCCGGTATTACAAAATTTGCATTGCGAGGTGCAGTGGGAATGTAAAAATTCAATACTGAGCTTCATATAATACTTTACTATATAATAATGCTCATTCAAATGCTCAAGAAATTCAGTGTTATATTATTCCTTTTTTTTATAATAATTTTAAATACATATTCGATGGACTCAACATTTGGTTGTTAAAATATGATTTTGAAAGTATGTATCTTTATACATGATACATTATGCAAGTCTACCGCGCAACGGAATTTCAATTTCGCCTCCGCAGAACACGTAATGGAAACATTAAAATTTAATTAGCATTGGTTTATTATTCATCATTTATTCTTTCATATCGAATTAAAAATAAGTTTGTGACTGATTAATATATAAAATATGCGGTTTTAAATTATATTTTGATAGATATACAAAATTTCCGTTTCTCGGTACAGGCCTATTTTTGCCGCGTGGCGAAATGGAGCTGACTTTAATATATGATTAGCACTCTCAAAAAAATTGAGGTCCATTTTTCTTTCGACGTTTCCGTCATTAGCTGGGTTTTATATATGCTGATGTAGCAACGGGAGTAGCCTAATGTTCAAATGATTTACTAACACAGAATTGGTTCTTCTTATTTGGGATGCTATCCATAGGTGCAATAAATTATCTATTGACTGACAACTGATAAAGTTGAAATGTAATAAGGTGTGCATGTTGTGGACACATTATCCCTGAGGCAGTCGAAACATTTTACTGTCTTATTTACTTGTCGCAATGGAAATTTGTATCTTTTAGCTTCAAAGTTTTTGTTTTCATTGTTTCTACACGGAAATGTAACTTAACTTACAAGAATAATTATATCGAATTAAAAATAATTAACAATTAAATTTATATATTTTATCCATGTTCAAGTCATAAACTAACATACAAACTTTGATTGTGCTTTGCTGACGCTCGCAAAGGAATTTCCATTCCATTGCGCGAATAAGTTATGATCTTATAAGTACAGAAACGCATTAGACATGCATGCGATTTGGATATTATGCCTAATAACGCGAGATTTGAAGTAACCTCTTCGCGTTTTTTTTTTTTTTTTTTTTTTTTTTTTTTTTTTTTTTTTTTTTCAGATCCAAACTACGGTGAGCAGACAATAGGTGAAAAATGCGAGAAAGTTAATTTCAATTCTGTTATTTTTTTTTTATATTGAAATATTAAATCAATTCTGAGATAATGACATTTCTGAGTGAATTTATAATAGAAATAAGAAAAAAAGAAAATACGAGAAAATAATTCTCGCTTTTTTCGCGGATCGTCTGTGAATGGCTTGGAAAAAATCGCGAAGTCCCTAACAGGATTCCGTACTCTACAGCATGCCGCATCTTCAGGGGAAAAAAAAGAAAATAGGAGCCCAATCGTGGGCTATCCTTACTCGCAAGCAGTAAATAATTTGTAGCCATTACAAGAAGAAGAAGAAACAGAAGGAGATGAAGAATGTGAGCTTCGCCCGATGTATGTATATTACAGAAAATTTACCATAGATATTTTGTGTTATGATTGGTGGGGTTATAAACAAAACTGAAAAAAAGAAGAACATATTATTAATATAATTATTATTATAATAACCGTAGGTCTAATGATTGTTATGTGACAATAACTATATAGATTATGCGCCGTACTCCAGTGATGACAAACCCGACTGCGGATCCGAAGGTTATTGTTTCGATCCCCGTTTGGGACAAGAGTTGTTCATGACCATCCGAGGCGCAAAGTACTGGTCCAACCCAGGAACCGTCGAAGATTTAGTATAAGCTGAAAAACTTGTTTCCCAAAATGACGAAAAATAAATAATGAAACTAAATTAATTTAGAACGAATAAAAATAATAACATCAGTAATACTATCAGAAATAGCTCTAAATATATTTTTTTCAACTAATTAAAGGAACAGCTTCCATGTATACTATTATTAAGGAGAACAAAGGGATAAAAGTGAACACGGGAGGAGGTATTCTGGCCAAACCTTACCTACTCTCAGTAGATCAAGATTTGTCCTATTTCAAATCTTATACATTCAAAAGCAGAAAAATTAAGCCATTAGGTTTATTTACTAACACTATACAATAACACTATATTGTATCAGTCACTCTACACGAGACAGATGTAGTGCTACCACACTGCGACGTCGCTTTGAATATGAGACATGATACCACACTGCGACGTCGCTTTGAATATGAGACATGATACCACACTGCGACGTCGCTTTGAATATGAGACATGATACCACACTGCGAGTCGCTTTGAATATGAGGCATGATACCACACTCAGTCATCCTGACAGTCTGCGAGGTAGTCTACCCTTCAATATTGAGCTTCAATCATGGGATATATAAAGGGCACTTGTAGATTGTATCACTCGTTTAAATAAAAAATGTTATTTTCACAAGTGGCGGTATAGAAATATGTATTTTATAAGCCAAATCTAGTTAGTTCATGCTATTCTATGTGTCGTGTGTTTCTTTCTATTCTCTCTACCGTTTATGAATTCCACAAATCGATTTGTCGTCTTTTACTATTATTATCTCTACACTCTTTAAGTTAATGCAGCGTTCCCCTTAGTATTCAGCTCGTATATCCTACGGTGTATCATGGTATGTATCACTTATAGAATTTTTTTCAGGGATTTCACCGAGATCATCGCATGGTCAAATTTATGTTTGGTATGTCATGGCCGGGAATTACACGTACGACCTACAGGTTATGGGTTGGAGGTTTGAGATCGTCTACAGCATTATTGATATCTCATCTGAACAATATAGTTATAGTTTATTTCAAAAGACACGGAACTGGGTTTGGCTAAGAACTTGATTACAGTTCTTCCTCTGATAATTTGCACCCACTTGTTTAAGTTATTATAATAACATGCAGCTTAATATGAATATGACTTGGATAATGACTTATATTTAGGAGATGGAGAGAAACAGTAGAAAATGAGAAAAAGTGTTTTAGGAGGATGCATCGCTGGGGCACGACTTGTCCAAATATGTACTACTTTTCCTGAGGGTGGGGACATGTTCCCTTCTCCGCTGAAATATTTTAAATGTCAACAAAGACATAGTGTCATTATATCAGGGATTAAAGCTGACTGTAATGAGGTAAAAAAAAATCATGCTCAGATTCAACGTACACATACGCAACATGATTCAACGTACACATATACGCCATCTAATGTTTTGAGACTTAAATCCATTGCCTCAAATTGCAGAGCATCCAAAACACTGTGAATTGTTTTGTAATTAAAATGTGTCGGTTAAAATCCCAAAAGGGTATTTTTCAATCTATTCTCTTTCTTTCTTACATATCAGATTTAGAAAGAAAAAAAAACATTCAAACATATTTTTTAAATTATTTATGTAGTCATTTATATATTTTAGGGTCATGTACCGAGGTTAAATGAAGATTCAGTTTAGGTACTTGCTTCACTTACTGAACATTTTAACTTAACACCGTAGTAAAAGTTCATATTTTTACATGTCTGATAAGCAATAAAATGCTGCAAACTTTGAAGCAAGTTTAATAACAGATTGGGAATACACCTTCTAAAGATAAAGGGGGCTGACCGCAAAGCTTATCTATCTTTTTCTATACTGATCATTTTTTATCTATTACCCGGTATTATCATTCATTACTTAAGTGCACAATCACGTGGACAGCTCTAGATATGGTGTTGTCTCGCTACGATATTATATCGAGATCCGATTGAGAATTTTGCAGTGTAAGATATCACTGTTCTTTGTTGTTGTTTTTTCACCAAGGAACTCACACATATTACTTTTATAATAAATAAATTCATACATATTATTTCTTGCTTTATCAATGTATATAATATTGTTAACGTAAATTTCAATATTATGTTCATCCTTACCTTATGTAAAAAAATTAAACCAAAAAAAATTTAAAATTCCCCTATTACAAAAAAGCTTGAAATAAAGAAAAAAGACTTACTGGTACCGGTTATCAAAGTTAAAATAATAAAGAATAACCGCATTTCATAGAATTTGCATACATTGCAAGTATATTATGAAAATATGTACATCAAAGTGTTTCAAGATAGTACATGTACCTATAAAAATAAACAAAAGTCAATTTTTAGATTTTGACCTACAGAGATATAAAATTCGCAACAGATAACGTGTTGTTTAAAGGGTACTTATTCATATATGTCAAGCTTGTCTGCATTGCTGTCACAAGATAAAGAGTTACTGTTTCATATGATAAACGTTATTGTATTCTCCTTTCTGGAGATCCAGTTTATCAAATTGTAGCTCAAATGTCGGACATTGTTTGTTTACGTTTGCTATATGAAGGTTTCAAGACCTTAACTCTCTTGTCTGGCAATATTAACCTGAGACATCTAAATATTCATTGACCTTTCTTTGGATATTGTCGGTTTTTGGAGCCAAACGGTAAGGCTGAACAAGTATATGTATTACTTAGGTGCACATGTGGCATGTGTATCACATGCCATGCTACCTGAATGCCTAAGTGCTTGAGATGAAAGCCAAAGGTCATGAGTTCAAATCTAGCTCATACCATATTTCATAATTTTGTATGAATTTTTATCACTTTTCTAGTTATTTACTGCATGCAAATCACACACATATATCACGATTTAATGGAGATTATTGTTGAATACTTAAAACGATTTACCCAATACTAAATGGCGGCAAATATATAAAAGAAGAAGAAAATTAGTCGAGACAAACGAGATACCAGCAAATCAACAAAGCATTCATTCATCTACTCACATTACCCATAAATTAAAAGAAAAAGATAATTATAAAAGATTATGATCTCTATTTATTAAAAAGGCTTGCCTAAGGAATCGAACCTGTAACTTCGTGATTACAGGACCGATGAAATGATCACTTGGCCATCCGAACTTATACATACTACGAAAAGTGCAAACCATACTTTCATTAAAATAAATGTTTTGATCTTTATAATTCAGGGGAAACAACAAAGAACATTACGGTGATTAATCAGTCTCAGGTCAATATTGTCAGACAATACTTTATGAAG
Source organism: Solen grandis (assembly GCA_021229015.1). Classification (NCBI taxonomy): domain Eukaryota; kingdom Metazoa; phylum Mollusca; class Bivalvia; order Adapedonta; family Solenidae; genus Solen; species Solen grandis. The sequence continues at coordinate 33,135,205 of CM037795.1, read as the reverse complement.
TATATTCCTGTATGTTATAGGCTGTGCTTTTTAATAATAATCAATATTAATAGTATTAATATCTTTATATTAGTTTGTATATCTATTATTTATAATCTGATTTATATTAAAAATGTATATTATTTTATTATCTAAATTTTATTGCACGCTTTACACAAGGAATATGTTGTTTTCTATAGATAATAATGTATATTTTATTTTCTACATCTGATCATTCAACTGTGACAAAATGTATCATGCAGCCAAGACCTAGATTTTTTCTCTCAATGTCAAGTTTGTTAACGGTTAAGAAGAACAAAAATTAACAACCCGATTAAAAAATAAAATATAAATGAACACAGTGTGTGAAGGAAAAAGCTGAATATCATATTATCCTAATTTTAAATGACAATAGTATTAAGATGCACTAAATTAAGAACTATCTCTAGTATGATAATATTAAAGAAAAATAATAATAAGATATTCCTCATGTGTTTGCATATACTTCCATTGTAATGCTGCCATTTTCTAAATGACTCTCCAAATACTTATTCGTATTTAATTATGTGAATATGACTTATGAGTTACGAAATTATATCAGATGTCCTTCATTTTAGAAAAAAAAAACAGATGTATTCCTAGGCATCAGCATAGGTGACCCTGAGTTTTGCCTAGATAATGCGTGCCGCCCTTTGTATATAACTGTTACGATGGGTCTTCATTTTCTTAATGTGATACATGACATTTTACAAAACATGCGAATTATAACTGTTGATTTATTTGTCCCAATCCATCGTTAATTATACGGTGAAAAAAAACAACATATATTTAACCTTACAAAACTTTCTTCGCAATTTAAGTTAAAGGGGAATAAATCACCATTAAATATAAATACAACTATAGACTAGAAACCTCGATCCCAAATATAGACATAAATTTCTAAAACATCAATGCAATACATCATCTTGACAAACATATTTGATATAAATGTCTATGACACATTTTATTTACAAAATAAAATAACTTTTGCATCTAAAACATGTATTTTGAAAATTTAAAAGGGGGGTTACCCTGTATTATTGGTTTGGAGATGAACACTGAACATAACAATTGAATAGGTTCTTTTTCTTTATATTAATTCCGCTTTTCGTTTAAGATTATATAGGATTAAATTTTAAAATTCTTTTTCAAATTTTATTTAGTCTATTTATACATGCAACAGATAATTTTATCTGAAAATTGAAGAAACAGGAACAAATAGCAAATAAGGTTTGTGCATATAACATATTTATCTTTATTCGTTCTAATATAACCCATCATATGCATTTGGTGTACACATTATTTGAAACATGTCATGTTATACCATTATTTAAAGATATGGCAATATTGGTCACCTAATGATAAACTGAACCATGTATTCAAAGTATTATAAACTAAAGAGTTTAGTAAGTGTGAAAATGGTGTCAGCTATGTACAAATTTAAAGACCATACTTATTCGATACTGCACCTAATATGCTCTTCTTATTTCATCATTACATGTAGTTAATGATACCATATATACCCGTAGATATTTTATATATATGCAATTTTCTTTGTATGTCTTTTACTAACTATTCTGAAGTATTTAGTTCAAAAAGTTAAACAGAAAGAAACAAGCATCGAAAGGGTGTAAATAAACGATACTTTTATGTTTTCTTCCGTTTAGGAAAAAGAAAAAAAAGTACTGGTCATAAAATCAAATAAAAATAAACAAGACCCACCAAGTTTCTAACAGGAAATGAACAGTTTGAATTTTCAATTATCGCTATCATACCGTAAACAGTTTCACATGACATATTTAAATCTCCGTACGTGCTAAATATCACACATCAGATTTCGGTTATCACACCCAGCTTCATGAAAGATGAAAGACAATGCTAAATTCAAATTAAAGCGTGTGTGAATGCTTGATGCTTGAAAAACCTTACATTCAATATAAACAATTTCAGAAAATCCACTATAATTGCTTCTCCAATTAGACAATGGGCTTCAAGGCTGCTACCTATTCAATCAGTCAGCAATGCAATCAACAAGTCAATCATCTTCAAGTTAATGTAGTGAATGTTAATATACTTTTTCTAAAAATGATAAATATAATAATCTAGACAATAACAATACCAAACTATTTTGTGTTACGCCCTTTTTAATTTCGTAAGGAAACTATACCAATATATGTTGGCTAAGGCTGCATTTCCGAGTTAACAATATGTAATACTCTTATAAATACCAATTATTCAAATGAGGAAAGCAATGACATAAATACGCAATATTTTTCGAAATTATGTGATAATCGAGAGTCTATTGATATTGTATTATCACAAAATAAACAATGTCTATTTCACATAATGAACTTAACTGTATTCTCCTTTATAGGGATAAAGAATCAAAAGAAGTTTTTAGCTCAAATGTCGGTCATTACATGTTTACTATTGCTATCGGAAGGTTTCAAGGCCTTAACTCTAAATATTATAGTATGTTCACGTATATTTTAGGACTGATTTATGTAGTAAATAGTGAACCATGAATAGGTATGTCCCTGTTGTCTGTAGTTATATATTGTGGTGGAGAATGGTGTTTATAAACAAGTCATTCTTTCGAAGTCTCTGAAACTGTCACAAGATAAGATAAAAAATTTAATCCAGGTCGGTCTGACATGTATTAATTGATATGTTATTCACGATTTTGATGCATGAATTGACATTGTAAACTAAATAACCATCCGTTTTGCAACTGTCTCCAGAACAAAATGCCTCACTTATAATATAACAAGTGCTGAAGATCTGCATATGCTTATTTCAAGCTATAAGTTGTATATGTTATTATCTATATATTATATGTGTTATAATCTATATGTCATATTGTATATGTAATCAAATATTGAAGATGTTGTTATACATTGATTTTTCTTTCATTAACGTCTAAGTTGTCCAAAGATAACAAAAAAAGAACAAATTTAAACAACCCGAAATATAAACAAGCAGTTACAAAGTAAATTAAACAAGGAATTATCAGATATGTTAATCAAGTGTATTTGCATCGCTATCAAAAAGTACAACATTCAAACGAAAAGCTGATAGGGACCTCTGTTCGTGCGTCCGACATATTTCAGCAAAAATGTCGGTCATCACATGTTTACGTTTAGTTTAGAAATCAAGAGGTCAAGCCATCAATATTACTTTAATCAAAAACAAACAGGATAGATTAAGTCTAGATAGTAAGACACGTGTATGTATTGTAATGCGTGACTATGTAAAACGGTATTGATACCGATGGAGGTAAAGAGTGCAATATTGATATAATGAGCTAATGACCGAGAGGTAAGAAGCAAAAACCAAATCCACCTTGTTCGAGTCTCAAAGTCGGCTTTTTTTTTGCTCAATGATATTATAACCCTTTAACATAAAATCCGTCTAATTCTGATAAATATTTTATACCTGGTAATAGTTGGTAGTTTGTTTTCTATTTATTTTTTATTCCTTGTCCGTTTCTATTGCAAACTCAATAATGAGATAAGAAACGATTCGCGGGGTTCGAACTAGGAGTTCAAATAGACGAGCCAAAAACTGCACCAATGCTCTAGCGGTTTTACTGCTGAGTAATTGTAACAACAGACAATTCCGATAAGCTTTCCTTACATGTTAACTACATGCTTCAAATAGTGTCATCGAATGACAAGGATAATCGGAAAGTTATGTCGACATGTTAATATAATATGGGTGTTAATATTATGGTATATATTTATCAACTATGACGAACAATTGGGTACATGTCAGTAATAATAATAATGATAATTATAATAATAATTAAACAGTAAATGATCCAAATGGTGCTTGTTTTCGGTCCTATTTAAATATATCAAATCGAAAGAAAGCTTACTATTCTGAAAATGAACAGGATGTAACAATGTAACAACGTTGCTTTCTTTGAAAAGTCTCCTAAAAAGCTTGGTTTTCAAAAAACGTTTCCAAACCGGTTTTCCTCTCAATACAAAGAAAGATGTATTCAAAAATCGAATGTCATGTACCTATTTGGAATTGTAATCAGAAATAGAATATTCCAATTCCAAGCTATATCGTTCTATACCACTTGAAAACAAAATTGTGTTCCATCTTAAGAATATCAAAATCAATGTAGTTAATGGATATTAAGAATTGTATCTTCATATAAGTGGCCGATCTCTGATACGTTTCAAAACACGAATAGAAAAAAATGTATTCCTTGTCTGAGTTAGATTAACAATAAGTAGAATTGTTTTATCCTGTTGACTCATACAAACTCGTATCTTTCGCATTATGGCACATCACGTAGGACTACCTTGAAAGTGGAACAGGTCTAATCCTGTGTTTCCTCAATTAAGTAATGAATCGCTAGCAAAATTATAGTTTAAAAATAATTAATCATGATCTCTCTTGGTCCCGTTGTTTACATACACTAGCATTATAAAGCTCTGTCATTTTCTCAACATTTTCAATATGTATTTATGTATTCAGTGTTAATCACGAGTAATGGAATTATGTCTGATTCCTTTTAGGCAAAATAACCTCAGATATATTATTACGCAACAGCGTAGAAGCGGTAACATTTACACTTTAAGTGACTTTTTTTTACTAGATATTGTGTGCCGCCCTTTTTATATAAGAACAATTATGATAGGTCTTTCTTAGTCACTTGATGCCGGATAGAAACATTCATATGGGTGACAATAAATACTTATTTCCTTCAATTCCTTAATTCAATACATACAAATCATATATTTCATTTCTCTGTTCCTAACCAGCGTCATTTATTGTTCGATAATGCAGCTACTGTGCTTTTCGAAGATTATAATTATATGTAATTATTATATCATCTACAACCGCCTTTATGTTTCTATTATCCAGAGTGAGCTATATTGAGTACCTTTTTTTAATTTACAATGTCTAAACCATTTAGAGTTGTAACACATTGATAATGGTTCGAAAAGGACTACAGTAATACAAGCAGTGCGTCTAATGAATTTATAAGATACAATAATACTACAAATAGTCATGATAACTTTCTTTTAAGAAGCACTTTTTGAAATATAATTTAAAATGTTGAATATATGGTGCTATCACAACATGGGTTTAATTTCGTTATAATTCCAGCATTCATTGATATTATACCAGAGCTAAAACCATGTAAAGAAATATTATTTCTTTTTTTTTTTCATCCTTTATTAGGAAATGTCAAGTACTGGACATATACTGAAATGAAATAAATAAGGTTCTTTAGCCAGCAAATTTTGTTTTTTCATTTATGAACTATACACATTTTCTTATCAGAAATAGTTAAAAGTCTGTTTCTGTAAGGGTAGAAGTCAATATCTCGAGTGTACCGCAATAAAGATAAAAGTTCAAAAATTCGAACTGTCTGTCAGCCAGTACATATAGTATATCTTTCAAGTTTGCATCGTTATCATATCGTAAACAATTGCAATGACGAATTTTAATCTCCATACATAGTTAATACCATATACTGTTTCAGCAAAAATGTCGGTTATCACAGGATTTCAAATTATACATTGCCAAATAAGTAGCCTAGCTTCATAATTAATGTTTGAATTTAAGCATGCATGTATGATTAAGGCATGGACATCTTTGCATTCATTACTAATGAATTCAGAAAATAAACAGTAAATTCTTCTCAGTCATCTAAGTTCAGAGTTATATGAATTATGAACTGCATATAAAATCATTTTAAGTTTGATTATAAGTCAATGTTAGAATCTACCTCGAGCTAGAAGGCGTCAGCCCATTCCCCCTAAATTGTCAGAACCCGAGGTACATATCTGTCATTTCAAACTCGGGCCTAAAATATAGCCTGTAATAGTGAAGCCAAAACTATGATAGATAGGGGCGTATCTCTTTCTGATAAAAAGTGTAAATGATTTTACCAATCTTCTATTCAATTAATTAGTCAATCAAAAAGATAATTATCAAGCAAATATAGTAATTGTGTATATACTATTTCTAAAGCATGTAAATATAGTAATTAAGATGAAATGAAATTAGTGGCAAACTATTTTTGGACATGTCCACTGCCATTCGTATGATAACTATAGCGTTTCATATTTGCTAAAGTTGAACTTGCGAGTTACAATTTGTTTTAATTCTATAAAATAAAGATAAACATTTACATTTTGTACGCAATGTTCCTCCAAATAATTTAAAAATCGAAGGTCTACTTTTTAGAAACCTAATTTTCCTCTGAACATTGTCTTGAATTTCAGTATAGAAACACAAAACCCATACCAGAATTCGAATTCCAAATAGTAAACTATTTGATGGTTTTACTCTGTCCGTATCAGAGAAATAGGAAATGCGAGTTTGAGGTCCCTTAAAATCTGATTTAAGCATCCCAGTTGGTCATTTTCCTGACCGACCGTTCCAAGCTAGTACCTAGTGGTATTATTTCTAGTTAATGAAACAGAATTTCTGATGTGTTTGTTCATAAGAAACAAATGGAAGGTCTCATTACAATGCTGTTTAAGATGTTATTTTCTTCGATACTGCTTTTTATAAGAAAATGTTTTAAGTTGAACCTGATTATGTTTTGATGATTTATTATCGATTTCTTATCCTTTTGTATTTTATATTGAAATAACAAATTTATTTTTAAAAAAAAAATAAAAAAAATTTTTGACTTCCCACTAGAAAATTCCAACAAAAATAATTTCTGTTTATAGCATACATTATGAATTTTGGCCTATATAAACTAACTTAACATAATATCATAAAAAATAATTTATACATAGAAAATACTTGTGATTTTAAAAATATTGCTGTTATCAAATTCGTCGGATATACAGCATCAATAGAAAATATATTTATAGTTTATACAAATAGTCACGTCTTTATAACTATCACTTTTATTTTAACCTTATTTTAAGAGAATATGTTTTAATTTTAGATACAGAAAGGTATGCAAAATGTATTAATAACTGTTTGTTTTAGTATGGTAGAATGAATTATGTGTGTAGTTCAATATACTTCTTCGATGTAACGTCAAATATCCTTGTCATTATATTTTTTTCTAAATATATTCCTTAACCTTAAAATCTATATAAGGAACTATTACATACAAAAATGAATTTAAAAAACTATAGATTTCACTATAATTCAGTTGAAAGTTAAAAACGGATTTTAATGCATTATCTTAAAACTAAGGAAATTGTTGCACGAGAATAATGTCTCATTTAAATCTTGATATTAATAATACTAATGACAATCTCAAAAGTAATAGTTATAAAAAGGACATAAATGTTATTTTTATCTTTTTTATCTTGTTTCTATTAGTTTGTTTAGACATTTTGAAAATCGTTTTCAAAGGTGCTTATTTGATTTTCACATGTGTCCATAAACCGTCATTAAAACCCACATCAATGGAGAAATTGCAAAAACGCAAACGGAGCAAGAACCAATTATATACTGATAACGACATTTAGTTGCAATCTGGTTCAGACAACAAGCAAACTTGATATATCACAGTTTGGCCTCCTTATTGGCCGGATTACAGTTGTAAATATAATTATAAGTAGCAATCTACTTATAGATTAGCGTGTAGAAACTATCGAGCATGTTTAGTGTTTATTTTTTGTTGTCGACGTAGCATTTAGGTTTTGTTTGAACCAGTACATACATGGCCATCTCGCATAAACATATTTATTATTGATATGCGGTAACAGTATTTTAATACATATACTTATAGGTCCCGGAGACAGTCGGGTCAAATGTGCACCCCTAGACATTTTTTTCATAAATACCACATTAAACTCAAATGTCAGTTTCATCAGAAAAAATAATATACATTTGAATTATGTTAATAGTATATCTTGGTGAATGTTTATGCCTTCACAAATAAGTTATGGCCTGATGTGCAAATAGTTTTTCATTTTGTTATGTCTGAGAATGTAAGCCAATTTCCATTATACGGCTTTGACATTTGTGTCGATATTTATACTTGTACGGGCCGTGAAAAATTTAGCTTATATCTATATATTTCCTTAGACCTAATTTCCCTGGTACATTATTGTTTTAATGTCAGCTGAATGAAAATCAAGGGTTGCCATGGCAAAACATTTTAAACCATATACAATTGCAATCTTCATTTTTCTTTTGATGATATCACGAATACGAATATAATGCACTAGATTTCATTTGTGTAAAGCATGTATAATAAAGTTTATTTGTATACTCATGAATCTTATTGAGAATATAAAAAAACTGTTTGAGAGTAAAATAACATTGATAATGCTAGACTGTTCTATAAAATTGATTCAACTCATAATACATCAATTATGATTTGTATTTTTATTGTGCCTTTTGAGCTCAATAACATAGTGATGCTAAAAAAGCAAGTTAATGAAATAAGCTTGACCAAATTATGCCGTTGTCTAAGATTAGCTATACACTGGTGTAAGATAGCAATAGGTATAAATTAAATTCATAATTAAAAATGTATAAAGATATGTCCCTCAATGAATTAAAACTTATTACATACTACGATACTCTGTCAATTACTTTATAGTGTACCAAGGAAAGTAAGACTACGGACAAATATATTAAATAAGTAACTTAGTTCAATTTAGGTACATATTATCAAAGGTTCCATCTTAAACGTATTACAATGGAGAAAGGAGGCGGTTGACATGGAAAAAGCGAACTGACATATTGTGCACTTATTTTGTTACGCATAAATATTTAATTGTTATGCAACAGCCGCTGACAAACAACATGAAACAAGCTTAGTTGGTAGACCACATCCCTGGCGTTACATCATCATTACTGGTTGTCAAATGTATTAGCTAATACTGACTCTATTAAGTTCATTAAACTTAACACTTAAATACCATCTGCAGCAACATATTCATTTTCTAATTTCATAATCAAAGAAGTAAAATGTACATTTTTTCATTCGTTGCTGCCAATTAACCGGCCAGTCAATCAGTACATAACTCAATCAATCAGTCAAACAACTAATCAAGCAGTGATCGCTAAATCTAATAAATCAATTAATATCGAAAGCAACCATAAAATCAATCGATTTTTCCAAAAGAAGTGTGGGTAACATGAAGCTCAATTTTAAAAATTATGCTTTTGGTTTTTTTCAACCCAATTGGTTTGCATTCATAAAAAGAAGGGAATTACTATTTCCTGCAAACTATTTGAGTATCATTAAACAACACATCAGAGAGAGAGAGACAGACAGACAGACAGAGAGACAGACAGGGGGACAGAAATAAATATACAAAATTGCAATTATACAGAGTTTAAGTATTTAATCAATTATAAGTCTGATAAGATAAAAACAACTTACAAAAGATGTTCTTCGTGTTCGTCTTTCTGCCACTTGTTTGTCACTCTTCTGCACTCGAATACTATCTGGATAGTTTTAAAGAGTCAAGAACACTAACTTCAGTAGTCTCTATATGTTTTATGAGATAAGACTTTGACTTTAAACAAAGCAAATCTTGTGAATGAGGTAGACACACTCATGGGGCCCAATTTATACAGTAATTGTTATCATTTTATCAATTTATGAAGGCCAAATCAAATCACATGAAAGAGATAGACTGTGGTGTGAGTATGGCCAGATCATCACGTGAAAATTGCTCAAACTTAGCAATTTTATCTTGTCTTAATTTTAGGCCATTTAAACTTAACTACGACGACTACTTCAGCATCACGTAGCCCGTACATTATATTTTAGGCTCGTCTTATTTTAAAAGATCATCTTATTAGAGTTGATTTGACAATAAAAACAATATATAGGTAAAATAATTACAATAGATTCTAATATTCTAAGTATATTTATTCCTGCTTCTTTATTCATTACACCCTTAAAGCTAAATCATTTTCCATATAAAATATGATTATAATGTACTGATCTTGAATCTAACAGGAATAAATATAAATAAATTATAAATAATGTAAAGCTGAAATCAATGCAATAGATATCTAACCGGTACGTTTAATTTTTTGTTATCCATTTGGAACACAATATGAACATTGTACTGTCCGAACAAATCATAGCTGTAGCAATGGTACCGATAGTAGTTATCAAGTTATTAAGAATGGACCACAAATGCATTATACCATTATTATAATTACTATCTTTAAAAATATGTACATTACATTGTTTTCATAACAAAAATTATTATGATGAAATATATTTATCGAATATCAGTTTGTCACTTTCACATCGACTAAATGCGTTTGCTAAATTCATTCTAGATCCATTGTAAATCGATACACGGGGTAAGTCACAAAATTAACTGAATTTATTACGCTGGTCTTTTTTATATTTTGATTAAGCACCAGAGGAAAAATAAATATGTGTATATTATTTCTATATATATGATGCACACATATAAAAAACACATATCTCCATTGATGCTGAATAATTTTGGATTTGAGAAAAACTTCATTTTGGAAAGTAAGATGTTAAAAATAAAACGGTTGTCAGACATAATTATATCACAGTACTATAATTGAAGGCCCGCTATATTTCATAATGATTCAATTTTCATGACAGAGTAAATATAAAATAACATTGACATATAGTAGACTAACACATATGGTACATAATTTGGCAAATATCTTCTAAAATAACACCTAAACGCATTGAAAATGTTGATCAAATTTCGCAATTTAGTATTTTGGATGGATGTTGATAGACCCTCATTGTTTTCATTTTGCATAGACGAGTATTCCCGAAGAGAGTCCGTAATCGGGAATTTGAATTTGAAAATAATATTTGTCGAATCACAACTGACGAGGATATGTGGAATATGCAAATTAGTTGTTTTTGTAAACACTTGAATGATTTTAAGTGAAATATTGTTTCATATGCATTGTGGTGACACTGACGTCAACGAGCATGTGCAGATTTCACACTTTGCTTTTCTGTCTGAAGAATATATACACTGCTTTTGGAAACTGAAAAGGCCTTAAACGTTTTTGAAATAAATCAACATACATTCAGAGATGTGGTAGAATGTGTTAGGCTTCATTTAGAACGAAATGTTGTTTTTCATTACATTTGCTATTGGATATACATGTAGATAAGTGCACAATAATACAGCTGTATATTTTTCTGACAAAAAAGATTCATATTCGGTTAATATTAAAAAAAAAAAGAATTCCGGTCTACTTAAACATATTGTTTTAATTACTTTTGCCGAATAGTAGAACAACCCCTCTTTTGCAAAGTATATAGATTTACAATGCAATATTTCAAAATATAAAACAATACAATAAAACCTGTATCATTGGTCATCTTACAATGAAGTCCAAAAACGGCATTCCCGACACATTATGTACATAAACTAATATGAGTGAAAAACATGGTGTTATATTATATTCTTATGTACGCTAATGTATGTGTGTGCAATGTTATGTGTACATGTATATATGCATGGCGTATGCATGTGCATGTATATGTGTGTGCATCTGTTTAATATATTTTGAATATATGTTTTTTTCTTTTATTGAAAAAAAGGTATTACACTGTAAAAAACTGTATAATAAATGATTATAATTATATAACGATTTTATACTTTAATAAACGAACGAGCATTAGTTGGTTCCAAAGAGAGAAAAAACAACAACACTAATATCAGTGAATAGCAATCACCGAAAAAATGAAGGCAAGTGTTCAGTTCCTCTTTGTGGTATTGTTCACAAGTTTTACGGTATTCATTGTTAATAGGTAAATCCGTATTTGTTTCCTGCAGATCTAATTTGTTTTGAAATTCATACTGCAGATGCAATGTTATTAATTGAATACATTTGCGGCCGGTCGGAGTGTGTTGGTTGGTTGGTCGTGGTGTGGGTGTGGATGGTGGCTGGATGCCAGGTTACCACGCCCTTGGAGTGTTATGTCTGTGAGATGTGGCAGTGGCGACTTAGCGAATCCCACAAACACTCCAAGTCGCTCACTCTCAGCCTCACCTCCACTGTCGCGGGGTCCACTCTGTATCACACAGAGTGTAGCAGAATTGAAGACAACAGGTCAGCTTGTAGATTATTCATTTTATTGTCCAGTATTGAATGTTCCTACATAAGTTAAACTTCTCAATGTCGAAGACTTCACGAGAAAAAGATTTTCAAGATAAAGTCCACAAGATCATTCAACTTCTTCAGGCTTAAGATTCTGTATATGACTCCCTATAAGACTAACTAACCAGGATTACATTTACAAGACCTCTCTAAAGACTGTTCACAAGAAAGGTTTACAATTAACCAATAAAATTCAACAAGTAATCAAGTTAATAGCCCATGATATCCATTATTACAAAATATAAAATATCATATGAGAAATTAGGTAATGTGGCTTCACACCTAATCAACACATACAACATTTGGCTTGCTACAACAATAACTTTGTCATCAGGTGCAAGAAGTTATGTCTGCCCCAAGTGATTAAATCAATCAGTCACAGGTGGTCTGAAAGGCTAAATTATATTTTTGTTTGTACATCAAAGTAAGGGGTGTCAAGTTGATTAAACAAAACCTGAACCTAAAAATATCCACACAAGCCTATAATCTCATACTTCAAAAATAGAAAATCTGTTGCCTAATAACATGTATATACTTTATATTCTATTCCTGTTCATTTTATTATTTTTATTATTTTAATATTGATAAAACTTGGGACGTAAAAATGCCATGGTGGCACATTCTCTATTTTTAGTCTAATGACCATTTAATCTATTTTATATTCCCTGACTAAGTATGGTATTAAGCAATGGAATATTTTTTTTAAATATTGCTTCAATTAAAACATTAATATATTGATATCTTCGTTAAAAATCTTAATTATGGAACATGGTTAGGTGACATTAAGTGCATCCTGAAATGAAACAGGTCAACAACAACATGCACGTATTTTTCAATCTGTATCAGTTTCTTCTCTTACCACGAGCCATGTCAACAAGATAATTGTACAGTAAAGTTCATTATTTAGTTATCTAAAGTCCAGAGACATACATCAAGTCTGTTGATGATCAAAGTACAGATTGTAATATCGCGTTGACCTTAATACAATGTGAATACAGTATGAAGCATGCCTTATTTTTATATTTGTTCGCTGTTGTCATTTATTTTTTTTTTTTCTATTTATTTATTCATTTATATGGCTTTAGTTTCTAGAATGGAAGAAAATTAGAAAGTCCTTGCCTACATAATGCCTTAAAAGATTTATAAATATTTCTAAAATAATATCAGTTGTTCGTCAACCATTTTAATTGGAAGATAATTATAAGCCTCCGTATATTTACCAGTATTTCCAATATGTTTTCAAAAGTTTTTACTTTTAAAAAATTATTTGCCTTTATGAAATATAACATGTACCATAGTTATGTTTTATCCAAACTTTATGCTATGATACATGAATTTTTTTATCTAAATATTTTATACGTGTAACACAGGGAGGATTTATCTACTTCCTTATTAAGTCTGGCTTTTTTTGCAGATAAAACTACTCTAAAAGACTACGTCTACGTTTACATGATCAAGAGTTTAAGTGTTGTTTACAAATGCGTCCGCATTAGACTTCTAATATTTTCTTCATTCCGTCAAATATATCGACTTATCTACGAACATATAAATGAGTGTACATATTGGCACACCCTAGTATACTTGTCAGGAAGCAAATAATACTGTCCTACCTATTTGCTTATTTTTATATCAGAAATGTTAAATCTATAGTAATGACTGAATGGAATGACTAAATAATAAAATAAAACTGAAAACTTGCGCTGTAAGGATAATGCTATTACATCTTTTAGGATTTTTATTTAACTCAGAAAACATACAAATGCTAGATTCGAAAACTTCTGGACAATGACAGTATTTTTTTTTTTTTTTTTTTTTTTTTTTGTTATTTCTGTAAAAATAAACAACAAGTTCATTGAAATGCCAAATACGCTGTAAACAATGATTTTCATACAACGCAATATGTTTTACTACAAGCTAAAACGTGTCATTCGAAAAAAAAAACCAGAAATATTTGTTCCAATACCAGGCTTCTTACTGAAGTTACGTGGTTAAAGAGAAGTATTTTATCTTTAAAAATAATAAATGAAAAATTGTACTCGCTATTGCAGTTTTAAGAGATATTTAAGGTGAATGAATCAATTTTAATCAAAATATGCGTAAGTGTAAAACAAAACTTAAAAACCTCATTATGATGTTTGGACATACTGTGCTGAAACTTCTCTGATCTGAATGCTAAAGATGTGTGTCTGTTCAGGTTCTGATCAAATACAGGTGTCTGTCAGGTAAATGATTTAATTTCCTTTAAAAGGGTTTGAAATATGTTTCACACGAATTATATTTGATACAGGGTACATTATTTGTAGAAAATCGTAATAAATAGTCAACATTTAATATGACTATCCCTATAGCCTTATTTACAGATAGGCATTTACAACGTATTTGTAGTATTACGTATAGTGAAAATTAACAACTTTGGTAGTAAAAACATTTGTATAATGAGGATAAAAATACATGGTATATAAATCGAAGTGCAATTATAACTAGTTTTAAGCATTTCCTTAAATTGTCTTGCTTGCCTTTATAACAAGTTATAACTTATTTTAACATATCATATGCATCCATTGTGTGTATCTTAGAACAAATTTAATCAGCAGTGTTCAGGAAATTCAGTAAAGATTAAGTAATGTCAGGAAACGTCGTTTAGTATGGTATCATCAATGATGACAATTAAAATTGCAAAGTTTATTGAATCTTTAAAACACTTGCATTTTATATTACACCGTCTGAAAATTGGAGTAAAGGGACACATGTGAGTGTTGAAAACAAGTCCATTCCATATTTCCATTCAGCTAACCTAGATATGACAGCTGATACTAGTAAAGCCAAATTACCTATAATATTTACACTAAATTTGGTCACACTAAAGGATAACCTTCAGATTCAACAAATAGTGTTATACATTGAAATGATTATAAAACGTGACACAGCTCTTATCCATGTACTAATTTGCATATATAATTTATTTTGATCTCTTCAAGCCCTTGTGTTATTGTATTTTTGTATCTCCGTATATGTTCTATGATATATTTAAGGCCATATTTATGACAGTATATGTACTAAAAATAATATAATGATCAGTTTAAATGACATCTTTGTGGAAAATAAAATTTGATGTTAAAATAGTGAAACCTTTATATGTGACCCAAAAGGGAGCAAAAGATTAGTTTTAAGAAAGCACACTATACCACTATTTTGGAGCTATTCAATTTTCTCCGGTGACCTCTTGCTACAGAAGGTTTAATGGCACGAGACCTTTAACGTCTGTTTTATTTGTCCCATTCAAATAAAACATAAACATTGTGTTAATTAATGTTAGAATATTTTTTAAAAACAAAATATGTTAAAGATACCGTTAAAAGTTGTGTGCAATGGTTTCGATGAAAATAGATGTAATGCATTAACTTTATTTCTTATTATACTGATTTTTGTTTCATGCCTTACAGGTTTATATACTACGGTGCTATACCTATTAAAGAAATCAAGTATATTGAGAGAGACTTCTAGACTTCGCAATCTATAAATAACATCGGATAACCAAAATTTCAACATGCGTCATGCAGTCACGTGTAATCTTAGCATGCTGTATAATTCAATGTTCGATGACCGTCTTGTCCACAAGGGCGATATTGATAAAGCTAGTCGTATGAATATGATTGGGTTGTGATAACATTGTGGTCAAATGCATTGACCGAGATAGATAAATGTCATGTAAGATTGCTGAACATTTTCGGCATGTTAACTTGATCAGAAAAGTCAAATGAGTCTAAGTAAAGTGTGATAACGATGGTGTAAAAAGAAATTGACAAAAATAAATTCAGGTCATATGTTATAGTCTTCACTTTGCCTTGTTTTATTTATTTATTTATTTACTTATTTATTTATTTTTGTGTTTCATATGATTTGAGTGATTCCTTGCAAATTTAGATAAATATTGGGTAATTATTTGAGCAAATACTAAAAAATCGAAAAAAATAAAGAACCGAGTTCCAATAAAATTGTGTATCCACTTTAAAATAATAAATGCTGGCATCACAATGCCTTTATTATTTACTTTAGTCAATGTGTGTATTTATATATCAGTACATATAGACATATAGAAAAACTGAAACAACATCCATTTAGAGTTTGAAACTTGAATTAATTTTTGCAAACATTAGCCCTAGTTTGATTGAAATGTGTGTAGGTATAGTATAATTAAGGAATTTATAAAACTGGTGGTTCAAACATTATACAGTTACACATAAAACATAAGTTAATCACGTGTAGTAACACGATCGTTGTTCTTTTTTATATTTATTTATCTATTATTTGCAAGGCATATTGAAGACGGATGGACTCAAAGTGAATATATTGTATTTGTCGTGTTTTTTGTGGGTTTTTTGTGGGTTTTTTTACCAAAATGTATCAGAAGTGTAACTGTGAACAGAGGATAAAAGACAGAATGCGTTTTATTATTTAAGTCCCGAAAATAACGGATGTGGCATCCGTATTCGTGTTGTTTTTAATGTTGGAAAAATGAGGAGCGCTTAGCTTGATCTTCACTGAGGACTCAAAATTGTTGACAAAAGACTAAATGTCGCTATTCAATAAGAATTAACATATATCCCAACCATTGTCATATGGTTCCCGTTATATAGATATTGTGTCACAGTTCCTGTGTTAGTAAACCTTAGCACGATCATCTTACAGTTCAAAGTAGATATTTTAAATGTCACGTACTTTATATTATATTGTAATAAGTTTAAATACTATTGTAGGAGTTGAAATAGTGATACTTTATTGATTTATATAATCATTTAACTGTAATCTCAAAATAGTGGTTTTCTAAGATTAAAGTATGTTCCTCATTTAAGAGTATCTTGTTGATATATTATCATATTAAGTAGATATTTGTGTCAACGACGGAAGACTTAAGAATATGTACATTGTATTTCAGAACTGAACAAATCATAACTATTTCAGTCATTACATACATGGTCATGATTTACAAAAGTTTACATTATTCATATATACATGTACACGGTACAAACTACATCACCACACTTCTTTCAATATCAAAAGTTCGATATAAAGGTATATGTGGTATTTATGTTCATTATCATAACTGAAATTAGGCCAGTAATTACAACACATGGTATATTGATATTCCCTGTATACTCCATTATTTAACCTCAGACGTAATTCTGGATTATAACCCTACGGGTAAATTAAAACAAGTTCGTCAACACTGGTATCAACTGGTACACAATAACATTCGATAAGCTGTATAAAGTGTGTCTGTCCATACGTTCTCTGTATCAGGCAAGGTTGGTCAGTACATGTTTACGTTCGCTATCATACTTAAATATGTCAACTATAAAATCAGATAAATATAAGTATATAGTATTTAAAACAACTCACGTCACAATTCATATTTCGAATTTACAAAGTCTTCAATAGAAATAACATATGAATTTGTTTATATATCTTCGTTTTTATCGGTATGACAGTCAGTATTTAGTAGATCAAGACATGTGAATATATTTTCAGTAATATGATTAGTCTGACTTTAAAGACAATGTGATAATAAGAACAATCTGGTAGGTATCTTCAAAAGTTCATATAAATACTAATGAAAAGGCACGAATGCAGTTATTCTTATTATTAGTTACTATACGCATGTGCCAAAAAAGGAATATTCAGGAAATGTAATCAAGCACATTAAATATTGAATTTCATTATTTTAACTAACATAATACACACAAATCACGAGATAACTGTGTTTTCACAGAGTAACATTATAATCTAGATATATACATAGATAGTTATTTGAGTAGTTACCCTATTAATTTTGGCAAATAAAACAATTTTTAGAAAAAGTTGATGTTAACGACGGAACAGAAATAGTTAAGATACATATCTGATTGTTTGGCTGATGGTAATGGTGACGGTGGTGATAATCTACTACTGCTGTTGCTGTTTATGTTTTCTATCATTATTACAACAACAACAATTGTAAAGTATGCTTCAATTATAGAACAATTGCTACTTCTATTTTTACAACAGCAATTGTTAAATATGCTTCTTTGTTTCAAATTTCCCTTCTACTTTATAAAAAAATAGTTTTTTTTTTTTGAAATAATTGCTATTTTTTCTATTATTAAAGCACATTTTGCCACTACTTTTATTTAGGCTTCAATCGTTACTTCTGTCATCACGTTAAAATCATTTCGTATACTTATTATATTACAACAGCAATTGTTACTGCTGCTATTATTATAGCAACAGTTTTACTACATTTTACTACTATACAAGGTTTTCAACGATTGTTACTAACATAATAAAATGAAGGTCCTATTAACTTTGCAAGGACATGCACATGCACAACTTAATGTGAAAGGTTGCCTCAAAAGAGAAATAACTGTGTATGTTAATTTACCACTATATCAAACGACTATAAATGATACTCCCCTTACACAAGTACTGTCACTATTGTGAAAGGGTTACCTAACCTAATACGATAAAATACATGAAATTTTGAGTGTCGTTATTTCACGATATACGGAGAAAATAAATAAGTGTACCACCAGGCTGATGTTCATCATCTTGGTCAACTATTGACTGATTGTTTGGCTAATGGTAACGTTGGTGGTGATGATGCTGTTGTCGTCGTTGACGGTGGTGATAATGCTACTCCTGCTGTTACTTACGTTGTTAGGGTAATAAAACATTTGTTTTCTCCTTACTTATTTCATTCTTACATCCATATTTTCAGATTTAACTTCACTCATGACAATTTTCATTGCATCAAATTTGATATTTCGCATCAATGTTTTTATTTTTATTGTTATTAAAACTAATGCATACGTTGTATAACTGTCATAGAATAATCCCTTTAAGTTGTTAGGAATAAAGGGTTCGAATATCCCTAACCCTAATTTATTTCAACAGGCAAATATAATAGTCAAATGGATTACCCCCTTTTGGGGGGGGGGGTAGTTTCCTTTGTATTTTTTATCTGCTGCTATTTGTTTATTTGCTAATTTCTATGAAGTACGTGTATATAAATTGCAAAGAAAACAAAAGCGTAAGGCTGTGATATAAAATATTTATACACAAATTATATATTTCTTATGATTATAATCGATCTACTGTTTGTCAAGTTATCCGGACAGCATATGCAACCATTTGATAATTAAATGCCATGATGTATACTCTAGTATATATAATATATATAATATAACCTTTCGGGTAACTTTTCAAATGATGTCATGTTGGAATTATATCCACACTTACTATTATTTCTACAACGACAACTGTTACTTTTGCTACTACTACATATATTACAACTTTTGTTCCTACTATAATGGAAACATTTGCCACTACATTTGCCATAACAGCAACTGCTGCTTCTTCTGCTACTTCCTTGACACATTTTGCAACAGCTACTAATACAAATTTTTCCCTACTTTCTTTTACAATAACGTCCGCAATTTTATTGGGACTACTATTATAGGAATTTTTACTACTAATTGTATTACTGCAAAAACAACTGTTACTTTTACTTCTACTATTACAACTTCTGCTTCTTCCATTATTACAACAATAACAATTGAAAATTATGCTATAATTATAGAAACATTGCTACTTCTATTTTTAGAAAAGCAATTGTTAAATTTGCTACTATTTTTCAAATTTTCCTTCTACATTTATAAAAAAAGTTAATTATGCTACTATTATAGCTTCTTTTGCTATTATGTTTATTACTGTAAGAACATCTTTCCTTAAATCCATTACAACAACAGCAACAACTGTTTCTTCCGTTACTCATTAACAACATTTGATA
>CM037795.1:33083912-33108558 GCA_021229015.1 Solen grandis | reverse complement strand
AACATAAAAATATCTTGATCAAATTCCATTAAACATTTATTCAAATTGCTTCCATTCATCCTCACTTGTTGATGTCCGGGCAGTAAATAACCTTCAAAAAATGAATAAATAAATACAAGAAAATATTTCTGTGAGACACTAATGCCCCAGAGAGAGATGGTCTGAACCAAATATTTGCTTAAATTATATAATTATGTACATTTGTACAAAGTTTCATGATGATGTGAAGTAGTTACCTTTAAAGGAAGAGAAAAACAAGAGGGCCATGATGGCCCTGGATCGCTCACCTGAGTACTATTGCTACAACTGATTACAAAGTTTTTAAACAGACAAGAATTCTGATATAACTCAATCTTAAACATTTTAGCCCTGACAATACTACACACCAAATATATAAGCACTAGGCCTTATGGTTTCAGAGGAGAAGACTTAGTGCGGGGTCATTTATCTCCAAAGGGCCACCATTTTGAAAATCTTGATAATGAACCATTAGATGATGCTACATACCAAATATCTAAGCTCTAGGCCTAATGGATTCATAGAAGAAGATTTTTAAAGATTTTCCTATATAACTCTATGTTAAACAAGTGACCCCTGGTGGGGCATTTATCACCATAGGGTATGATTTGTACAATCTTGGTAATGAACCATAAGATGATGCTACATACCAAATATCTAAGCTCTAGGCCTAATGGATTCATAGAAGAAGATTTTTAAAGTTTTTCTATATAACTTATGTAAAACAAGTGACCCATGGTATGGGGTCATTTATCACCATAGGGCTATGATTTGTACAATCTTGGTAATGAACCATAAGATGATGCTACATACCAAATATCTAAGCTCTAGGCCTAATGGATTCATAGAAGAAGATTTTTAAAGTTTTTTCTATATAACTGTATGTAAAACAAGTGACCCATGGTGCGGGGTCATTTATCACCATAGGGTCATGATTTGTACAATCTTGGTAATGAACCATAAGATGATGCTCATACCAATATCTAATCTCTAGGCCTTATGGATCATAGAAGAAGATTTTTAAACATTTTCCTATATAACTCTATGTAAAACAAGTGACCCTGGTGGGGGGCATTATCACCGTAGGGCTATGATTTGTACAATCTTGGTAATGAACCATAAGATGATGCTTCATACCAAATATCTAAGCTCTAGGCCTTATGGATTCATAGAAGAAGATTTTTAAACATTTTCCTATATAACTCTATGTAAAACAAGTGACCCATGGTGCGGGGTCATTTATCACCATAGGGTCATGATTTGTACAATCTTGGTAATGAACCATAAGATGATGCTTCATACCAAATATCTAATCTCTAGGCCTTATGGATTCATAGAAGAAGATTTTTAAACATTTTCCTATATAACTCTATGTAAAACAAGTGACCCCTGGTGCGGGGTCATTTATCACCGTAGGGCTATGATTTGTACAATCTTGGTAATGGCCCATAAGATGATGCTACATACCAAATATCTAAGCTCTAGGCCTTGCAGTTTTGCAGAAGAAGATTTTCAAAGATTTTCCTATATAACTCTATGTAAAACAAGTGACCCCTGGTGCGGGGTCATTTATCACCGTAGGGCTATGATTTGTACAATCTTGGTAATGGCCCATAAGATGATGCTACATACCAAATATCTAAGCTCTAGGCCTTGCAGTTTTGCAGAAGAAGATTTTCAAAGTTTGCATTTTTAAAATCTATTTTTAGCTCCTGTGACCTACTTTTTTAACCAATCTGAATAATTTGTACAACTTTGATAGAGGGCATCATAAGGATGATTCCTGTGAAGTTTGGTCAAAATCCCTTCAGCGGTTCATGAGAAGATGTTGTTTAAAGCAAATTGTTGACGACGGACGCACGCACGCACGCACGGACGACGGACGACGGACAAAAGGCGATCACAATAGCTCACCATGAGCACGTTGTGCTCAGGTGAGCTAAAAACTCACAGGTAAACCTGGGGCAGAATAACCATTTTTACTAAGATAAAGCAGTTAAATAAATACTACTGGTAAATTAATTTCAATGCTCATCCAACCATGACATAATTGTAACAGCTATAAATTTGCATACATATTAAAAAAGATTATATCATGATGTACATGTGTACCTAGTTTCAAAAAGATGTGAAGTCATTGTCACTGTCACAGAAAAAAGATGTGAAGTCATCTTCATAGAAAAGAAAAAAAGCATGATGGAGTTAAAAGCCTGGATATGACAAAATGAACCCCTTTTTGACCTTTGACCCAAGACTTTAATCTTGACCTTAACTGTGACTCATTGTCTCAATGTGGTGAACATTTCTACTAGGTCAGTAGTGAAAATTTGGTGAAAATGATGCAGCCAGTTGTGGATCTCTGGACACGATGTAGAATTTTCCTTTCAAACCATTTTTGTTTTCCTTCTTAAGAGTATAAACCCAAATGACTTCATGTCATTCATTACCACCCCGTACTTAACTACTTCTAGGTTACTTCAAAATCATCTCATGCATGTAGGAGTTACAAAACTGACACAAAGTCAGACAGACAAACAGTACAATTAATACTCAGGTATATGCCTCCCCTTTTGGAGGCATAATAAAAAAAAAACTTTTGTGAGAGCTTTATCTTTATTTTATTTTTTTAATCATGATGAAAATTCCCAATTTCACTACTTTATATATGTTGGAGGAAGATGTTGGGACAGAAAACTAGATGTGGGTGTTCCTCGGAACACTTGTGTCGCCTGCATTTAAGCATGTTTGATGAAAGAATTGACTAGAAAATCGATCTTTTGACAAATTATTGATAAAGCATAATCTATTTTGTGAGGTACAAAATAACACCAAATCACACACACACACACACATATATATATATATATTTTTTTTTTTGGGGGGGGGGGGGGAATAAAATATTTAAACAGTGCATATGTAATAATTTTCCCGAGCACTTTCGACTATACAGTCTTCATCAGAGGAGTGTCAGAATGACTATGAATTCAAAACATTAACTGTAAGAAAAATTATGACGTCATTAAGCACTTGTGACGTTAATTATATATATGTTGCAAGTTTGTAGTCATCATTATCATTATTGAGTTATCATTCTTGTGTACTGCACTCAGACCAATGAGATCTATCTACTATAAATGTTTAAGGCAACACTTCAAATACTTTACAAAATTATGCACCACACAAGAATTAAATCCAAAAAAATAAACAAAGGGAAATAACTCCAAAAATACAACAGTTATCATTCTTGCACAATTTGCACTCCATGAGATCTTTCCACCTGTAAAGGTTTCAAAGTAATACCTCAAATCTTTTCGTGTTATGCTCCAGACAAAAATGAAGTCTGAGTATCAACAAAGGGCAATAACTCAAGGAAAAAAGAGAAACAGAAAGTTATCATTCATGTGCACTGCACTCAGACCATTGAGATCTATGAAGTTTCAAGTCAACACCTCAAATACGTTTCGAGTTATGCCCCAGAAAAAAATTAAGTTGAAAATCAACAAAGGGAAATTTACTCAAAAATAAAACAGAGTTATCTTTTCTTATGCACTGCACTACAAATCCATGAGATCTTTCCATCTATGAAGTTTCAAAGCAATATCTCAAATACTTTTTATGTTATGCTCCTGACAAAAATAAAGACTGAGAAATCAACAAAGGGGACAATAACTCAGGAAGAAAAAAAAGTGAGAGTTATCATTTATGTGAACTGACTCCTCTTCATGAGATCTATCTATCTATAAAAGTTTTAAAGTCAGCACCTCAAATACTTTTTGAGTTATGCCCGGAAAAAATTAAGACTAAAATCAACAAAGGGCAATAACTCAGAAAATTAAAGTCAGAGTTATCATTCTTGTGCACTGCACTCCACCTCAATTGATCTATCCATGTTTTAAGTTTTCAAGGTGATACCTAAAATACTTTTTGAGTATGTCCGGACAAAAATAAAACCCTCAGAATCAACAAAGGGTAATAACTCAGAAAATCGAAAGTCAGAGTTATCATTTCTTGTGCACTGCACTCCACCTCAATGTGTCATCCATGTTTTACGTTTCAAGGTGATACCTCAAATAACTTTTCGAGTTTATGCTCCGGACAAGAAAGTGTGACGCCGACGCCCGACGCCGACGACGCCGACGACGACGACGACGACTGAAAAAGTGATCCCTATTGGTCTGCCATGCATGCAGGCGAACAAAAATGAACAGGCAAAAGCGAATCTATACACCATAACCTAAAAAGGTAATTAATATTTACTTGGCAAGGGTTTCCTCTGTCTTCCTGTATCCAACATTGAAAATTTTTTGCAGCACTCGGGCCGTCATGTCCATGCTCCATCAAATGAAACTGAAGAGGAAATTGTTAGCATATCATTGAATGTTCTAAGAATGCTTACCAAACACACAATCAGAACAGTACAAGGATGTGCCGCCATTTTTTTTTAAAAAAGTTATAAAAGAAAACTAGCATTGCATGCGGGTGCCAATGCTCGTCCCCGTCTATAAATCAGTATAACAAAATTTAAAAAAAAAATCATTGAAACTTGAAAAAATTTTTTATTTTAAAACTTGTCCAAAATTATGGCAAAATAAGGTCAAAGGTCAAGGTCATAGATGAAATTATTAAGGTATATCTGAATAGCCTTTGTCAAGATATATGCAACCAAAAAAAAGTTGTATGTCAATATAGTTAAGAAGTTATGGCCATTGTTAAGGTTTTTTGTTAAACAACCAAAAAACAGGTTGAAGATCAAAAGTCAAGGTCATAAGTCCAAAATGTTACATTGATGGAAAAGTCTTGCCACAAGGACTTCACATGTGAAATATCAGTGCCCTGTTGGTAACAGTTTTGAACTAGAACTGTCGCCTAAGGGCTTACTAATACCCCCCCGCAAGTGTTTTTGTCAAACATGGCTTTTGGGGCATGAAAATCAAATTTCTTGTATGCAACACTCCATCTTAATATACAGGGACATATGTGCCAACTACCTAGAAAACTAGTTATCCTATGTTTTACATACATATGGGTATATGTATGTCTTATGGTCAATAACAGTAAGATTCACTGAAATCATCATGGAAGAAAATTGTAAAACAAATACCATCAAAGGGAAATATCTTTAAAACAGGGGGGAGGGGGGGGGGGGGGTAACCCAATGTATATAGAAAAAGCGCTACTACAATGTCTAAGGTTGAATGACAGCAAGTTTCATTGAAATCCCTCCAGTATTTAGGAGGAGTAGTCTGCAAAAATTGTAAAGCAAAAATCATCAAAGGGGCATAACTATAAAAAAAAGGGGGGTAATCCAATGGGAGGAGTAGCGCAGAAAATTGTAAAGCAAAAATCATCAAAGGGGCATAACCTATAATAAAGGGAGGTAATCCAATTTTATATAACTAACACATGCTTCTACAATGTCAAGGATGAATGGCAGCAAGTTTCATCAAAATCCTTCCAGTATTTAGGCGAAAAGTCCGCAGAATTTGTAATGCAAAAATCATCAAAGGGGCATAACTTGGGGAAAATAGGGGGGGGTTAACCAAATGATATATAGAAACGCGCTTATACAATGTTAAGGATCACTGCCAGCAAGTTTCATCAAAATCCTTCCAGTAGTTTGAAGGAGTAGTCTGCAGAAATTTGTAATGCAAAAATCATCCAAAGGGGCATAACTTGGTAAATAGGGGAGGTAACTCAATGCTATATAGATGTCAAGGACTTGCCAGTAAGTTTCATCAAAAAACCTTCAGTAGTTTAGAAGGAGTAGTCCGCAGAAGTTTGTAATGCAAAAAAATCACAAAGGGGCATAACTTGGTAAATAGGGGAGGTAAAAAATGTTTTAAAAACGCGCTGTACAATGTAAGGGGACTTGACGCAAAACATTAAAATTTTTTCCAGGTTTGGGGGTAGCCCGCAGAAGTTTTAATGAAAAAAACTAAAGGGGCTAATTGGGGTGAATGGGGAGGAACCAATGCTTTTAAAATAACCCGGCTGCTACAATGCAAAGGGATCATTGACAAAAAGTACTTAAAATCCTTCCATATTTGGGGGGGAGTACCCTTTTTTTAAAAGCAAAAAAAAAGGGGGGGGGGAAAAATTGGGTAAAGGGGGGATTAACCAAATGATTTTTAATAACCCCCCTTAACAATGTTAAGGGATCATTGACCCCAATATCTTAAAACCTTTCCCATTTTAGGGGAGTGTCCGCAAAGTTTGAAGCAAAAACTAAAAGGGGCAAACTTGGTAAATGGGGAAACCAATGCTATTGAAAACGGCTAATACAATTCAAGGGGATCATTCCACAATTTCCAAAAACCTTCCAAAAAGTTTGGGGGGAGTACCGCAAATTTTTTTGTGTCTACAGAGGGACGGAGGGACAACGGACGGACAACGGACGGACAGAGGGAGGAAAAGGAGGAGGAAACCTGATTCCGTATACCCCCCCAAACTTCTTGGGGGGGGGATAAATAACTGCTTTTCAAGTTTCAAAAGTTACGCAAAAATTTAACAGACAAGGTAAAGACCAACTCTGAAATTTGCATGCCGATGGCCTTGAAAGAGAATATGCATCCAAAAAAAAAATTTATATTGAATAGTAGGGAAGTTAGGGTTTTTTAAAAAATTCAGGACAAGACAGGGGGGAATGCTAAATTACAACAATAGCCAATTTTTTTTTAATAGGAAAAGTTAAAACCACCCTGAAAAAAAATTTTTTTTTTAACATCGAATTGGTTGGGGTAAAATTTACCAAATTTTTGTAAAAAATTGATTTAACAAATAAAACACCAAGTACACTGTGAATTCCCAAAAACCCCTTTGAATACATTAAATAAAAAGCAAAAACAGCAAACTGCGGGGCAAAAATATTTGATTTCCATCACTTCGAGTTTTTTCATATAGCAACGCAGCAAAATTGAGGTGGAGGGAAAAAACCCGAATGCAGGGGGGGGGTACCCGGGGTGAGCCACCGCCTCCCCGCCGCGGAAGGCTTCCTAATGACCCTGCCGGGGACGAACCCCCCGCGTGAGGGGTGATGAGTGTTAAAGAGCGACTTACCCCTTCGGCCATGGGGCCCCAGCGGAACTGAAATTAGCCCTTTTTTAACCCCAAAAAAAAAGTGAAGGGGGTTTTTTTTTTTGGAATCAGGGGTAAAATTTTTAAAACCTAAAGGGGAATTTTTTCAGAATCGAGGCCAAAATGAAGTACTTGAAAAAAATTTCGTCCATTTCAAAAGCCTTTTTTTTTTTTGCAAAAGCCGGAGAAATTTTGTTTTTTTGTCTGTGCCCCCAGTCCAAAAAAGTTTTTTTCTAAAAAGCGTAGTTTTTCCCCTTTACATCTTTCTGTACCCGGGGGCAAGGGAATCAACGAGAGAAGTTTTTTTTTTAAAAATTTCGGAAGTTTCGTAAAATTTTTGAAGTTTTTAAGCATTAAACGCGTTTACGTCTGTCAGCATTAAATGATATCATCTTTTTCCCCAAAAAAAAAGGAAAGGGTCAGCGGGTGCCAGCGCATCGAAGGTTTTTCTTTAATTTAAAAAACGATTTTTCTTCCCTTCCCCACGATTTGCACACATAATCAAAAAAACCCCAAAAAGGGGGAACGAAATTAAATATCAGCTTGGTAGAAATGTCAACATGGACATTTAGTCCCCCAACATTAGGGGTGTGCTGTATGTAAGAGCACTCAGGGGACAAAACACCCATTTTTATTTTTTTTTACTTTTTTGACACGTTCGGGCCAAGAGTAATTTAAAATTCCTTTTTAATTAAATAATTATAAAGGGAAAAGGGCCCCCCAGCTTACTCATCTTTTAAATTTTTTCTGTCTTGCCCAAAACCACCTTGGGGAGGGTTTTTGCACACAAGGGGGTGTATTCAAGGGGCCCTGCCCTAGGGGAACCCCTGCCCGATTTTTAAATTTTTTAACAGGAGTTTATATCAATTGCAGGGCTGTACCAGGTAATTCCAAGCTGCACTGCTACTTTGGGTTTTGTTTTTTAAATTTCCTATGTTCACTGTAAATGTGTCCTAATTTATGCCAGAGTAAAAACCCTAAAATCTTGGGGTGAAAAATCTAGAAAACTCTTGGTACTAGGTTTTTTTAAAACAGTTTTTGCTTAAAACTTTTGTAATTTATAAAATTTTAATTTGCAGTTGGTAAACTGGCATAAAAATGTGAAAAAGGGAGAGTGTGATGTGTCACGGGAACTCAGCGGACAAAAGGCAGCTCGGATACAAAGGGTTTAATGCCCAAAAATTGAAAAACAACAAACCTACAAAAAATTGGGGCTTCTTTTCAAAGAGGACGAACAACATTTTTAAAATGACTTATTTAAATTTAACACTGCTTCCCTAGGGTTATGACAGAGGAGAGGCCTTTTAAAGTAAATTTCCCTAAATTTAAATTAAACTAAAAAGAAAAAAATACTCTTGTTTTTAGGGAAACCTTCTGCAAAAAAGGGGGCCCATGTAAAAAAATTTGAAAGCTGAAATTGCGGGTTCATTTTGATGACACTAAAAAAAAACTTCATAATGCTTGACTATTCAGTACTTCAGTGATGTTCCCCACTGACAGAACAAAGTAAAAGGAAGCATCAGGCCCCAAAAAAAATTTTGAAAATTTTTTCCCCCCGTCAAAAAGTTTTTAAAAACGGAAAAACCCCACAAAATACAAAACCCTAGGCTTTTTTGGAAGCTTTGATAAACTTTTTTGGGGTACTTTGGTTTTGGAAAACTATATGAAAAACCTTTTGGGGGGTACTGTTCCCAGATGGGGCAAAGTGTGATGAGGGTTTTTCCAAAAAGGGGAAATTTAAACTTTTAAAGGATATCAAAAATGCCCCCAGGGGTTCTAGTGTATGGTGTTTAGCAAAAAATTTAAAATTTGGGCAGTTAAAGATTTTTTTCAAAAATACTTTCAGGGCCCGAAGTCTTTAAGTTTAAAAAATTTTTATTCATGACTTCTAAAAAGGGGCCCTTCCCAAAACTTAAAAAGGAGGCTGAAAAAATTTGCTGACTTTTTTGGGGAAAATTTTTAAAACCCTTAAAAATTTAAAAGGCAAAAGAGGGTTTGATCTAAGCTCAGAGCTACTTAAAAAATTACTGAGGAATTTTTTTGGTCATTGTAATGCCCCTGGCCCCCCCTATTCGGGACCATTCTAATAGGGACAGGGAACAGAGCAAAGGCAAATGGAATTGTCAAAAGATTGTGCCCCAATAAAATTTCCCCATGGTTTCGATTTTTTGAAAGACTTTTTAAAAAGAATTAAAAAAAATGATCTAACTTTCCCAAAGAGAAGACATAAACACATCTAGTGCCATTACAAAATTACAGGTTTCTGAAGTGGCTTTGGGGGGGTTAAAGGATGACCTGGGAGCGAACCAATTGAATTTGATGATGAAGTTCAAATGCAAGAGGGAAAGCATGGTATAAAGGTCACCACCCAAAAAACCCAAGGTCCATATGAGAGTTTTAATAGACAGAAAGTTTGCCTTTGGGCCCCAGGAAATGATTGATTTGTTTACACTCTAGATTTGAAAACAGTATTGGGGCCCAAAATTTTTCTTGGGGCCCAAATGCCCTTTGATCAAAAAAGGCCTAACAGGAAAAAGCTTTAAAGCAGTATGGTTTTGGGGAAGTCACATATCTTCAATCATTTTAGACCTGTTTTGGAAAATGCAAACTGTAAAATTAGTTTCTGCTTTACAGAATTTAGGGAAAAAAATTGCATTTGCTAAAAATGTTCTTTTTTGAAACACATATCCACTTGCTGTTTTGGCAGAGAGTCATTTCAAGAAGATAAGGAAGAGGTGATTTAAAAACTTTTTGAAAAAATAAAACTGATAAGTGTTACCCCCAAAAAACCACCCGGGAAAAGGGTTTTTTTCAGCAATGAAACGTATAAAAAGTGATTGGGGGTGCAGGTTTAAAACACGTTACTCTAGACCAATTAAAGAAATAGAAACTGTGGGGCCCAAAGATTTTTGCTGACTTTGAACCCCAACCCATTGTTACGAAGGTGGTGGTTGAAAGGGACAGAGAAAAAAAAGGGCCCCAACACTGTCCCATAGGGCCAAAGGGTTTAAATTTTTGTAAAGTGCTGCCCAGAATTGATTAAAAGTCAGTAAAAAGTTGACCTACCCCATAAAGTGAAACGACTGTCCAGCTAGCCTAAAAAAAAAAAGACAACACTAATGTTTACCATTAATTCATTTATTTTATTTTAAAACAAAATCCCATAAGAAAACATGAAAAATTGGAAATTGTGTTGTAATTAAATATACAAAATCAAAAAAACCAATTGACAAATTTAAGTAAAAGTTTTCATGACAAAAACTAAGTTTTTTCTTAAAAAAAAGAACATTAAGGCCCAGTTGATTTGTTTTTTCTTTTATCCAATTAACCCAAAGGGCGAGCTATGAAAATTTAAATGGTGGGTTTTTTAAAACTCCCTATACTAAACTGGTTTTTAACCAGTAAAAATTTTTGGACGGGTTTTTTTTGGGCCAGTGGCCAAAAAAAACAAATTTTGATCCCTGTGGAATGCCCCCTTCATCACAAAATAAAAATTTTGTGGTGCAAACAACTTCTACTTTAATTCAATGTTTTTTGCAAGATTTTTGTTTTAGGTTTTAGGACATGGGGTAAAAGGGGTAAACGGACATTTTTTTCCAAAGAAAAAATTTTACAAATTATGGCCCCTTTTGGACTTAAAAAAATCTGTCTTTTCTGTAAAAAAACCTAATTCACGTAATTCACCAATAGAGTTTTTTGCTATGTTTTTTAAAATTTTTACCTTTTAATGTAGGCTGACATAATTTATTTTCCCAACAATTAAAGAAAGATTATTGCCCCTAAATTTAAATCTAAAATATCTTTGATTAACTACTTCAACTTTAATTCACAAATTTCCCAGCTTAAATTTGCATAGAAACAAATAATAAACAAATAAATGTGGTGACATGTTTTCTATGTTAAACTTCTAAAGAAAAAATGATGGCCCCCAATTTGACAAAAAAATTTGCTGAAAATTTTTTGCTCTAAAAAAAAGTCACATGGCAGGAAAATTCATCACTTTCATAGATAGTTCTAGTTTATTTTAGAAAAGGGACATAACTCTCTAAATTTTTCTGGATAGTGAAAAAAAATTAGTGATGGTTTAAGTCAAATAAAAAACTTTTTAAATCAAAAATTTTTTGTTATTGGTTTAATGCCCCAACCAACAGTATTTCTTTCATTTAATTTATTCTCCTTGAGCTATTTAAAACATATGCTGCCACACTGCGGGGGTGGCGAAATCTCATTTTTTTTTTATTTTTCCCCCGGATAACCAAAAAAAAAAATTTTCTTTTTGTCCGTAGAAAAAACACTACTTGTCCATACTTTTAAAAAAACTTTTTGGTAAAACAGATAGGGAAAATTTGTTGTTTTTTAATTACTACTCTTAAAAAATTTAAATTTTAGGCATGTAAAAAAAACTTTAAAATTTAAACACCTTAACACTGACATTTAAAAACATTTTTTACTGCCCATTTAAAAATAAAACTTTTTAAAAACCCGAAAGAATTGTTTTAATGAACTTTTTATTGCCGCAAATTCGACATTTTGTTTGGGCCCCCCATAAATCAACCTAAGCCAGGGGAAAGTCTTTAAGGCTGATTCTAAAAGATTTTTAAAAACGCTTTGTTTTTTTCGTATTTTTAATTTTGTTTTTTTTATTGTTTTTTTGGGGGGTTTTGATGGGGATATTTTTCCCCCTTTTTTTATTTTGGGAAAAGATTTTTTAAAAAGGGAACCCCGATCCATTTAAACCAAAACTTATCGTTTAAATAGCCCTGTGCTTTTTAAAGTGCGATTTTACCCAAATTTGCCCGCAGGGGTTACTCCCCTTTATCTTTACAGTAAACCATAAACGTTTCTATTTTTAGATGGAAAAAACTTGCATGGTATTATTAAAAAAATATCATTTTTAAGGATAATTTGGAAAATTCTAAATAATAGAGTTTTTGGGGATTTGTGGGTTTTGTTTTGAAAAAATGGGAAACAACCAACAATTTTTTTTAAACTTTAAATGAAACAAGAAATCCCCTTAAAATGTGATTAAAAACCCCCGCAAAACGCTTTAAAATGATAAATTCATTAGGTTTTAAGAAAAGAGTAAGAAAAAGACTTTTTTTAAAATTATTTTTTTTTCCCCAATTTTTTTGGCCCGGGGTTACACAGGTTGTGCTTGCCCAAATTGAAAAAAATTTTTTTGAATTCCAACCATTTTTTTTTTAAAAAGTTAAGCTCCGGACAAGGAAAATTTAACAAAGGGAAAAAAAACTCTGTAATTACAATAGATAATTAGGGTTCTTTTTTCACTGCACTTCCCCCTTATTGTGGTTAAAACAATTGTAAAAAAAATTGTTTTAAATTTCCCAAACCCAAATTTTTTTCAAGTTATGCTATGGACAAAAAAAAAGTAAAAAAAGAAAAAACTTTTTAAATTTACTCTAGAAAAGATTTAAATGGATTTTTCCCGCCTGCACTTCCTCAAATTGGGGTTGCCCTTTGTAGGAAATTTTTTTTTGAAACCCAACCAGAAATTTTTTTAAAATTTTTATATTTGGGAAAAGGAAAAGTAACTAAGTCAATAACTTTTTTAAATCCTATAGTTTAATTTAAAGGTTTTTGTGCACTGCACTTCCTCATATTGTGGTTGACCTTTGATAAAATTGTTTGAAACCCAAAACCATATTTAAAAATTTTATACTCGGACAAGGAAAAAGAAACAAAGGCAAAACTCTGTAATTCCTATAGATAATTTTGGTTTTTGTGCACGCACCCTCCCATTGGCTTGACCATTGTATGTTTTGTTTTGAAATCCAATCAGTACTTTACAATTTTACTGTGAAATCTTTTTAAATTTGGGGGATAAAATTTCAGGGTTTTCATGAAAAAAACATGTTCGGGGACAAAAATTTCCCGTGATTCGTGCATTAAAACTTTTTTTTTAAAATTTATTTCAACTTTTAACGGGAGGGTTGATTCGAAAGACCTTTAAAAAAATTTAAGTTAAAAAAAGAATCAGCCTAATTTTTTAACATAATATTTTAATGACATACTTTTAATTTAAAATGTTAAGCCCTTTTTTTCCAGAATTTAAATTTTTTGGGGAGCTTTAAAGGCCAAAGTAAGTGTAATAAATCTAAGCTTGTGGCCATAAAATTTTTTCGAAATTTTGGGCCATGTATTGCTTAGGTTTAAAAACCGGGGTCACCACAGTTGTGGCACAGCATGAATCCCCAGACCCACTCTCATAAACCCGGGGTTTTTTAAACGGGAAAAACCTTAGTGCCGGGGGGAAAGTGGACAAGGGGGGCACAGCAGGTGCCCAAATCAGTCGTCTTGAGACAACGCCCAAATAAATGTGCTAAAATTGGCCCATAATACAGGGTGGATCTCTTTTAAAACCCAAAAACCCCGCTTATCTACGCAGGGAAATTGAAACACTCGAGTACTCAAAAAAAAATTTTGACCAATTTGTAATGAAGCAAAACTTCACAAATGAAAAGGATAAAACGATAATATTTTACATGTACAAATTCATTATATAATTTTAAAACTAGTAAAACCCCAAAAAAACGACAAAAACAAAACGACCGCAGTATAAACAAAAGGGGTGGAGTACTGTATATTTTTGGGGGAAACCAACACAAAAAAAGTTGCACTTTACATTAAACACAAAAAGTAACACAAAATAACCCTTACGAAGTTTTCCCCTTTTGGGGATTTGTTTTAATTTTCTTTTTTAAAAACATTATATTCCAGAACATAAACTTTAAAATTTTTATTTAATTTAAAACCAATTTTTCTCATCTGGGTTGGGGGGGGGGAGAAGGTCGCATTATCGGCGAGCCCGTTTGAAAAAGGGTAAAAGAAAACTTTTCGTGGGGGCATAAAATTTTGGAAAGCGGGTCCCCGAAATCAACCAAAATTAATCCCCCACAAAAAATTAAAGTTTTTAAAAGTATACTCCGGACAAAAGGGTTTCAAGTTTAAACTCTGGACAAGGAAAAAATTTCAAAAGGGGAATAACCTGTACTTCCCCCTATTGTGGTTAAAACCCTTTTAAAATTTTTTTAAAAAAAACTTGGGCCCTTTTTAAGTTTATGCCCCCGGACAAGGAAAAAATAACCAAAGGGGAATAACTCTGGGAATAAATCAAATGGGTTATGGTTCTTGTGCACTGCACTTCCTCTCCATGGCTTGATCAAAGCATGAATTTGGAAATTTAATTCCAATAATTCAACAGAAAACCCCGGGCCGACCAAAAACCCACCGCCGAAACCACCACCGGGGGGGTCCTAATACCCCCCCAAAAAATTCCCTTTCGGGGGTAAAAAATTTCTTTAATTGCAAGGGAAACACCAAAACGTTTTAAATTCGGTTTAAGTAGTCCTTTAAAATCCCCCAAATTTTAAAATGACAACCAGGTTCTAGAATGTTTTAAAAAAAATTTAAAAAAAAGGGTATCTTTTCCATTGTTATCTACCTTACCAAAACCCGAGGCATCAATGGGTCGATTTCATTTTCCCCCCTTTGTTTTCATATTTTCCCCTTTGGGCCCGCGTTAATTTTCCCAAAAAACCAAAAAAAAACAGTATTTTAAAAAAAAGGGCCAAGAGGCTCTGTGTCACTCACCTGATAAATGGCTGTGTTAGGCATAATGACAAAAAATCTGGCAACTAAAGTGTTTTTTCAACATTTGACTAAGTGAACCCACATATTGCCTACCTGAATATGACTTAACTGGGAATTCATGCAGCATCCCTTCAATCAAAATTTTAAAGAAGACTGGGCAAAAATGTGGCCCGAAGATGTTCACAAGAGTTTTCTAAGATTTGACCTGGTGACCTAGTTTTTACCCAAAATGACCCAATTTTTAAACTTTTTCCAAGATATTAAGGAAAACAAAACACCCCGACCAAAAATTTTTTGAAAATTTTGGGCCCAAAAAAGTGGCCTCTAGAGGTTTTTTAAAAAGGTTTTTTTTAAAAATTTTACCTGGTGACCTAGTTTTGACCCCAAAAAGACCAAAATTTTTAACCATCCAAGATATCCTGTAGACAAAAATCCTGACCAAGTTTCCCTGAAGATTAGGCCAAAAATGTGGCCCTAGTTTTGTTCACAAGGTTTTTTTTTTAAGATTTTACCTGGGGACCTAGTTTTAACCCCCGTGAACCCCAATTTTTGAAAACATCAGAGATAACATGTAGACAAACATCCTGACCAAATTATTTAAAATTGGGCCCAAACTTTTTGCCTCTAGAGTTTTTCACATGTTTTTCTAAAATTTTTACCTGCTGACCTACTTTGTGGGGCCCCACTGACCCAATTTCGAACTCATCCGAATATTATGTAGAAAAAACATCCAAACCAAATTTCATTAAGATTGGACCAAAAATGTGGCCTCTATATGTTCACAAAACAATTGTTACGACGGACGACCAAAAGACGGACAAAAAACGAACACAAAAACTCACCTGGCACCCAAATGCTCAGGTGACTAAAATCCCCAAAAAAACCCCTTTCCCTAAAAAATCGCCTGGAAATTTCCAAATACGCTTTCTGCCTTTTCCTGCTTGAAGCAGTGTGAACAGAAGTAAATAAATGATCACCATAAATTTAAAAAATTTTGGAGCAAATATTTTCAAATCCCGTAATTAATTTTTCCCCCTTTACATCCTTTAAAAAAAAACCTTGAGTAGTTTGAAACTATAATCTATTTTTGTACGCAGAATTTAAATAAAGAGGAAAATTTAAAAGACTTTTTAATGAAAATGGCAAATGTTAACTAGGGTTTTAAAATTTGAAAAATTAAAACTTTTCTTTTACTTTCTCTTTTTTAAAGCTTTAAAACCCCATTGCGTTTTTTTCTGGTGAATGTTTTTTTGTTTGTTTTTGTTTTTTAAAATCCCACTGATGGAATTTTAGTCATTTTGAACAATTCCCGCTTTTGACAGATATAAGCTGCCCCTCGCATTTTCATGCCATAAACATGTGGCATGGGTACCCCATGAGTTTACATTATTTCCCGACCTACATCAACCATCCTTTGGGAAATACCCTTTTTTGTTGTGCACCAATCAAGGGAGCTATAAAAATAACCATTTTAACGACTTTGGGATGTTTCCCACCAGGTCGAACCAAAAAACCCCCTGCTTCCGAGGCTGACAAATCAACCACCTCCACCCGGGGGGCGGTCCCTTGTGTGAAAGGAGCGAATTTTTATTTTTATTCACCCACTTTGTGAATTGAGGTTAAAATAAATTCAAACATAAAAACCGTAGCCAAATTTTTTTTGTAATTTTAGAAACATGTAGCAAAACGAAAAGATTGGGTTAAAAAAACAAAATTTACTGACATGATTGGGAGACAAGGGGGGTTTTTTGCAATCAATAGCCTCGGCAGTAATTTTATTCAAACCCCACAAAAAGTCCCCCTTGGCGGTCTTTTTTTATTTGTTTTTAAAAAACATCAAGTTTGACTTTAAAATTCAATAAAACCCGGGCAAATAATATCAATTTCCCTTTAAAAAACAAAAAAAAAAATGAAAAAAAAACTTCATTTCTAGAAAATAAAGTTTAATTTTTGCAAAAAAAAAAAAAAAAAAAAAAAAAAGCTACTTTTAATTTTTGTTGTGAAGGTCAAGAATCCAAAATGAATTTTAACAACAAGCATTTCCAAAAGATTTCTTTTTTGCGGGCGGGTCTTTTTTGACTTAAAGGACCCTAACTAGTAACTTGGATGTTTTAAAAAAAAAAAAAAACCATTCAGTTTGTAAAACAGTTTTTGTATATAAAAACAGTAATATTATTTACGGGTTTCAGGCATTATTTAAAGCCGTGCCCGAAAAAAATTTCTTCAAGACATTGAAAAAAGAATGCTTTTACACGTGTCCAAAAAAAGCTCTTTTTTGCAGTGTTTTGTCACGACCCCAGAACTGTGAAGGGCTTTGATAAAACATGGGGGCCAAACGTTAGATGACATTATATTTGAAATATCCGAGAAATTTTTTATTTTTCTCTATGAATTGATGTTTCCCGTGTTTTTTTACTGAAAAGTTGGTTTTGATTAAAAATTACCAGTTAATGTATAAAAGTGAAAAGGGTTAAAATTTTTGGACATTTTTTGATCATGTACCTCCCTTACTAGACTATATTTAAAAAGGTTTCCCGTAAAATTTATTAAAACAATTCAGTTACATAATCATCTAAATTTATTAAAAAGAAAATTTTTATTTAAATCATAAAAGGTATGTTTTGATGTAATGGTGTTATGTTTTCTATAAGAAAAACAATATAAAAGAACAGTTTTTTACTGTTTACCTTTCCCCCCCAAAACTGCATCAGAAATTTAAAATTGAACTATAATGACCAAAAAAAAATAAACCTCAGAAATTTTATTTGAATAGGGGCCAAATTTAAACCCGGATATTAAACACACTAAAGTCCCAAATGCACAAAAGAGCCAACTAGATAAGATAAAACACCATGGCTGCAGCCCTATCCCATTTTAAAGAATTTTCCCGCAATAATCCTCTTTAAGCTTGGCACAGAAAAGACCACATTTTTAAACAAAATTTAAAGGGCCCCATGGACCACTCATAAGCAATTTTTAGTTTAAATTTTAAACCAAAATCTTTTGTCCTTGATTTGTCAGTGTCATCACATTGAAAATTTAATCTTCAAAATTTAACAATTTAAAACCCTATGTCCATCAAACTTCATATTATTTTTTTTGTATCAAAAGGAAAAGCATTTTTTATCAAGGACCATAACTCTTTATTCTTTTTACAAAATTTGTTAAACCGGGTTTTAAAAAAAAAAAATTTAAAAATTTCACTGTCATAACAAAACAATCAAAGTTCACATACTGTTCAGTATTACAAGGCTACATTAAACAACCCAAAAGTCCAAAAAACTTTAGTTTTATTTTGACAAAATTTCTTTCCCCCCCTTTAAAAAAAAAAAAAAACAAAACTAGAGCTATCACAAAGGTGGGTGAATAAACCCCCCCCAAAAGCCTTTGTTTTCAATCAATGTCCAGCAAAAGGAAGGGAAGTCAAAAATGAATTGTAGTTTTTCCAAAATTTACCCTATTACACAAAAAAATTTTCCCAAAAATAATCTTTTATCCCCAAAACAAAAATTTTTCTCAAATTTTTTTTGAAACCCAAATCATACCAAATCTGCAACAATTTCATTTAAAAAAAAAAGAAGTGTGTCAAACCCAAAAGGGTGTTTCTAATTTAAAGCTTTTGAAGCTTCCCTTTTAAATATGATTAAAACCATCCAGTAGTTATTTAAAAAAAAGCGTGGACAAAGAAAACTCCAAGAAATCAACAAAGTGCCCCTAACCAAAAGAAAATCAAAAACCGAACCATTTCATAATTTTGCAAATCTTTTGCTTGAAATTGAAAACCCTCCTATGACCGATTTAAATCCAAACCCGTATTTTTTGAGAAATAGCAAGGACAAAAAAAACCCCCAGAAAAATTTAGCAAAAGGGGGGAAAAACCAAAAAAAAATCAGTCAACCGTAACCATTTCATAATATCACCTGTGGGTTTAAAATTGAAGCTTCCCATGACTTTGTTTAAATCCCCTCCAGAAATTTTGAAAATAACCTTTCAGGAAATTTAAAAAAAAATAAAAAAACGAACGCAGGGCATATCGTCCACGGTTTGCAAACGTACTTTTTAAATTTTAAAAAAAAAAGGGAAAGGGTTGGGGAAAAAACATTGTATATACAATAAATCGTTTAAAAAAATTGCGATCCCAAAAAAAACTCATTTTTTTTTTTACACTAAAAACATCGCTTTTTTTAACCTTTCATTTAATTTATAAATATTTTTAAAGGGAAAAAAAAATTTTTGTTTTAACTCCTTTAGAATATAAGAATTTCGTCGGAAAATTGGGTTTATGACCCCCAAATGCTGGCAGTGACTTGGAATTTTTTAACATTGAATGCTGAATAAAATTCAGCTATATTAAGTCCATTTTCATTGCTTTTAAAAAAAATGAAATCGGGTTGGGTTTAAACACAAAAATTTTTTTTTTTTATTTCACTGAAACGTCTTAGTGGGAGGGAACATGCCAAAACCCTGTTTTTTAACAAGGATGATTTCCCCCCCTTTGTTTCCCCTTTGTAAAAACCCAGCTTTGGTTTAGGTGATTTAAAAAAAGGGAAATAGACTCCCTTTTTAAAAAATACTTTTTTGGGGAAAAAAAAAAAAGTTTCTAAGAACCTTGAAAAACTGAATGTCCCCATTCAAAGAACAACTTTAGACATCCACAAAAACACGCCTTTACCTTTTTTATGGTATTTATTTTGACAGGGAAATTTACCTTTCATAACACGGGCCCCCCGTGGTAAAGGGGGTCTGCCCGGAAATGGAAGCCGGGGTTCCTTCCCTAGCAAAAAAAATGGCACGTTTTCCCCCCTTTTTGGGGCCCCAGCATATTAAAAATAGGTCCCCTTCGGGTGTTTGGGATTTAAAGCAACTTGGAGTGGGGTCATGGGCCAACTATCTAGGTGTGATACTGCATGTAACAGCACTATATCCTCAAAATTAGTTTTCAAATTATAGGTTCAAAACTTCTATTGCAACTGATTTTATTGTGGCTTTAACTCAATTTTTTCCTATTTTAAATGAAATTGTTTAAAATGGAAAAATAATTTTTAATTTTTTAAAATGAGA
This sequence comes from Solen grandis, assembly GCA_021229015.1. Taxonomy (NCBI): domain Eukaryota; kingdom Metazoa; phylum Mollusca; class Bivalvia; order Adapedonta; family Solenidae; genus Solen; species Solen grandis. Next base: position 33,088,794 of record CM037795.1, on the reverse strand, counting down.
AAATTTTTGGGTTTTCCCCATTTTCATGCACAGTCAGAACTTCATCTTTTTCATTAATAGTGGTATGAAAGGGAATAAGGTCAATGAACAAATCGAGTAAACACTAAATTTTAAATACAAAAGGGAACAAAAGGCCCTTTTCGCTTCTAAGTTTTTTTTAAAATTTTAAAAACAATTTTTCTTTTTTTTTTCCCCCCTTTTTTTTTTCTTTTTTTAAATTTTAGGACAAAGATTGTGGGGGGGAAGAAAGCTGAAGTCCTTGCAAAATAGCAAAATTTCAAAGTAAAAATTTTTGCGTAACATCAGCTTGTTCAAAGGGAAGTCAACAAGGACTTTTACATTCCTCTTTCAAAGGGAAAACCTTTATCCTGACCCAAAGGCGCAAAGGTTCCCCAGGCCACGAACCCAGGGGAATTTTAAAGGGAAAAACCCCTTTTTGGGAAATTGGGCTTATGAATTCAAGGCATCCAACAGTGGGACAAAATTTTAAAAAAGTTTTAAGGGGTTTTTAATACAAAAGGTGGGGGAAAGGGAGGTTGTTCAGAAATTGGAAAAAAGGCTAAGGCATTATGAAAAAACAAAAAAAATTAATTTAATAAAGGGTTAAACCGATACTATCTTAAAACATGGGGGGAAACAAAATCCATGTTGGTCACTGTAATTTTGGGTTTAAAAAAAAAAAATTGTTTAACTGTTGATACGATGTTGACATGAATAAAAAATTTCCTTTTTTATCCAGCCATGTTTTCCTGTTTATATCCCCTGGGGGCCCCCCATACTTTAAATGAGAGTATTTGGCACCATTGAATTTCCATTAAAATTTCCGAAGGTTTAAATTTAAATTTCAATTTAAAATCATTTTATTCAACCCCCATTTTTTTTATGTAAAAAAACCCAAACCAAAAAACCATTAAAAAACCCAAATTTTTTTCCCTAAAAAAACCCCCTTGGGTTTCCATTGAAAATAAATTTTTTTTTTATTTTTTTAGGGAAAGGGCCCCTTTTTCCCTATTTTGGTCATTTCAAGGGGTTTCAATTTTAAAATTTTAATGGGGTTTTGATGGAGTTTTTAATGGTTGCACTATTTTGTATAAAAAAACTTTCAGTGGGGGCCTTTTAAGGGTTGTGGGTACATTTGGTTCTGCAAAAAGAAATGGGGAATTCAATTGGGGGTTTTTTAAGCCATTTCATTTTGATAAGGGAAGGGAAAAATTTTATGAAAAAATAAAACTTTTTTTACTTTTTTTTTACCTTTTAAATTTTTTTTCCCCAAAGTCTTTATATTTACAAGGAAAAAAAACCATAAAGGGGATCCTTTTTTGTTGGAGGGTTTGGGGGCTCTGGTTCATGGTAAATCTTGCATTTATAAATTTTTTTTATAAAATTTTAATATTTTTCAACCCCAAATTTCAATATAGCAAATGACTTTCCAACCCTTTTATTTTTTACCCCAAAAAAAAAATGCCCAAAGACTCGGGCCAAATTAAAAACAATTGTGTTTACAATTTTTTTTTGGGAATTTTTTCGTCCCCTAACGAGTGAATGCGTAAACATTTTTTTAAAAAATTTTTACTGACAAAAATTTTGAGCCGGGGGGATTTTTTTTTTACCCAAAACCCCGTTCTTGGTTTTAGAAAGCAAATGTCCAAAAAAATTTTTGGGTTATTGGAAAGGGAAACAACCCCTTTAAAACTTTTAAAAGCTGAGTTCGAAAATAAATTGGGTTAAAAAAGGGTTTGATTTACCCTTAACATATAGTATAACACAAAAATTGCAAATGAATGGTTAAAAAAAATGTAAACAAAAGTTTTTTTTCTGTAATGGTAGCAAAAAGTTAATCATGAATAATGTGCTATTTTTGGGAACCCGCCCGGTACATGGATGTTTTAACTTAATTTACTTTAGAATTACTTTCCCCAGAAATGGGGAATTACTTTTTCACAGAAACAAAATTTTATATTTCTGAAATACCGTTGGGCAAAAATTTTTTTTACTTTTCGAGTTTTTCTATAGGATAACCCGTTTTTGTTAAACATACTCTGCTTTTCCCTGCTAATTTTTAAAAAAAATACTGAAAATGTCCTTTAAATTTACCCAAGTAGTGTTTATACAAATTTATCCCATTGGGAAAAATTTTTTACTGGGTTCAGTTTCCAAATACATGAAATGCTTTTTCCCAAAGAATTTTTTTCCATCAATTTGAAATATATAAAAAGACAAAATTTTTTTTGGGAAAAAGATTAGTAGATTCTTTTTTTTTTTTTTACATAATTTTCAAATCATATTGGTATATGCATTTGGTATTAAAAAAAACTTGTAAGATACACCCAAAACTCAAATAGTCATTAATTTTTAATTTGCATTTTTTTTTCATTTGTGTATATTTTCAATCTTTGGGCCCTTTGATTGTGGGGCCCTTTTAATAAAAACTGTTAAATTGAAAAACTGAGGTAATTTTTTATCTTAAACTTTAGCACATCTATCAAACATGCAGTGCTGGTCTGTCTTCCTTCCCTTTAATTTTTTTATGAGCAGCAATACACTTGCCCCGTGCCCACTATTTTTTAATTTTGGGGTTTTGTAAAAAAAAAAAGTTTTTAAAAAGCAACATGGACATAGAATTATATTTGTGGGCCCCTGTTAACAAAAATTTCAGAAAAGGTTTTATAAATGGCAAAACATCCCCTTTTAAAAACGACCATGGACCCACCAAGGTTTTCAAGGTCAAATTTACCCTGTTTTGGGTTTTCTCATGGCCACCCAGGGTCCCAAAAATTAACATGGTAGAACATGGGTCCCGTAGACAGATCTACCAAAGTTTTTTTTAAAAGGTAACCCCTGGTGGTGGTTACCAAGTTGCAACCAAAGGTTAGGGACCATGAAAAGCTGTGGTGCCATTTAACAAAACATGGCCAAATATGGTAACCATGGGGGGGGTGACCATGTTAGCAACCATGGTTAGGTGACCATGAAAAACTGTGGGCCCTTAAAAAAAACATGGTCACTATGGTATTTTTTGGTTACAGGACCATGAAAAACCATGAAAAACCATTTGTTTCATGGTAGTTTTTAAAAGTTTAAAAAGACCCTGGGAAATTTTGCTGGGGTGAATATAAATTTTTATTTTTTTTTTGAAAAAGGGAAAAATTAAATTTAGGAATATTTTATATATATTGCATAGTGATTTAAATAAAAAATTTTTGTATTATTAATTAACCCGGAAGGGTAAACATTAATTTTTTAAAAAATTATTTTAATTTTTTTAAAAAATACAAAAACCCTCAAGTATCCGAAAAATAACAGGGTCATTTCAGTTCAAAACAATAAAGTTTAAAGAAAGTGTTATATTGTTTGTTTTTTTCAATCATTTAAAATGAAAAGAAAAAAAGATAACTTAATTTTAAAAGGGTCTGTTATTTATCAGGGATAAAAAATGCCAAAAAAAAAATCTCCCTTGTACAATGAAAAATTTTTTTCTTTTAAAATTATAAAAGATTTTTTTTATGATTCATTGACTGGTTTCCGGGCGTTCCAAATGAGCTAATAAAGAACTTTTCCTTTTCTAACTAATGAATATAACTGTTTAGACTATTTTGGTGAAAAATTTTTCCAAATTTTTAAAAATAGCTACCATTCTTTGGGCTCAATTTGAAAAGGGTTTTTCCCGGACTAGTTCACCCAGTGTCTGATTAAAAAGAAAATGGGGGTGGGCAACAAGCCACCATCCCCACAGCAAATCCCGCAGTGTGGAAACAATTTTCTGTCCCCATGTAACATCGTCTCCAAAGACTGAAATACTGTCGGGGCAAAAGTTAAAACCCCCCAAACCCAAAACCCCTTTTCCCTAATTTTGGAAATGTTTTTAAAAATTAATCTACAAAATCTAAAAAATTTAACTGGTTCACTTTCATCAAAGTTTTGGGAAAAAATGAGGCCCGGCTGCAAATTAAAAATGAGGGAAAAAATGTTGTTAAGGTGATGATTGAAAACGAATGAATAAGTTGATGTTTAGTTTTTTAAAGAAGTATAAGAAAAAAAATGATAAAAAGTAAAAAATAGAAAAGGGAAAAAGGGCAGGACTGCCACAAAATACGCCCATCACAGTATGGGGGCCCTCAAAATACTCAGAGAAACCTAAAAACCCATTTGTTATGAAAGTTTTACTTTTTTAAAAAAAATCAAGGAAATTTGGGAAAAAGGGTTGGGCAAACGGTATTGAAGTTAAAGCCCGACAACACCAAATTTTAAGTATTTTTTTTTACTTTAAGGGGCATAACTTTAAAATCTTTCACGGGGATAATGCTGGAAATCCCAACTCATCCCCTGATATTATGGGAAAGCACATGTGTGAAAATTTGAAAAGGGTTTGGGGTAACGGTATTTAAGTTTTGACCGGACAATCACAAATTTTTAAGAAATTTTTTGTACTCAAAGGGGTTAACTTTTAAAATTTATTCAAGCGTAAGCAGGGTATCGAACTCAATTCCCCGATATTAAAGGCCATGCAAAAATTGTGAAAAGTTTGAAAAGGGTTGGACAAACAAATTTTAAGTTTTGAGCCCCGGACAATCACAATTTCCCAAAAATTTTTTGTACATCAAGGGCCCTAAATTTAAACCCCTTTAAACACGCGAAAAATGCTGGAAATCAAACTCCCGAGATATTATGGCCATGCACATGTGTGGAAAGTTTTTAAAAAAGGGTTGGGCTAACGGGATTGAATTAAAAGCCCCGGGCAACACAAATTTTTAAATATTTTGTGTACGGGCAAGGGGCCCTAACCCTTTTAAATATTCAAATGATAATGCTGGGTAACAACTCATCCAGATTTTAAAAGGGGCCATCCCCATGTGTGGAAAAGGTTTTAAAAAGGGGAAAGGGC
>CM037795.1:33033812-33083812 GCA_021229015.1 Solen grandis | reverse complement strand
CTAAACATATTAAAGATGTTTAAATCAATTGCATGCCTGGATACTGAGATATAAGCATGAAAGGACCTTGCATGCAAAACTTTAACCCAAATTTCAAAGTTAAAAAGGAGCCATAATTTGTAACATATTCTATCAAGAGTTATCTACCATGAAAGTATAATACCCCTAAACATATTAAAGATGTGTCAAATCAATCCCATGCCTGGACTCTGACATATAAGCATGAAAGTACCTTGCATGCAAAACTTTAACCAAAATTTCTAAGTTGAAAAGGGGCCATAATTTGTAATAAATTCCATCAAGACTTATCTACCTTGGTTGTCTGATGCCCCTAAACATATTCATAAACTTTCAAGTCAATACCATGAATGATTATTGAGATACAAACTAGTAGCTTGCACGCAAAACTTTAACCAAATTTTCTATTGCATGCAAAACTTTAACCAAAATTTCTAAGTTAAAAAGGTGCCATAATTCATATTAAATTCAGTCAAGAGTTGTCTACCTTGGTTTTCTGATGCCCCTGAACATATTTATTAACTTTCAAGTCAATACCATAAATGGTTATTGAGATATAAGGTTGATAGTAACTTGCATGCAAAACCTTAACAAAAGCTGCAATGCCAATGCCGACGCCAAGGCGACTAGAATAGCTCTCATAATCTTCGAATAGTCGAGCTAAAAAAAAAGAGTTCTTGGCAAAACTTTGGGTCGGTCGGGTTCCCTGAACCACCCATACTTTTTGGGGGGACCTAAAAGAAAACCTGTTAACAAACAATAACACATTTTAAGCGGTAACGGTTATGATTTAAATGTCTGTGTAACATATTCCACTTGTATTCATTAGTGCAGAATTGCATTGCATGGATCTGCACTAAGCGCAGAGAGGTACAATTAAACTTGCCGTGGAAAATATGCAAATCAGCAAGGTCAGCTAGGCCTGTTTTCATTTTGCAGCTACTAAAGTTGGCTGTCGCCGTCTAAAAATCAGAGTTAATTCTAGGTTGCGTTTTTGTGTCAAAGGCCCGCTTAATATTCGACTGGCCCCTTACATTAATATGTACGCATCCCTGTAGTGCATTCATCCACATCACACAACGTACTAATGTAAAATATCAAAACACAAGCAGACGCATATAGTCGATTTCTTTAGAAGAAAAAGAATACTGAAAATAGTGAACAACCAAGCCCAAACAATGTGTCCCTGAGGTTGTAACTTCCCATGTATCCCAAATAGATTGCCCAAGCGAAATCTCGACCGAGTTTGTTAACATAAATGAAATGATAAGTGCTGCTTCAAGTCTAGCTTTTTTTTAAAGCAGGACAAAGCATTGAAAAATGCCATAAGCAATAGTATGACCAAATACAAATACATGTAGCCCCATTTCAGAGATGGCATGGGCCACTGGCCCAGGGCTTTTTTTCCGAAATTTGGGAAGGGGCCTTAGCCTTCTATTTTGGGAAATTGAAACGCGATTTCGGGGCGTTTTGGGAAAAAGGTAGACTCAATTCACATGTATACACAGTAATATTCTAACAGTCTTATGAATCTTAAAGAATCAAAACGAACTGATATAACAACTAGACATAAAACAGAGCTGTCTTTGGTTCAAATCGCTGCACTATTTAAAATGGTACTAATGTCCATAAACAATCTTCCTCCTTGATGTCAACACCAAGACTAGCACTAGCTGCAAAAATGTTTTGGCATTCACCAGATAGAGCCATATCTCTTAAGTTGGAGGCAGATTTTTTAACAAGTGGCTCCAATATATTTTTGTGTTTATATAATATGCTTTAGTTGAAATGTCAAATGCACATTCATTTGGTACATTATATTTAAAAATAAATAGAAATAATAAACATGTACATTATTATTGAAATAAAGACACCACAACTTTCTTTCACAATATTTCAATTGAAAATTAGATTAATGAAATTAACTCCAAAGTTTCATATAGAAAATTGTTAAAATATTTTGTCAAATTTTGAAAATAAATCATTCAAAATAAATGGTGATATAATTATTATATAAAATACTTTAAAAAAAAATAATATCAATATGTTTAAATATTACATGTATAAAAGACTAATAATAAATCAAAAGTGAAATTTAAAATAAAAAAAATAAAAAATTGAGTATGTTATGTTTGGGGGACGTTTCATTTTGGCTACGTTTTTGACTTTTTCCTTAGCAATAAGGAATTGGTTATTTATACATCAAGGTAAATAACTGATGTGTTTATGTATTGAAAACTTACTTGGTGAACCGAACAACTGATCTGAATGTTTTAAAAAGATAAACAAGCAATAAAAATGCTAATGTATCTTCGCAAACAGCCGCCATTGACTGAGATGATTGCGCAATTTCATAACAGCTCTCTAAATGAAGGTAAAACAATAATAATAAAACAATAGTCGGTAGAAGGTGTGACAAATGATAGTCGTCCAATAAAATCCGAGTATTCCACATTGAGCCTTAGAATGCGTGTTGATTGGGTCATCGAACAGCAGGTGCTTTACTTTAAGTAGTATGCAGTGTAGAGTGACGTATAATTTTGTGCATTACGGAAACAACTGCATTACTGGGTTTTTTTCTCTGTATTAATGAACATTCGCTTATAGGTTTAAGGAGAAAAATAGTTGGAACATATTGGGAATTTTATCATTAGATTTTGGGAATTCTTTTGGCCAAAATTGGGAAAAATATAGCCTTTTTACGATTGGGAAGTCACCGAAGATCGGCCTCTAATATAGAAGGAAAAAAAGCCCTGTGGCCCCTTCTGTGGCAATTCTAGAATGAACCAGGGTTTTACCAGATGCAAGATCCTACATCCTATATGCATAAAAAGGACCCCTACAAAATGTAAGTCTGCGCACAGAAAGATTATTTTAATTGTAAAAATAAAGAATGTAATACTTGCAAACAGATGGAACATATCAAACCTTTGTGTCTATTGAAACAATAAAAAGTATGAAAATCATGATTTTAACTCTTAACAAGAGCTGTCAGAGGACAGCACGCTCGACTATTCAAAATGCTTGTTGGTAAATCAAATGAAATCTATTTAAATTCTTGCCCTTCACATTCCCTGTACATAATAATAGTCAAAAATGATATACCTTGATAGTCTGATACCCCTTAATATATTTATGATGTCTAAAATCAATCCCATGCCTAGTTACTGAGACATAAGCACAATAACACTGTGCATGCAAAACTTAAACCAAAAATCCAAGTTAGAAAAGGGCTATAACTTGCATCAGTCCAAAAGTTATCCTCCTGTTTTCTGATGCCCTTGAAGACACTCCTTAACTTTCTAGTCAATTCCACAAGCAATTTCTGAGATAGAAGCTGGAGAGTAGCTTGAATGCAAAAATTTAACCAAAATTCTAAGTTAAAAGGGGGTCATAATTTTTAATTTATTCCATCAAGTGTTATCTTCCTTTATAGTATGATACCCCTAAACATATTAAAGATGTTTCAAATCAATTCCATGCCTGGACTCTGAGATATAAACTTGAAAGTACCTTGCATGCAAAACTTTAACCAAAATTTCTAAGTTAAAAAAGGGGCCATAACTTATAATATATTCCATCAAAAGTTATCTACCTTGATAGTATGACACTCCTAAACATATTAAAGATGTTTCAAATCAATCCCATGCCTGGATACTGGGATACTGAGATATCAGCATGAAAGTACTTTGCATGCAAAACTTTAACTAAAATTTCTAAGTTAAAAAAGGGGCCATAACTTGTAATATATTCCATCAAAAGTTATCTACCATGAAAGTATGATACCCCTAAACGTATTAAAGATGTTTCAAATCAATCCCATGCCTGGATACTGAGATATTAGCATGAAAGTACCTTGCATGCAAAACTTTAACCAAAATTTCTAAGTTAAAAAGGGGGCCATAACTTGTAATATATTTCATCAAAAGTAATCTACCATGAAAGTATGATACCCCTAAACGTAATAAAGATGTTTAAAATCAATCCCATGCCTGGATACTGAGATATTAGCATGAAAGTACCTTGCATGCAAAACTTTAACCAAAATGTCAAAGCTAAAAAGGCAGACTATGCGAAAACTTTTCCTTCTTCACAGGACATTGCGACAGGTAAACACAAAATTTTTACCTGTCGCAACAAATGTTTACCTGTCGCAGCAACTTTTACTTGTTGCGATATATTTGTACCTGTTGCAATGTTTTAAACAGTATTTAGTAAGAACTTTTTGATATCTTGATTTCAGTCTCTTTATTGCAAATATTTTACATTAATTTATCACTGAATTTAATGAATATTCATTCATTTTTTGCTAATTTTAGATTTTCTCTGTCCTAATCAGCTGTTCAAAACCCACAAACATGTAAAAATGTGAGACCCGGAGACCTGCAAAATAAGTACATATGGAGGAATAAACCCTACCCCATTACAAAAAGAAATTATTTTTGCACAGATAAGATTATAAAATGCTATGCAAAACTAAAGTTCTGTAAGTTGTGTGACCATAATGAGGAAATAAGCCGAAAAAACTATCCCTGAAAGCGTCTGTTATTGTCAGGAGCTCTCTTCTTTGGTTCGTTGCTAGAACTAGCAGGCAATTTTCGACCAGCATAGCACCATCAGAATATCTAAATTCATTGACAACAAAATCTAGATTTAATTATTTACGATAATAAATATTGAAATGATAAAAATTGAACCTGATAATAAATTAAAACGGGTATGACTTTGTTAATTGATTATGGCAAGCGGATAAAAAGAAGAAGAAAAAAAAAAAACAATCTTTCGTGAATGCATCGTCTGCCATGTTGTTGATTGTTGACCGATAAAGACAGAGTTTCCCGCATGGTTTCCATTACGAAAGATATAAGTATGTACATTGCGGGGAACCAATTTGCAATCGTTACTGCTTGGCCATCTCAGATAGCCGATAATCATTACATAATCGCTAAAAAAAGCAAAGGAAACTGTTTTTCGAAGAAAGTGAAAGTAATTTTCCGAAAATGAAACGGTGTTGTATGGATTTTTTCATCGGACATTGTGTCCGACAATAATAGGCACTTTCGTCGGTCAAAATGGAAATATACCGGACATGTCCGACTGACCGACGGACATTTGCATTGACTGAAAAGGAGCCATAATTTGTAACATATTCTATCAAGAGTTATCTACCATGAAAGTATGATACCCCTAAACATATTAAAAATGTTTCAAATCAATCGCATGCTTGATACTGAGATATAAGCATGAGAGTATCTTGCATGCAAAACTTTAACAAAAATTTCTAAGTTAAAAAGGGGCCATAATTTGTAATAAATTCCATCAAGAGTTATCTACCTTGGTTGTATGATGCCCCTTAACATATTCATAAACTTTCAAGTCAATACCATGAATGGTTATTGAGATACAAACTAGATAGTAGCTTGCACGCAAAACTTTAACCAAACTTTCTAATGCATGCAACACTTTAACCAAAATTTCTAAGTTAAAAAGGGGCCATAATTCATATTAAATTCAGTCAAGAGTTATCTACCTTGGTTGTCTGATGCCCCTAAACATATTTATAAACTTGTAAGTCAATACCATAAATGGTTATTGAGATATAAGGTTGATAGTAACTTGCACGCAAAACTTTAACCAAAAGCTGCAACGTCAATGCTGACGCCAGGTTGACTTCAATAGCTCTCATATTCTTCGAATAGTCGAGCTAAAAATAATCTATTTAAAATGTAAACAGTCATGTACATGCTTCTTGCAGTACGCTCAATCAAAATTCAACAAGTAACTAGTGTTGCATGCAACATACGAGTCCCCTACTGGTGAGGTGCATAATAATAATTTGTTACCATAGCAACCAGGATTTAGGTCTGAGAAATAAGAACAAAGTGACGTACAGAATCTTTATACTGCCACTGGCAGGGGACTAAAAATCACTCAGTACCTAATGAATGATATCTGATTTCACTGATTATCTAATGAATGTTTTTGAAAGACAAAAATAAATAAATAGATAAACATATGGTTATCCCCCAAAAATATCACATTATTCAAACATACTTATTAAGAGTGGAAAATATATTTAAATCAATGTGTGCATTTTTTAAGGGTCGAAAACGCTGGGGCCGAAATTAACATAAAGCATACTGTATATATAGACACGGATTTCAAAGTAAACACTAATATTGTTGTAAATATTAAAATGAATTTAAGAATGAATTTATAATAACAATAACATTAATTTAGACACAAACTTTTACATCTGAAGATGTCAAAAATACAACCGCTAACGAATGGTTTTTACCGCCGGTACCCCACCCACTATTGCATTCACATGTATTTGCCGTCACTGTGTTTTATATGAGACAACAGCATTCAAATATTGAATTAAAATTAAACCCTTCGAATCTAACTGCATATCGATTTATTAACATTATTCAAACTTGCGACATATTGCATTTGCACACACCTCCATTTCAGTTTCGCTTGCAGACATTTTGAATTCAGTTTACTCCCATGAACACTTGCGAAAACAATTGTTGATAGTCGTAAAACGTTTAAGGTTGTACGCGGGATATGCTGTCCGCTTACCGCATGCATAATTTGAACTTTCAAACAAATTAAGAATAAACAAAAATATTTCTGGTGTCCTTTAGTTTGAACAAAATCCTGTGTTGTTAATTTTATGTAGGCTTAACATGGTTATATAATGGGTATGAGCGAGTATTGGGCGAACAGTTCCTATATTTGTTGATTAATTTTATAAAAGTATTTTTGAGCATATAATAAATTAAATTCTACATTTATAATGACACATTTTTAAGGCTTTACTTTCAAAATTAGGGAAGAACATGTTGTGGACATTAGGTGGACTCGACTTATGCAGCGGTTACTTCCCTTACATGTACAGAAGCCTTTTGAATATTTATAAGGGGAGATTACCTATGTAGGTGTATACCAAGAAATTAAAGATTGCTTCGAAAGTGAATTTTTGAATAAATTTTACACTGTATGTGTGTCTGAATTTGAGAAGAAATAACAGAGCGCTTAAATTAAGGACCGGCAGTCGTTCTTATATTCACGACATTACAGCGTTTCGTTTACCAGAAGTCGTTTCGGTTGACCTTCCGCCATTACCCTAGGCAAGGGACAAAACGAAAAATGATATCGATACCGAAGGCGTCTGTGTTAGCTGCTACAGCCAACCTTTTCCCAAGTGTTGTTGCTCCAGCAGCACCATTGGTAGCACGACAAGCAGAGAAAGTATTCATCCAGAAACCCAGTGGCGGCATTTTACCCTTGCCGAAATCGGCTTTAAAAGCATCAAATTCAATCGGAGGTATAGTAGGACAAGCATATTTATAAATTATATAACACAATTTGTTATTCGCCGCAAAGTCCTTAATTGATAAAAAGAAATCTGGATAATTGGTGTGTTTACTAAATTTGTTTTCTCGCCATTTGAGCGGTACCTCGTTTTTGACGATGTGATGAACGAAAATGTAAATTTCGGTTGACGTTCTGATTTATCATCACAATGTTCCTCAGCATTTTTTTCCCATATAAGTCCGTTTTTTTTCTCCTAATCTCAGATGATTCATTTTTCTATGTGACAGTTAGTTGCAGTATTCTCAGTTTGCACGAAATTATCACCAAGGCCAAGATGTCCTTGAATTGCGTGTTAAAGAGAATGTAGAGGGAGTTACGTCTCAATATGAGATTTTAACATATTATTTATATTAGACTAAATTTTTTTCTTTTTAAACAATTTTTACATTACACAAATGTATCAACATGAATCTAAAGCTTCATCAGGACTAAAAATTATGACACAGATAAACAAGTCATAGAGTAATACATAATACATATTTCTTTAAATGTTTTGACTGTTGCTGATATGCAATGTCAACATATACAAACAAAACGTAAATTTGAACTTAGGGTTTGTTTGATGTATTGTTTTTAGTCATTACGGAGGCAACAAATGGTCTAGGTGTACTTAAATGTGAGCAAGGTCCGTTTCTCTCAGATCATTGTGTTGTGAAGGGTGTCATCAATGTCAAAAAAGAAAACATAACCAGCAAAACTGTGAAATTTAGAAACTGGAAGAGTGTGTCTCACTCAGGCTTTTCGGACGGTTTGGCAAAGATATCAGTTGATATTGAAGATGTTGATACTTTTGTAAATTTGTTTGAAACAGAAATTCAGTCTATTGTTGATACACATGCTCCTGTAAAAGAACACACTAAAGTATGCAGAGCTCCGTAACCCTGGTTTAATGACAATATTTTGAAACGTAAACAGATTACATAAAAAAGAAAGACTTTGGAGAAAACACAAACAACCAAAGCAATTTAAAGATTTCAAAGAGGCACAAAACATATATTGTCATGAAATTCATTGTGAAAAGAAAGGCATGATTAGTGATAAAATAACCAATGCCAAAGGTGAATCAAGAAAACTTTATAGTTTAGTTTCGGAACTTACTGGTACTAAAACAGAAAATCCTATGCCTCAATCCCAAAGTGATGGTGATCTGGCACATAAGTTTGCTGATTTCTTTATGGACAAAATTTCTAAAATTCGCCAAACACTTAACGATTTTCAGAACTTTCAACCTCAGGTGAAACAAGTCCCATGTTTTGATAACTTCGAAGATCTCACAGAGGCAGACATAAAATGTCTTATCAATGAACTAAACACAAAATCATGTGAGCTATTACCCACCTATATTCTAAAGTCATATTTACATGAACTATTACCTACGGTAACTAAACTAGTCGATCTTTCGTTGAGACGGGGGATTTTTCCTTCACACTGGAAACAAGCTATCGTTAGGCCTTTACTTAAAAAGGCTGGACTCTAACTTCAGTTTTCTAACTACAGACCTGTTAGCAATTTATAATTCCTTTCTAAGTTAATTGAAAAAACTGCTTCATTTAGTTTAAGTAATCATGTCAATAACAATGATCTTCTACCTACAAACCAGTCTGCATACAGGCGTTTTCATTCATGTGAAACTGCTCTTGTTAGACTAGTAACTGACTTGGAGGGTATGGAGAAACAAGAAGTTATAGCAATGATTGCAGTTGATCTCAGTGTCGTCTTTGACACCGTTGACCATGGTATTCTACTAGATGTGTTATGAAGCCAGTATGGAGTGTGCGGGTCAACTCTTATCTTTGACCACTTAGTTGTCGTGTATGCGTAAATTCGACCAAGTCATCTCCACACCCTCTAGAATGCAGTGTGCCTCAGGGCATTTGTCTTGGACCTTGGCTTTATCTTGCATATGCTGGAACTTTATTTGACATAATTCCACCAACTATATCTGTATATGGATTCGCTGATGACCATATTGCCAATAAACGTTTTCAACCAACTTCAGTGTCAAACGAAGGTAATGCCATTGCAGAGTTTGAACAATGTGCAGTTACTATTAATATGGATGAACGAGAATAAACTAAAAATGAACACAGAAAAACAGAGTTCATAATGTTTGGCAGAAAGGTGCAGTTGAATAAATGCTGTACAAGAAAAATTGACATTGCCGGTGATAAAATTGAATCTGTTGACACTATATTATAAGACATTTGGGCACTTACTTAGACGAATCTCAAGAATTAAAAAACACATTAAAACAAAGTGTAGAGCTGCTATGTTGAATTATTTTCGAGTCAAAAATATTCGTAAATGTCTTAAAGAAGATGCTACTAAAATTCTACTTCTTTCTTTAGTTATGTCACATCTGGATTACTGCAATGCCATATTGTTTGGAACTGCAGATGCTGACTTATATAAAATGCAACGTATCCAGAATATGTGTGCCAAACTGGTCTTACTACGTGGAAAATATGAAAGTTCCAAGAAAACCCTGTTTGATCTTCACTGGTTACCAATCAAAGCCCGCATACATTTCAAAATTCTTTGCTTTATATATAACTGCTCTGTTGGAAATGCTCAATTTTATCTCAGTGAACTTTTAACCAACCAAACTCCAAAAATAGTGGGATTACGATCCTCAGACACTGTAGAATTGTTATATGTTGTTCCATTAAACAAACAAAAAACATTTTATGACAGAAGTTTTAGTACTGTAGGTCCAAGCCTTTGGAATCAACTTCCATTGACCATCAGACAGTCGACATCCTTGGACGTGTTTAAGAGTTGAAAACCCACTATTTTAAGGACTTTTACAAACTGTTTTAATTGTGGTGCTTTTCATAATTTATACTGACTTTATACTGGAATAAATACCATATTTTATTATTTTGATAGTATAGTATATATTTTTTTAAAATACATGTTTAAAATATGTTAAAAACAGTTAAGAGATTTAATACATGATATTTAATCGTGTGTACTATATGAATTTTTTTCCCCTGTTATTATTATCTGCATAGTTAAAATATATATATTTATATATATATATATATATATATATATATATGTATTATCATGCAAATATTTCAAGTTGTGTTGTATATGTCTTATGGATTTTATATTTTATGCATACAGTGTACAACGCCATTGAATATGTATTCATCAAAGAAATAGGCGTTTAACCAAATTAAACAGTTTACAGTTTATAATCTTGAAACTTTATAAGTGGATAGACCCTACAAAGGAGAATTGCAGTGCATAAGAACCTTAATTCTTCAAATCATATTTTTGGAGTTATTACCCATTGTTTAATTTAATATTCAATTAAGTTTGGTCTGGAACATAACTCATGCACTATGAGACATATAACCTTGAAACTTCTTAGGTTGGTAGATGTTATGGACAAGAACTTCAGTACACAAGAGCATAATCCATATCCAAGGTTTCTTGAGCTTTTTCCTTTTTATACAATTTTGTGTCTTTAAGATAACTTCAGTTTGACTCATGCTATTGAAATTAAATTTCATATATGAAAAGAAATTAATGAGAGAAAGTGTCATGCACAAGGTTCATAACCTTGGCCTCAATATTTTTGGAGTTAATCCCCGTTTTCATAATTTCTTGACCACAAGATAACTCCTGTTCTGCCTGGTGCTATTGAAACAAAATTTCAGTTACAGAAAGAAATTGATGAGAGGAAGTGTCACACACAAGGTCAATAACTCTGGGCAGAGATTAATCGATATAGTCAGCCCTTTAACTGTTTACTCCATGAATACTGATGACGAAATTACCATAAAAAGATCAATGAATATTAAACAACTTGAATTAAAACAGCAGATATTTGGCATGAATGTACTCAATTACTGCAAACATCTGCAAATGTTTTGTATGTTAGCCATGCAAGGCTTACCTGCTGTTTGTCATCCTAATTATTCTTTTACATGTGAAAAATAATAATATATTCTTATTTTCAAGTCACTGTTTGCAAAAATGAGGTAATGTTTTGGTAATTGAAATCATGATAGATCTATTTTTTCAAAGCAAATAAAGCATATGTCACTGTGTGCCTCAGTGAATGTGTGTAAGTGAAGGGATGGAGGGAGACATCAGTCTACGAAAACAAATCTCGCTTTTTCATTCAATCTTGCATTAATAGCCTGCTAATTCTTGTTTCTTGCAATTAATTTCCAGGTCCAAGCCAAATACGAAAATTGCATACAGATTTAAAGGTACCAGATTTCACAAACATCCGTCGAAATGCAAATAAAGACCCAAACAATACAAATGAAGCCGGTTTACCTGCAAGAAATTTCACCTACCTTTTTGCTGGTGGTAAGTAACATTTAATACAAAGGGTACTTGTTACTTTTCCTAATCACTATAAACCAAGCCATTACATTCAACATTTAAAAACAATATGAACCCTGTATTTTTATACAAAATCTTGTTTTAAAAGTATGGAAAAGTAGCAAACAGTATAAATCAAAATCAGCCTTTTATCAGTACATGTTACTTGCAGGCTGATTCTGGTTTAAAACTCATATATAATTATAAATATCGTTTTTCTTTTAATAGACAAACTGCTATTATGTGTGTGTGTTTAAAAAATAACCAATTGAGGATGGCCATTTTCATGTTTTCAGTTGGAGGAGTTGCTGGTGTTTATGCTGGAAAGACCCTAGTGACAGATCTTCTCACCAGTGTGAGTGCATCAGCTGATGTGCTTGCTCTTGCCAAGGTAGAGGTAAGCCTGGCTGATATTCCTGAGGGGAAGAACATGATTATTAAGTGGCGTGGCAAGCCCCTGTTTATCAGACACCGATCAGCAGATGAGATAGAAACAGAGAGAGCCGTGGACTTGTCTCAGCTACGTGATCCCCAGCATGACTCTGACAGAGCACAGAAACCAGAGTGGCTTATTATCCTCGGTGTTTGTACTCATTTAGGTAAGGAAATAATGCCAATTATGTTTTTTTTTACCCGTAAGTCAAAAGCATCAGCATATTCAATATAGGGAGCATTTTTTTCCAGGGACAGTTCAAAGAAATTAACCTACTTCAGAATTAACTTACTTTTTAGCTCACCTGAGCACAACGTGCTCATGGTGAGCTATTGTGATCGCCTTTTGTCCGTCGTCCGTCGTCCGTGCGTGCGTGCGTGCGTGCGTGCGTGCGTCCGTCGTCAACAATTTGCTTTAAACAACATCTCCTCATGAACCGCTGAAGGGATTTTGACCAAACTTCACAGGAATCATCCTTATGATGCCCTCTATCAAAGTTGTACAAATTATTCAGATTGGTTAAAAAAGTAGGTCACAGGAGCTAAAAATAGATTTTAAAAATGCAAACTTTGAAAATCTTCTTCTGCAAAACTGCAAGGCCTAGAGCTTAGATATTTGGTATGTAGCATCATCTTATGGGCCATTACCAAGATTGTACAAATCATAGCCCTACGGTGATAAATGACCCCGCACCAGGGGTCACTTGTTTTACATAGAGTTATATAGGAAAATCTTTAAAAATCTTCTTCTATGAATCCATTAGGCCTAGAGCTTAGATATTTGGTATGTAGCATCATCTAATGGTTCATTACCAAGATTGTTCAAATCATAGCCAAACGGTGATAAATGCCCCCGCAATAGGGGTCACTTGTTTTACATAGAGTTATATAGGAAAAGCTTTAAAAATCTTCTTCTATGAATCCATAAGGCCTAGAGATTAGATATTTGGTATGAAGCATCATCTTATGGTTCATTACCAAGATTGTACAAATCATGACCCTATGGTGATAAATGACCCCGCACCATGGGTCACTTGTTTTACATAGAGTTATATAGAAAAATGTTTAAAAATCTTCTTCTATGAATCCATAAGGCCTAGAGATTAGATATTTGGTATGAAGCATCATCTTATGGTTCATTACCAAGATTGTACAAATCATGACCCTATGGTGATAAATGACCCCGCACCATGGGTCACTTGTTTTACATAGAGTTATATAGAAAAACTTTAAAAATCTTCTTCTATGAATCCATTAGGCCTAGAGCTTAGATATTTGGTATGTAGCATCATCTTATGGTTCATTACCAAGATTGTACAAATCATAGCCCTACGATGATAAATGACCCTGCACCAGGGGTCACTTGTTTTACATAGAGTTATATAGGAATATCTTTAAAAAATCTTCTTCTATGAATCCATTAGGCCTAGAGCTTAGATATTTGGTATGTAGCATCATCTTATGGGCCACTACCAAGATTGTACAAATCATAGCCCTATGGTGATAAATGACCCCGCACCAGGGGTCACTTGTTTTACATAGAGTTATATAGGAAAATCTTTAAAAATCTTCTTCTATGAATCCATTAGGCCTAGAGCTTAGATATTTGGTATGTAGCATCATCTAATGGTTCATTATCAAGATTTTCAAAATGGTGGCCCTTTGGAGATAAATGACCCCGCACTAAGTCTTCTCCTCTGAAACCATAAGGCCCAGTGCTTATATATTTGGTGTGTAGTATTGTCAGGGCTAAAATGTTTAAGATTGAGTTATATCAGAATTCTTGTCTGTTTAAAAACCTTGTAATCAGTTGTAGCAATAGTACTCAGGTGAGCGATCCAGGGCCATCATGGCCCTCTTGTTTGTTGTGTCGCCTGACTAGTCAGGCGACATATAGGGGTTACTTTTGTCCGCAGCAGTGGCGTCAGTGGCGGTATCGGCGGCGGTGTCCTCATCTGCTTGTCCGGAGCATAACTTTGTCACTATCAGTTTGAATGACTTGAGACTTGATATTTATGCTTCTTGTTATTTCTTCTTATTCCCCTTTGATAGAGTTTCTTTGAGAATTTCTTGTCCAGATCATATTTTTTAATTTGATTTTTTTTAAAGGAAAACCAACCTTTTTTTTTCCTTTTTCTTTAAAATTTTTTCCAATGATGTGTTGTGCAGTGCCCAAGAATCATATCTCTACCTTGTACGCTTTTTGAGTTATTCCCCATTGATAGGTTGTTTTTTTTTAGAATTTCTTGTCCAGAGCATATCTTTTTCACCTATCAGGAAAAGGGTTAAACAACAAAAAAGTAATCATATTTCATTATACTTGTTAAATATGTTAAGTTATAATAGTCCTTACATTTTTTATTTGATCTTTATAAGCCTTTCTCTGTTTGATGGCAACATCATTGCGCATTAATACCCCATCTTTAAAAGAAAGTGACAAATTGGCATGTCAACTGTCAACAGATAGGTCATCGTCAGGCGACACATCCGACTCGCGGAGTTCTAGTTTAACTGTAAACAATTTCCTTTTTTGAATGGTTCCAGCGTGCATAGTTAACATTGCTGGGGTAAGGAGGCTATGGGTTTGATATCTGCCAGTGGCTTTCCAAAGATGAAGGTTCAGGGACTGGATGGCCTGGTGTTAAGATGATGTGACTGGGTTCAGCATTATATTACATGTCTTTATCACCATATTGTCCTGACTGAGGTGGCATTATAAAGATTAAGTCCTCAGTTGGTTTGATGTTAGAACTAAGCAAATGAACATTAATTTTAAGGTCTTTGATTTTGGAACAAATTAAAATCTACAAATGCTTTTTTCACATCAGTTAAAGCAGCTCATTCACAGATAATCAGTAGAAATTAATAAAATGACTTACTACTCTCCATAATTAATGTTGTTGAAATCTTTGTTTCCTGACAATTAAACTCGGAAAGTGTTGGTCACATTGCACAGGAACACGCTATTCTCGTGAACGCAACTTTGACAAATTTAAGTATAGAATAAGGTATCCCTGAAGCAGGTGCTTGCAGTACCATGTAACAATGACCTTCGTGAACAAGCAGCTTTAGTTGCTATATTTATTTGACAAGAAATTATTTTTATTCAGAATTAAAAAGAATGTTTGCATTGACTTGGCATGTCTTCAAAAATATTTTACTCAGTGCATAAGCATAAATATAATTGAGAAAACTGGATGCAACTAATTGTGCTGTTGTATTCCAGGATGTGTGCCTGTGGCCAATGCAGGTGAATATGGAGGTTATTATTGTCCATGTCATGGTTCTCACTACGATGCCTCCGGAAGAATCAGGAAAGGTCCAGCCCCACTCAACCTTGAAGTTCCCTTCTACACGTTTCCTGATGAAACCACAGTCATAGTCGGTTAACGATGAAGGTTTAGTTTAGATTAATTTTTAAGTGAACAGAAGCAAGTTTATTTTTTAAGTGAACAGAAGCAGAATGTTATTTAAGATCTAGTGTTAAATTCATTTAAGTAGAATGGATTTCATTTTTAAATTGATTCATCAAAATTTGAAACATTTTTATTATGTGTGTTTTGCTGGTGAGGGAAGTATTTAAGAACTTGTTGAAAATGGATCAAAGAATTGTTCCCTAATTAGTCTTGGAACACCAGAGTATTGTGATGAATTATGTTGAATTAAAGTTGTTTATAAAAATGCTGTTGATTTCTGTGTTTCACATCTCACATTTTCCTACCAGACCTGTATGAAACCATTTTCTTTTTGATAGCTCACCTTAACAAAGAAATTGTGATCACTTTGTTTCAGTCATCCTTCATTGCATTTTGTCCATTTTGTGGCTCGCCAACAACTTGTGTTAAATAACATCTCTTCTGACATTACTTGACAGATATTGATAAAAATTTGGCAGGAACAATCATGCCCCTTTCTAGTTTAAAGCAGGGATAATATAAGGCTAAGTAAATTGTGCACTATTAGTTGAACAGATCCATGTGCTTATGCCTTAACCAGGTCAATCATTGACCATTATCACAATGTGGCCTGAAAGTCAATTGATTTCATTATTGTGTAAACACTAAAAAGGACCATTGGGTGGGCTTCCTTTTACAGAAGTTGCTAAAAAGTAAAATAAACTTTATCCAGTCAGAATTCTTATTGACATGGAAACAAAACAATCATTTGAAGCCAGTGGTCAGAATTTAATTTTAAAGAACCTGTTCCAAATCTGCGGAAACAAAAGTTAATCTATTTTGATTATGGCCATTGTCAGGATCAGAGGGGATCATTCAATTTCCAAATTCAGTCATATACTTGTAGAACATTTCCAAGTATTGTGTTAGAATTTGATTTGATTTTGCTCAAATGATCAACTCCTGGAGGAGTTCAGAGTTCTCTATCATAATTGCCAAAAACATCAGGCCCTTGAAATTTGAGGCTTTCAAGGGTCTGAGAGTTTCCTTTTATGTGTCACCTGCTGTAATCACAGGTGACACACAGGGATCACTTTTCCGGCATTTGTTTTTCCGTCTTTTTTCTGTTGCACTTTTTCCCCTTCAGCAGGTGACACATGTGTTCCAAAGAACACTCTTTTATTATACATGTATACAGAATTTTTATAAAATCTTTTCTGAAACCAGTACCAGTATTCAAATTACATTTTATTTTGTAGAAATGAATATTTCATGGCCTCTACCATAACTGCTAAAATAAATCTGATGTAAGAAGTCTCCCAAGTGGATGGATAGTACCATAAATTGTTTAATTTCCAAATTCTCTTAAACCAATGGTCAGAACTATACCTTTTAGGCTGATGACATACTGCCTATGGTGAGTGATTTTGGGCTGTGATGGCCCTCCTGTTTAAAAGTTCTGAATGAGGTAAAAAAACCCCATCTTTTTAGACTGTTCATGTGAAACACAGGACAAGATGGATGATGTGTCATGAACAAGAATCATGTCGCTAGCTTGACGGTTAAGGTCACAGCACTTGGTTGACCCAGCTGTGTTATGAATGCCCAATCTTTAGAAATAACTTGGCACAAGTGATCCCTAGGACAAGATGGTGTGTCGAAAACAAAACCGGTTAAAAATTTTCCAAACTTGCACAGAGACGATGTATCGCGCACAAGAACCAGGTCGCTCTTGAAGGTCAAGGTTCCAGCATTCGGTTGGCTTTAAAATCTTGTCCTGGCTGTAACTTTTTTGTGAATGAACAGGTTTTGAAATATCTTAGCACAAATGATCCCTAGGACAAGATATATTGCAAAACTAGAACCAAATTGCTAGCTTCAAGGTCACTGTAGTCAGTTGAGTTTAAATTTTTAGTGCTATAAGTCCTGTCCGGGTTTTATCTTTGTTGTGTATAGAAATCATCTTTTGAATTTCCAGTTTCTCATCATTTTCACTGACAAAAATATCAGGTCTAATAAACAAAATGGCAGGAGCATCTGTGTCCTATGAACACATTTCTAGTCACTCATTCTAGGACTACATATAGGTATACATGTGTAAGGATTTGGGCTTACTCAACTGAAATATTGACATTAATTAATACTGCCAGTAAAGTTATGCTAATTCTTCAGAGTTAACAGATACCTTTGATATGGTCACCAAATGTCATCATAGATTGCAGTTATAATTGTGCAAACAAATGTTCATTGACCAAGTCTTAAATATAAAGGCATCTGACATAGCCAACATACCGGTACAAGTATACGAAGGCTGATTGATAAACTCTTGGAATTCTTCTCTCAAGAATTATTTCTTCATCAAATCACATGAAAACTCGTATACAAGTTAAACAACCCATTTTCTCCTTCATTATCAGGTAGGTGAATAGATATTTAATACTTAGGTAGAATAAATGGTATCCATAGCAACCATTGTTTGGTGACTTGAAGCATGCTGTTATTTTACATATTCTGATTTCATTGAACATGCTAGTGCACAAATTTAACGCAAACTGACATTGACATTTCAGAAAATTTTTAAAACGTGTGGGACAGTTGTTTTGCAGTGTTTTATGGCCATGGCTTCAAAATGGCTCATGACGGCGCATGAAGTCAATAGATGACATCGAGTTGCGTGCGGTTGTCAGTCTTTATGTGGGACTAAAACTATCACCAGTAGAAATACTAAAACAAATTAAAAATATGGATACATTACCAACCTGTGGAAAAAATATTTGTCTATAAATGGCACAAGCGGCTTAGGGATGGTAGAATCTCAGTGATGACAAAAAACCAGGTCGCCTGACATAGACAGTCACTGTTGAAAACAGTGTTAGTGGAGGAACTGTTAGATAATGACTGTTTACGGTGCTAGATATTGCAAGGCAACTATCTCTCTTGTATTACACAGTGCAACATATTCTTACAGACAAGCTTATTATGGCCACAGGTTGTGATTACGTCAAGAAAGTTAACCTAACCCTAGACTTTGACGTTTAAGTAACATCAGCGAGACCCAAAGTTGACGTCGGCATACTTTAAGTACTCCACGTCGGAGTTCTGTTGTTTAAAGTTTCATGTAAACTTTATTGTTCAATGTATCTAAATATTTCAGCTCTATGTCAGTCCTGAGTAAATGTATCTCATAATGTCTTTTTGTTTTCGTTTTCTATTCCAGGTTTCAGTAATAAAGCATTTCCATGAAATTATCAATCACCCTCATAAAAAGAGGTTATATATTGATTTTATTATAATGGTATCCATTACTTCTGTGGTAATATTTACCTAAATGGCAGAGTCAGACTTAAATTATAACAAAATTGTTTTGAATCCTTTTTAATTTAATCCTGTTTCATGAATGATTTGATACCTCATTCTTGAATTTTTCTCATCTTTCGACTGAAAAAGAATAAAGATGCATCACATAGAATTTGAGCAAAATATTTTTCTCCAGTATGTCTCCACATACACACAAAGTGGGAAAAACATACCAAAGACCAGTATAATTTACAAATATTTATTTAAAATCACATAACAGTTCTCAGGTTTTATGACAAATCAGACATAAATTGCCATAATGAAAATGTGTTTGATGATTATGTAAGAATGAGACTGATTATATGTAATGCTCACAGAACTGACAGGCACACACACAGGACATAACATGTCAAGATCATGTTTGCATTTGGCTTTAAGGTGAAACTAAAAAAAGAAGACCCACCAACACACAAGTACAATGGTGGACCATGTGTATACTAACAAATTATGTAACTTTTTTGCATCCATGTTGGTACTGTAGATAGAATGGAAAACAATATATGGGAATAAGTTGGAACAAAGAATTCCTCTGACACTCAAAAAGTGTCAAATTTTGATTTATAATTAACTACATATGGGGTAGTTTCAACAACCTGCAAAAATTCTTCAATGAAACCAGTACATTTTGACAAATTTATTTTATTTATTTTGAAATTAGCAAAGCAATCTGAACTGGGCAGTTTAAAGCCTTTTGTATGTAAGTTAGGGCACAGTGGCATGTTAACACAACAATGCATCATTATATATAAATCATTGTAGTTACTCAACCCTTTATTTCATATGGACTCATTTTGACGCATTGGCAATAGGAGCTTTCTGATCAGGATCTCCTCTGTGAGCTCATACAAAACAGTAGCTCTGTTTCTAAACAAAGTGTGGCAAAGAAAAAATCATTATTTTTCATTAACCATTTAAAGTTCATGTAATTAATATTCTTCAAGTCATAAATTTGCTCATGAATATTCATGAGGTAAAGGGTAAAGTATAAATGTGACAATTGTGAATGTGTCCATGAGCTGTGAATGATACACATTCACACCACAATCAATAAATACTGTTTCTTCTATGCCGAGATATCATACAGATGTCACATGATGTGTACATATAGTTAGAAGAAACAAAATCTTCACATATTTAAACATCATGTCAAGCAAGATTTCCACTAGAAGATTAATGAGCAACGGCGCAGAGAGAATATCCATATTAATTGATTTGACGACACCATGTTCTGTCCATGACCTTAGGCTACCACCAGTTGGCAGTACAATGGTCTATGCGTAACAAATTTTGAAACAAGCAATTCTCGTCTCTTGTTTCATCAGAACTTGTCCACAAGCTGCATTATGTGATTCTGTTCAGCTTCTCTGCTCTCCTCATCCTGTGCGTCACCAATGTTACCTGCATATTCTGGAATAAAAAATGTTACTTTCGATGATAAGTATCCTGATACAAGTACAATGGTCTATGACTATTAATGAATGTCCCTTTTATACTGAAGTGCAGTTCCTTGTCGCTTACTTCAATCAATACCAAATATTTCTGTTGAATAATTTGCACAAAACAAAACAAGACCTGACGGTATTATGAACAAGTTTTTTTTTCAAGCTTTTTCCATCTAAAGAAGATCAAAGAT
This sequence comes from Solen grandis, assembly GCA_021229015.1. Classification (NCBI taxonomy): domain Eukaryota; kingdom Metazoa; phylum Mollusca; class Bivalvia; order Adapedonta; family Solenidae; genus Solen; species Solen grandis. The sequence continues at coordinate 33,063,250 of CM037795.1, read as the reverse complement.
CAATGTCAACTGCACAATGAAGCAGGTCCATCCACTTGAGCAGCTAACCAAATATTGAAGCAATCCAATGAAGCACATAGGAGTTGTAGCAGATTAACTAAATAAAGAACCTGTCCAGACGTCCCATTTTTCATCAAAAGTAGTTCCAAGGTCAAGGTCAAAAGGTCAACTGCATAATGTAAATTGTAAAGGTTCATCCACATAAGCAACTGTCAAAATATTTAAGCAATCCAATGAAAGACATGGTAATTATGGCAGATAAACCAAAAGGTAAACCTGTGCAGATGCCTCTTTTTTGATTAAAGGTAGGTCAAAGGTCAGGGTAAACGCATAACGTAAAGGTCTGTCCACTTACAGGGGGCATCTGTCCAAATATTGAAGAAATTGAATGAAGGACATAGAAGTTATAGCAGATTAAAAACAATGGGGCCAAGATGGCCCTGATTCATTCACCTTCATTGCCAATTATGTATTACAAAATAAACAGAATACATCATCCATGTAGAAGTACAGCAAGATCATCTAAACTATACACGAAAACTACCTGCCATCCAAATTTTGAAGACCATAGCTCTAATAAGTCTATATTAAATCAAGTGACCCTTGGGGTGGGGTCAATTTTAACACCAGGGTCATGATTTGAACAGATTTGGTTGAGATCCACCCATTTGAACAACCTTTGTAGAGCTTCATGCAAGTAACACCAAGGGCAATTTTCATCAAATTTGGCCAAGTGGTTTAGGAGGAGGTATTGTTTAAAGAAAATTGTTGACGCCAGACACAAGCACAAAAGGCGATCACAATAGCTCACCATGAGCATGTTGTGCTCAGGTGAGCTAAAAAAAAACAAGGTCAACCTGAGCAAATGCCCTCCTGGACATCAATTTTCATTTAAAAACCCATCCAAAAACCTAGGTTTGTTTACATTTTTACATTTTTTGTATTAGAATAAAATTACTGTACAAATTACAAATAGTTGAAATGTTGTTAGAGGAGCAAGACTCAGATAAACAACATGTCAGTCTGAATGTATCCAAACAGGCATACCTCTCATGATACTTCTAATGGACTTGACTGACCCTCCTCGCATGTTCAATATCTGCATCACCCTCTGCTTTATCTGCAAGATTGACACACAATGTTGACACATCCTTCACAAAGACATAGTTATGCTATTTTACACTGTTAACAGAAAGTCTGACTCAACTTGCCCAATTTTACATGTTACAAGACAAACATTACTTAAAGCTAGTATGATAGAGAAAATCTAACTTATTTTACATATGGAAATGAGCTTTTGCAACTTAAATAATCTCTCATGATGGTTTTTAGCTTGGATCAATATTGTTCTTTGTGGCTGGAAAAGTCCTGAAAAAATATTCTCCCAAGCAGGGGAGTGTGCTACATGTATAACTCTGACTGTTATGCATAAATCATATGTGGAATAGACGACAATTGAGTATTTCTCTAAAACCTAATATTCTGGCAACAAAATCCCACTAAATCCACTTAAAACAATCAAGATTCCAACCATGCCATGTCTGTAAGTGCTGATCAGATTCCAGTCAATAAATCTACATGTATTCAAAAGGAAAGTCCTTGTCAAATATTGACATCAGAGCAGAAATTTTAAACCTATTATCAAACTTTACATTTGCACTAAAACTTGAACTTCTTATGCCAATAACAGGATGGCAACAAAAGAGTCCCCTTAAACTAATCTTTACAGGTATTTTCCTGGTATATCAGTGTAACGAAGTGTTAACCAGTTGTTATATTTTACACTATTCACATCTGGTAACAATCAAGCAAGCCCTACACTCGAGGGTCCAGTTGCGCAAATCTCCAGCATGACATAGTCGATGAGCTGCAGGGTGAAAAGTCCCGCATCTAGTCGCCGCAGGTAGAAGCTGTCCTCAAGGTCATCGTCCACATCCTGACCAAGATACTTCAGCTTCTGCAATATATATATAGTTACCGTGACAACAGTGTGTGGTGAAGGTGAGATCTTAAATTATCCTTGGGACCCTACAATGTAGACAACCCATTTCCAGATCAGAAATCTTTTACTTATAACAGATGTTTTTATCATGAATCAACTTGGAGATTGGCACAATCTGAAGTTTAAAAATTATTGCCGACATATGAATTCTTTGTTTAGGAGTTTTGTTCAGGAGTTTGACTGTTACTAAGACAGCATTTAAGTCATACAGCACCATCCCGTTAATTACTAGTGCAGTAAGACCTCAAGTGCACTGAGGTATATAATGGTATAACTGACAACCTTCTACAGGCCAGTTTAAACGCTAATAAACTTGATCAGATTAGTATTTGAATCCACAGCAGTGAGGATGTCAATAACAGTAACTCTATCCAATATACAGAAAAGAAATGGTTCCAGCCTTTTCACTTTTTACTTGAAAACAGCAATAACTGTTGTTTTTTCCTAGAATGACTTAGCTTAAAATCAACTAGTTCAAGACATTAATTAAGTTGTATCACACTGTTGAAAATTATTTAATTTGTCTACTATTATGGATTCTGAGAAGTAGTATGAACTGAGAAAAAAAAAGTTGAATAAAAATTGAGCTAGGCTGTTTTTATCACACTTGTATTTGAGCCTGTCAATATACAAGACTGAAAAAAAGGAAACTCACGTTTTTTTCCTTCTCTATTTGATCATCAACAACTCGCACCTTGTCCAAGTATTTAAAATGTAATTCCAGCAATCTCTCCACCTGGAAAAATATTTTAGATACATGTTTTACTATAAATCCTCTTTCACAATATTGAAGATGTACAAAAATTGAAAATTCCTTAAATTAAGAAGCAAAGCTAGGTGTATTTTTAGTATATAACTTAATTTGAGATTTACTCCACAACATAGTACAATATACAAAGATAAAATAATACTTTCACTGTTCAAAGTTTCAAACTGCTTAATGTATATTTTTTTTTTAAATAATCAGCAATTTTTGTTTACTATCTAAAATATGAAAATGTAAATCCATACAAACTAAATCTCTTAACGTGTTTAATCAGTGGCATAATTTATGTAGAATCTATGTAACATGTGTTATGCAATACATGTTCAGTGACATATGCAATGTATCAAAAACTTCGGTATGTCTACTGGGCCTCCACTTTAAGATATTTTCATTAAGACAGGAGCCATAACTGGTATATCTTGCCAAGTTCCGAAACAAACCCCAAGGATAACAACTACATACTTATCAAGGAAAATGTATCTGTGAAGTTTCATTGCTCTAGAATTAATGTTTTAGTTTTGCCTCTCAAGACAGGTGCCACTTCATAGTTTCCCAATTTTTCACAAAGTCAGGGGCTATAACTCTGCCATAACTTGATTACTGGTACCATGCTGGTGAACATACCTTTTAAGTTTTATTACTGGCTCACTTTTTTAAATGATGGAGGGACAAACAGATTGACAGACAAGGGCAAACTACCCCTCATTTCAAAGTGCTGGCATACATATTTAAGAAAAGGAAGCATCATTATATCCCTGACCTTCTCATGGTCATTCTCTGTGAACTTGTTGAGCAACCTCTGACGTTGGGTGGACTGACAATTCCTCAGCATACTGGAGATGATAGACACATTGTGCTCTGGAGAGGAAACATGAAACTGTTTTCACTAGCTGCAGTTAATGTAGTTATTATTAATTGTAATTGCTTTATAAAGATGTCTTATACATGAAATGCCAAAGTACAGTCGGCACTCGTTATCTCGAATTTCATGGGACCAAAAATAAGACTTCAAGATGTCCGTAATTTGAGCAATCCGAAAAGAGGTATTTTCGGCTGGTGAACAAGAAATCTTACCTGTATCATTGTATTAATATTGTGTCGATATCATGAAGAAGATGACACATTTTTGTAGAATATATAATTAATAAATAATAATCCATAAGTTGCATATTTTTCTTTATTTATTCAACCGCTTCTTTCTATAAATACAGAAAGGTAAACGAAATAAACAAATAGGGTTACAACAATAATATAGATCGAAAACATGCAAACTGCATTCTATTAACAAGTAACTGGTGTTGTATGCAACACATAAAGTCCCCTACCGGCTCCACCTTGACTCAATATGGTAATCAATCCCATTTTTTGCCATATTTTCACTATTTCCGTTACCATAGCAACCACAATTTTAGTCGAAGAACAAAAATAAAATGACGTGCATAATCTACACATTGCCATCTAGTCATATACCAAGTTTCATCAAGTTAGCTTGCTTAGTTATTAAGTTATCGCGGGATCCAGATTTGAGCGGACAGACGGACGGACGGACTGACGGACGGACAGACGGAGGGCAAACCTATAGTCCCCTCCGGTGTGAACACCGGTAGGGGACTAATAAAGAGCACTTATGTACGGTACATGCACAATATTCAAAGCACTTTGCACAACGCCAGATTGCTCAGCGCTCACAGATGGACAAGGAGGTTCTAGAGACATTGTGAATTATGACCTGGGTTTATTCTTCGATAGTATTTAAAAAAATCTGCCACATTTTGAGCAAAGATTGTCAAGCACAACGCCTTGTGTTTGGCCATATAATTATCATGCAAATATTTCGTCAAACCATAATCTGGTAATTATTGAAAGCCTAAAATCACGATTTGTCGTACAGATAGCCCCGTGCAAAACTAGTGTCACCAGTTTACTGATAGGTGTGAAAAATTTCGGCGAGCTAATTAGCGTCTGTGGAATTTGAGATAACAAACAAATATGCATTGTACTATAGGGCGAGGGTCCAAATTTCCACTTTGAGATAGCAGTAATTTGAAATAAATAAATTTGGAGACACACAAAGTTAATGTAATTAGACAAAAAAGGGAAAAATCTGGACCAAGTCAATTAATTTGACATAGCCAAATTCGATATACGCGAATTGGAGATAACGAGTACCAACTGTAGTATCTAAGAGAGTGAAAAAATTCTAGACTTGTAAATTACAGTGTATTTTCTTTTCATTTGGCAGTCAAATGCTTTCAAAGAGATTGAAACAGTCAAGGGACTGGTACATCCAACAATTGTTTGAAATAGTTAAAGTTACGAATGAATATTTGGGGAAAGAAAGAACTAAAATTATCAATGGGAGAGATGAATACTCCCAGTTGTGCCATAGCTGATAAGATATGATCAAGTTACAATACAGGATGCAAAATAAGTCATTCCAGTATAGCTGTCAATTTATAAAGTTAATTTGCAGATTAAAAAAAACATTAAGTTCTAAAGAAAGAAAGAAAGTATGACATTTAATATTCTCTTGTGCCAACAGTAATAAACCAATTTTGATATACCAATAAACATGTGGTACAATTAATTTCAGTTAAATGTTTCTCTGATTAGTATTTTCCGTAACAAGACAGCTGTGACAGTAGTTAATACTTAGTAATATTAGATTAGTGCAGTTTCCTTCTTCCTTGAAAACAATTTACAGTTATATCTTTTTTTCCCCACAAATCATTAAGTTTTGTGTCACATGTTTCTCAAACCTTCCAGTTCCTCAGGAGGTGGACCAGCTTTCGACTGTTTGGGAGTTTTCATGAACACTGGAAATATAGTCCTGAGTCCAAGGATGTCGACAAACTTCTGACAGTTGTCCGTCCCCTCGACCCCCGTCATGGCGTGGTTCAGCACCTTGATGGCACAGTTCCTCGACAGTTTTTTCTCCCTGTCATGGAAATCACTTCTTTCGTCAGTATCAAGAACTACTGGCAATTAATTTCAGCATGGGATTCTAAGGCTGTATTCACTCAAACTCAAAGCACAACATTAGATGTCTTCTCCATACATCCCATACATTTGTAATATTAAAACCTATTCACCTATAAACCTCTGCATGAATTTTATGTGGCACAGCCTCTCCCCATAACATTAAGGACTATACTCCTATAAACAACTGTTTATCACAACCTGAGATTTAAGAGCTGCCGCTACATAACATTAAGGACTTTCATCAACCATTCAGAATAACATGTATTTACCTTAGCATGAGATTCATGAGTTGTAGCCCCTCCCCCTTGAGAAAGCGCCCTCTGTTGATGGGTGACATGAGGCAGGAACACAGACAGTTAAAGATGTTCTCCATCATTTCTATCTCTTCTTTGGTGGTTGGGTCATGTCGCTTGTACCACTGGAATTGGTATAAAACAATAGGATTAACTTTCTTTAATTTTTCAGAAGTATAATCTACGAATATCTGCTCATACAATACACACCATTGATTTTCTTGACCACAAACTATGTACGTCACTGTAGATATGAGGGTTGTGGGTTTGAACCCCTTAGCGGGCAAGAAAAAATTGTTTCAATAGATATTGTCCTTTGAAAGCCAGAAGCGCTCATCAGTCTTCTTTTTATATATGCTGATGAGCCCTTCTGGCTTTCAATGGACGATATATTGATCTTATAGTGGGAGTATAGTGACTTTTATTTAAATCAAACATTCAAACATTTCTAATAACCGCTGACGGAATGAAATGAGTAGAGCTTCTCATTGAAAAATTAGAGACCTAATGTGATAGGGGCTTGTCCTTGCATGCTGTTCTAGCTACTGACACTTCCAAGTCTATAGTTTTAGAATCAGATTCAGGGTTTTAAAACCTAAAAGTCAAAATACAGTCATTTTCCTGTTTATTATTACATGTACTTAAAAATAACAACAGAAGTATCTGTGATTAATTCCCTTTTTTATATTAAGAAACATGATTATAGTCATTGAAAGATACACAAGATATACAGATTTCAAAAAAGACATTAGATTTGAGTAAGACAAAGGAAACTGACCGCCAGCTGCTGAAGGATCACGTCAATACCATCGATATCCCCCAAAATTTGTCGGTTATCTGAAACAGGTGGTAATGTATTAAAGTTATGAAATCATAGTGAACAAATTCTGAATGACAGTCACATATCATAATAGAAAATAACATGAACATATTCATCATTTTCACATATAATCAATCATCATGATTTTTAAAATGCTTGAACATTTACTGTTCTGCATTTGATAAAAATAATCACAGATATATTCATAACCTTGTAGCTGATGTTTGATTTACTTGTCAACCAAAATGATGACCAAGGTATGTTTATATTGTTTTAGTATTAAACATTTTTGAAGTGAAATTGAAACAAGTCTGTCCCACTACTTTGTTACAGGCCAGTGTGAATAAAATATCTAGCTAAATAAAGTAAACACAACCTTACCATCGCTGTTTTGTAACAATATTGCAAGTATTTCTGTAGAATATAATTTGTTGGCATCAAATGGCATTTTAGCCTGAAAATAAAAATATTGAAAATTGCTAATCATGATATCCTTCATCAGCACAATACATACTGATTACAAGTGTGACCTCATATCCTGTTTTACACATATACCGGTATATCACTCATTAATAGCGCTACAAGGCAATCAATCATGGGAGAGAAGATCTACCGGTAATTCAGCCTTTGGCATTTTTATTTCTCAAGTGGAAGACTTATTTTATTATGAAATTAATTTTGTAATATCTTAGCAACACATGCAAGATTTGTTCTCTTCAAAATCTACCTGTAACTAACATAGGGAAACATTTTATGACATAAGGGTATTTTATCTCCTACTAAATTATTTCCATCTTGTGCTATGGTGTCAAACATGTTAGAACAACTTTACACATAATACTGTATATCAAATGTGAAACTGAGGACAGTTTCCAGCTGCACTCTGGTTATAGCTTGGTCTAAAGGTGCAAGGTTTGATGTTTTTATATGACCTTGATACGTTTCAACAACCACTGCATGAGTCCCTGCTCTGCTGCATCTGTACAGATCTCCGGCCGAAACTCTGCCATATTCTCTACCACAGCTGTGAAAAAATAATTGATTTTTAATCCTTTGGCCTAAATTAAAGCTGCTTTATTACTGCTTAGTCTGCTATGGGGTAGTCACAGTATTGGTATACAGGGTTATCACTACAATTCTGGAAACTGGACTCAAAGACAAAGATATGCAAAAAAGTCCTCCAATATATCTATTAAATAGCTACTCAGGAAAACAGGAGTCCTTTTCTCAAAATGTTGAAGGCCTGGGATCCAATTAGGAGTTAGTAAGAATCCTGATACAGATTTGCTTTGAAACTAAGAAGAGCTAAAGTTCAACACATTAGTTTAATTAAGTTCAAAAAAATATTTTACTTGAGTTCAACACATAATTTAATCATGTTCAACACATCAATTTTATTGAGTTCAACAAATTAATGTAAATGAATTCAACAAATCAATTTAATAAGTTATTTATTTTCACATTTAACCAAGGCCTGTAGGAGGCAATAAATGTTCCTATCATATATAAGCAAGACCTTAGACAAAAACCTCATGCAGAACTCTGTGAACTCATATAAAACATAAACACATGAAAAAGAATGATTAATATTCTACACATATTATTTTATGCAAACAAAGACCTAAAGGCCCCCATGGTGTCAAGCATTAGAAAATGAATATTAAAACAGTGCTTATATTTAATGATAATCTATATAATTTTGGCATTCATAAAATGGTGTCTATTAAATCTCTGGTCATCAGCAAATAATTATGCACTAACTCTGAATGTTGAACATAATTTCTACTGGCAAGGAGCTATTTCTTCAGCTGAACAATAATAACTAATTCTGCTAGGTCAGTCTGACTGCATGGTTCCAATATAGGCATTGACATCTAAGAAACTAGGGATAATCACATCCTCATCTGTACATGTGTGTTTTCTTCCAGAAACCAATTTCCTTTTATACTGATCATATACAATGCTGTTTAATTGTTTATGCATTTTCAAGAACTTGTTTGGCAAGTGATGCAAAATATGAAAGTCTTAATTACAAAAGCATACATATTATGACCCTGGCTTGAATCAAAGTGTGTAACCCCTCTTTACCACAGGAAATCCTACCTAGTGTGTTGTGGACCCCATCTGCCTCCTCTTTCACATTCTCATCCAGTCGTTCCAGGTTCTGTACCAGCAGTGCCACCACCTGGCCCTCCAACTGTAACATACAATAACCAATTTACAGCTACCCTTTCTCTTTAAACAGAATAATTCTACAAATATTTGCTATTATGCTTAGTTCCGTAGTGGAATAATTGAATTATACAGATAATTATACAGAAATGATATCCAGTTTCAACTATGCTTATCCTCATTAAGAGCTTAAAAATAGGAATGATCATTAATTTTCTATATTTTCATTAACGTTATTAATTTTAACTTATGATAGTCTAATTAGCTTTTTTCTAAGAAATATTTAATGATCATTACCTACCAATTGTGTAAACATGAACATATTTGCTTGCATCTTTTGGTAGACAAAACTATTTTTTAGCAAGAAAAAATGACTAAAATCTCCAGTTTTTGTGACAATACCCACCAGAGCACCAATGAGAGCGTTTGCTCCCTCCTCACTTTCATTCAAAGTGTCCACATCGGTTAGTTCTTGCATTAGGTCAACTGCAGCTATAGATATGTCTGTGGGGAGAGAAACAGAGAGCAGCATATCATTAACAGTTTAACCCTTTCCCTCATAGAGGAAACCATGAAAAGACCTATGCGAACAGCATAAAACCAGATCAGCCTGCGAGTAACTCGCAGGCTGATCAGGTTTTATGCTGTTCGCTGCTCCTCAGTGGTCTGGAAATGAATATTATGTAATTAAATTTAATGTGGTTTTCTGAGATCAACTTTACCGCGTCAAAATGAGTATATATGAGGGAAAGGGTTAAATGATATCCAAGGTTAATCAAGTCTGGAAAAATCATGAGAAAAATACATCTTATGTGACTAGTGAAATACTTAGTGAAAACTTGCCAAAGTCCAGTGATATAGTAAAGCCTGATATATAACTGGTTTACATTTTTATATGGGATTTTTCTCTCATTTAGCAGATTTTATGTAAAAATTAGAACAAATTTCATCTCTGGAAAAAATGTGCATCTGCTATAAAAATATCAGGGCCAGACATAACATAATTAATGATATTTTTACATTAGACTCATTGACCAATGATGATATAATAATAAATATGATCTGACATAGTTACCCCAAATTACAAAAAAACTTTTTATCTTTTATCTTTTTTTTTTAACTGAAAATTCTCATTTAAGGGCAAAATACCCTAATATATAAAACACAAGTTCCAGCAACATTTGTTTTCTTATTCTTCTTTTAGGAACAAGGACTTTGACCAATAAAGTCTACATTTCCATAGTAAATTTCCCAAAATATTATAATCCACAGATGGTTCATTAATATCAGATATGTTTACACTGATCAGAGAACATACATCTTGATCTTGTACAGTGTTGTGATTAACATACTGGCTTTTTTACAATCTATTTTTAATCCATCACGGTATACCCACGGTCGACTGATAGATCAACTAAAGGCTGTGGGATTGTATAGCTGTTTTTTTTTGTTGTTGTTGTTTTAGGGTGTGTCAAATTATGCCATTTCATTGGTCGCATCCCTTTTTTTTAAACAAATCACAAGGGCCATTTTATACAGTTGTCGAACACAGCCATTTTTTATGTTTACGTGACTTTCAAGTCTCCATGCCAAAGGGTGTTGCATTTATAAGTCGTTTTTTCATTGGTCGATGATTTAATTAATAACTACCCACTGTATTAAATTGGTTTCCTTGCCTATTTCCCCATGGCATGATGTCATGTAGTGAAATGGAATAAGCCAGCCGGGGTTATTTGACAATGGGTTTATTCCTACTCTGGACTAACATATGTGAAGGGAGTACTTGTTTGCCATGTTCAGAAAAAGTGTAGGTTTTCTTTAGGACTCAAGTTCCCTAAAAAAATCAAGGACCCCGCAAATGCCACCATCATTGCCAATGAAAACTTTTTATACAGGATGTCACTCTCTGTCCCAAACTTGCAAAATGCATAAAATTTAAACTTGTATACACACCCTTACTGGAGAAAAGGAAAAAGAAATACCCGGTACTGAAAACACCTGAATCATTATATCGCTCAAGTGTTGCAAATCACTATCAATTTGACAAAATCTTCATTTCTAATCTGGATTTGGGACTAATAAAACCTGACTATTCGAAGAGGAAAAATCGTAGACCTCCTGCACGGGTTTAACCCTCCCCCCCACCCCACACCTTAAACACTGTAATCCCATCTATTCTTCAAGGCCCTGCAGACTAGATTACCATTGGAAGATGCTCAGACTGTCAGGGGAATATGGGACAGAGTGGGTGGAGCACCTGTGTTTTCGTGGGTGAGAAGCTGCATGAAAGACTGCACTGTGTTAAGGTCCACTAGAATGTGGTAGAGGTCGGGCGCCGTGGCAATCACATGCATCTCCTGGATCACGTCATTCAACTCCACCTCGGACTCCATGAACCTGCGGCAAATATTATACACCATCTCAACTGGACATCCTTTAATTATTCATCAATAACATGGTTGTGGGTGATGTTTTTTTTTAACATACAGTTCAACCTGTATTAGTGGCCATCAGTATTAAGCAGTCATCCTGCATTTAGCGGTTAGGTTTAATATTATCAAACTATAGCATTTGTTTGACCTTCATTTTGCAGCCACCTCTGTTAAGCGGTCACACTCATTTGCTCCCATGACTGACCACTTAAGACAGGTTTGACTGTATTCTAATAATTTATATTTACAGTAAAATACTCATAAATTATTTCTATGAAATATGAGAATATATTTTTCACATTTTTTGTTAATAATACATGAACAAACAAATAAATTTAGAAACAAATTACATATTTATCATCAGTTACAACTTACTAATTTACTTTCATCATTTTTACATACTTTTCTGGCATGTCAGGGAACTTGATTCTCATTTCCTGGTTCTTATAAACAAGCTTCTCAAATTTCAATAAAAGTTTTTTCATGTTAGTCTCATCCAAAACCTCAACCTGCAAAACAAAAGTAATAAAGCACATTCAACAGTGATGTGTGAAAATTATAAAAGCAAAAATAGGTGTTAAATATACCAGGTACCCAGAAAATATATACATAAGACATTTCTCTCTACATGTATTCTCCCTATTTGAAGATTGTTGATTCAAATTCTGGCTGGGGGCAAGATTATTTTCTTCTCCTGAACAAAGAATTGGTTCTAGTACTGGAATTTCCAGAGATGAATAAAAACTCTACCGATTGCATTTTATCAAGGGAATGGTACAAGGAACCAGTATAAAAGCATGCACATTGGCCTGCAAGATTATGTAAAATGATACAAAAACTGAGTGACCACTTGTTTCACAAGAGTTTCTCACTTGCTATGTATGCAGGTTATAGTGTTATGCACAATGCATGGCAGCCAGACAGTGGCTGTCTGTGATTGAACTGGGAACTAGATTGTTGGCAAACTATCAATTTCACTTGTATCAATAGTAACTGGCATGAACCAAACCATGTGACTGGCCTATGATGTTGTACCTATGCAGCACGAATCATGTTTCCTAATCTATGTAAATTTACAAACAAGACATAAAAATCATGAAAATAAGAAATATTTCGATATTTGTAAAACTACCTACATCTGGCTCATTTTCAACCATTTCAAGAATTTTAAGTCTCTCTTCATCACTGATTCCGGTCTCTTTAACAGGCGGGTCTCTCCATCTTTTGTCCTCCACAGCACCTTCATCGTCTGTTGCTTTCCTCTTCTTGGATGTAGGGTTTGGTTTGTCAGGCTGCCATACACGAAGAGTAAATATCTAAATATCACAGCAATAAAAATTTCAACAAAAACTAGAGATTTGTTTTCGTAGAAAACTGATGTCTCTCCCCATCCCCTGCCCCTTACACACACACATATACACAAAGGCACACCGTGACATATGCAAATAGTTGAAATTGAAGGGCTGACTATATTGATGAAGCTCTGCCCAGAGTTACGAACCTTGAGTGTGAGACTCTCTCTTGCCAATTTCTTTCCAGAAATGAAATTTAATTTCAATAGTATGAGTCAAATGGGAGTTATCTTAAGGACACGGAATTGTATAAAAAGGGGAAAAACTCCAACAAGAAAACTTGGAAATGGATTATGCTCATGTGTACTGCAATTTTTGTCCATAAGGTCTATATGTCTCATAATGTATGAGTTATGCTCTGCACAAAACTTAAATGAATATGAGATTAAACAATGGGCAACAACTCCAAAAATATGTTTTGGTAAGGTCTATTTACCAATTAAGTTTCAAGGTTTTATCTCTTATAGTGCATGGGTAATGCCTTTAAAAAGTATGAAACAAAGGGCAGTAACTCCAAAAATGTAATGTACAGAGTTACAGTTTTTGTGTATGACACTTTTCCATCAGGTCTTTCCACCTGTGAAGTTTCAAGTAAATAGCTTAACAAAGGGCAATAACTTAAAAAAAATATGATGCGCAGAGTTACAGTTCTTGTGCATAACATTTCTCCTCATTGAGATCTATCCATCTGTGAAATTTCAAGTTAATAGCTTTGATACTTTCTGAGTTACGCTCTGGACAAAAAATGTGACAGAGAGAGAGACAACTCTGACAAAAACAATATGTCTCCCCCATATAAATATGAGGGGAGACATAATTAGTAACTGACTTTTAGAAGTGATTTTACATGGATATTGTATGATCAATTAATATGAAGCATACACTCATCAATATTCAATAATATTATTTTTACATATTGGATAATTGATATGCTTTCTACTATTAAATGCACATTAAAATATGTGATTATCTTAGGATTATACTGTTGTTTTTTTTATTGAGCAATCACATTTTGAATCAAGATATAGGATATAGATTCATTTTATTTCAGACTGCAATTTCTACTCCGATATTTGAGAAAACCTGTTTATATAATTTTAATAAAGCGTCTGAAACCCTTCAACAATGAGGAAAAAAAAGTATTTTCAATGCAGTTGAGGGAAGTGCAGTTCTCATTTGGAACTTCTGTTACAAAGATGTTGGAAGCGTCTGTTCTTTTAATAATGAAAAATTTTAATTTTATTTTTTTTTAAAGGAAAATTTAAAAAACCAAATTATGAATATTTACTGATTTTAATTTTTAAATTTTAACATATCTGCATACTGAATTTTGATTTGTTTTTAATATGTACATTGTACAGTGTCACATGTCGTGATGCAGCTGGATATAGTAACTTTGATCTTATTCTAAATGTGAACACACTTGTGAATTACTTGTCTATAACCCTATATCCCAGGTTTTAAGGTCATTTTGACAGACCAGGGAGCTTTGAATTCTTTATTACATGGATTTCGTCAGTACATATAGATAAGAAGTAAAAGCTGTGAACAAATACAAAATGACGGATTTCAGAAACACAGCTACTCCGATTAAAACTAACAGAGTTGCTTCCCTTTTATTGATTGTCATCGGTTTCTGCGTTTTTCCTAACTTTGCTGTTAAAGACATAAAGAGAAATACGGAATCTTGATACAGCTTGTAAAATGTTTTCTTTTAGTGTTCAGACACAGTGTACAAACAAAATCGCAATATTTAAGTACGATTCTACCTGGAAGGATAATAGCTCTCCGACATCCATTGCGACAGGATAAATTAGGAAGGGAGAAATCTCAGTATTCGCCGATCACGTGAAAACATCAACCAATGAGAGTGTGACAATGGCGGCGACTACGATGGAATTAATCTAACAAAGTTTCTATATTTTATTTCTGTTAGCCTACAATCTGTACACAAATTTTGATTGAGGACACCAGATATATAGACTTAAAGTTTATTTTCTTTCCGAGTATTTATATAAGAGCAAATTACCCGTCCAGAAGACAAGCAAGGTTGTAATGTTCTTAGTTCCACAAGCAACATGAATATCGTGTCTTTTTAAATCCACTTTGTACAAGAATATTCATATTTTATGTAAAAGTATGTCATCATTTTCCTATGTGGGTGCTTCATTGGAATCACGTATGTCTCGTCGTGTCCAATATTGCGACATCTTCTAAAACGTAATCTCGGTACAACTGAAATGCAGCCAATGTATACAGATTGGTCAAATCTTGTCTTTGGTATCCGGCTTTTCGCCCATATCATAACTGATATTCATGGATGTGGTCAGTGCGTAATTTAACTGATAGATATGCAACATCAGTGTGTTGTCTACACAGACTGAAAATTATGTGGTTTCACCTTTAAAGAAGCGAATGTGTATTTAGAGGAATAACAGACATTGTGAACCTCAATTGATATTTACTTGGGATGTTTAAAGGACAATGTGAACCTATATATGTAACAGGGCTCTCCTTAGTCTTTGAAACCCAAGAGTCATTGAGTCTTGGGGCCAAATTTTCAAGAGTCAAAAACAAATTCTTAAGAGTCAAATAAAATTTGGGTGGTTTCTCCATCACCTTCATTTAGAATGTCCGTTTCCGTGTGTGATTGACCATATTTGCGCATCCATTTCATTTCACTGGCTAAAATTTTCAATATTAATACTTAAACAATTTGCTTCTTAGAAAATTGTTCAGATGCCATGTTGCAGAACATGTCATGTGGTACAGAAAGCACTTGCTTTGGTGATACTGTATTTTATACTAAATTTAATTGAATTCCCAAAAGTGTGTTTACAAATAATAGCCTTTTCCCATGCAATGTGACCTACACTTGTAAGCTTGATCATCAGGAAACAAAAACTTCACCAATATTTAAGAGCAAGAGTAGAAAAAAACCAAAAACATTTATCTCTGTCGTTCATTTGCGAATGAGCTGCTTTTAAAAGGAATTAAAAATAATAATTCCTATTTGAAATCTATCTACACTTCAGTGCACAAAACAATGTAGTTCACATGGTTACATCAGGGCTCTCCTTTGACCCGAGCTCCCGGGTTTTGACCCGGGAGTTTTCACAATGATGCTTATTTGACCCGATGTAAAATTGTACCAAGCGTCATTTTGACCCGGGGCAATAACAGCTGGTGCGTCAGTACCACCAGACCAGCCGGTCATAAAAGTACCACCTTCAACAGATTACGTGATCAATGAGTGCAACTGACCCCCCATTGATTCGCTATCACTGTCAGTTACTCTAACTAGCCTAATAAATTCTTGTATTGCTTTCTGCAATCTCCGTATACACCACTGAATGTAATCGCCGATTGCGTAACCAACCTAATTACAAATTCCCATATTGCGTCGGCAATCTTCGTGTACTCTCAGTGTTACTGTTAGCTTCACTAGGTTGCTGGATCTCGTTTTTACACTGACCATAGTTTGCATTGTCTGTTACCTTGTTTTGGGCATGATTGTATGATAAATTAATTATTCACCTGTGTTTTGTTAAATACTATTAGTTTATAAATTGGTCCTCATTTGAGTAGGTTTTAGTCTCTGCTCTTATTGCTTTGAATGAGATCTTGTGGAGACAAGAAAAAACAATATCAGTTAATATCCTGTCACCAAGGTTTAACTAAATATCCAAAAATATAACTTGCACATAAGTATTTAATATTAACATATTTTTTTACATATACAGTAAATCTGTATGATGTTAAAGCAAAAAAAAAAGGTTTGTTTCTGGTTACCCTACCGACCCATTATTTTACCCCCCCAACCCATTTTTTTCCCAGCCTGAGACAAAAAATAAAATAAATACATAATTAATAGAAAAAATAACCAATAAACAATATCCATCTCAATCTAAGATTTTACATCGCTTTGTCTTCATTTAAACAGGTTACTAACAATAACTTGAGACAGCCATTTTGAGACTAAAAAGTAAAAGCCGACCTACATACCTATTTTTTTCCCCAGCTTGTAACCAGAAACAAGACATTTTTTTCTGCCTAATAATAATTGTCTACCATCAAATATAGTTCTGCATTAACTTTTGCATTTGATTTTCTTATTAGGGTTATTGGAAAGTTGATGATGGAAGCTGAGCAGGATGAGTCTGGGATTTTTCCGGACAAGGCAGTGGTGGGATCAGAAGAGGAGAGCAAGTTTTCACAAGTAGAACATTCCCATTCACCTGTTGATCACGTTGTTAACAAACCAGTGCCAACAGATACTGGAGAAGAAAATATGGAAGATGCTGATGCTAGTGAGGAGTCAAGTCCTGAGAGCCCCATGCAACAGTCTCCTGATCAGTCAAACTTAAGTGACAGGTATTTTTCTTTACTTTAATTAATACTATGGTCTGATGTTGACAAATTACAAGAAGCAAGGATCGCTTCTTTGTATCATATCTTTATCATATCTGTTTTTCTTCTTAAAAATAAAGATATTTCTCATTATGTTTCATATAAAAAAGGGTACTTACAAAAAAAAAAAAAAAAAAAAGTATTTCCACATATAGTTTTACACTTTATTCTACAAAATAGTGTCTTTTTTCTGTGGGCCAGTGAAGGAGACACTACTCAAATCAGACACACATTTTGTTGTGCAACTCATAAAATATTACATAATTGTGATTGTTTTTTTTTTATAAAAATCCTGAAAATTCTGCTGAAAGTTTCCCTCTCATTAATGAATCATGGATGTGTTATACTTACTATCAATTGACATTATTATTATCTCTCTTAATCCCTCTTATAACTTAGTCCTATCTTTTTTTAGCTCACCTGAGCATAGCTCAGGGTGAGCTTTTGGGAGACTTGATTGTCCGTCGTCCGTCAACAATTTGATGTTTACACACTAGAGGCCACAATTTTGATCCAATCTTCCTCAAACTTGGTCAGAATGTTTGTCTTGATGATATCTTGAACCCTTTCGAAAATGGGTCAGGTTGGATCAAAAAGTAGGTCAGTAGGTCAAATCTTAGAAAAATCTTGTTTATACTCTGAGGGCAACATTTTTGGTCCAATCATCCTCAAACTTTGGCAGAATGTTTGTCATGATGATATCTTTTGTGGATGGGGTCAGAAAATTCCTGAACATTGTTTCACCTCATCATCTTAATTCTAAAGCAATCTGTTTTGTACAGGCAATGAATGATACTTTTCTCAGGTGAGCGATCTAGGGCCATCTTGGCCCTCTTGTTTATTGTATTACTTGCTATCATAAACAAAGCTACACAACAGTGCATTTTGTAGTTATTTTAAGGCTTTTACAGTGCTTTATAAATGCATTTTACTTACAGATCTGCAGAGTTATCTCAGTCCAATGAGATGACAGAAACTGAGGAATTCACAGAGGGGAAAGAAGTTGAGGATGAAGAAATGGAAAACATAGATGAGTTAAGTTCAGGAGAATTGAATGAAGATAGCAGAAATTCTTCTAAAGATGAATTGTTATCAGATAAAGATGAAGAAGAACATGAAGTGGCTGGAACAGAAGCTGATGATTCTCAGTGTATCAGTTCTTCATCCAACAAAGTGGAAGATTGTGAATATACTGGTGACGAAAAAGATTCAGTTACAGAAGATCAGGAAAAAAGTTTTAGTGAAAGCAAGGAAAAGTCAGTATCATCTGTTACAAAAGTAAATGAAAAAGATGAACTCAGTGAAAGGAGAGATTTAGATGCTGTTAGTGAGGATGAGAACAGTTTAGTTAATACAAGTAAAGAAGATGTAGGTGGTGTCCAGCCAATAAACACAGCTATTGATAATAATGCAATGAAAGAATGTCCTGATATGAAAGAAGATGAAATAAATGAAACTATAGACAAAGTCCAAACTAACACAGCTATAAGTGTGTCAGAAGGTCAAACTAAAATTGAAATGGAACCTGTTGATAGTGATGATGAATTAGACCTTACAAAACCTGAAGACTCTAGTATATGCACAGACAAAACTAGTGCTAAAGTAAATGAAGAAAAACCAAATAGAAGAAAAGGACAATATAGGTGAAACTCTTGATGATTCAAAAACTGATGTTGATAGAGACCTTGATAAAAAAGAAGATTCAGAAGCTATAACTGGTCAAGATGAGGTGTGTATTCCTGACAGTTGTGAAATATGCTTTCATTTTTAGCTTACCTGAACACTTTGTGCTCAGGTCTTTGTCTTTGAGTTTACCGTCGCTGCGACAATATTTCAGTCATATAGCGACGTCCAGCTATTAACAAGTAGAGGAAGACCCCATATGCACTAAGGCATCCGGGTAGAACCACCGACCTAATGCAATTTACCTTGAAGGCTTCCTCACATGAAAATCTGAATGACCCTGGATGGGACTCGAATCCATGGGTGAGGGGCTAATGAGTATTAAAGTCTTGACCCTCTTGGCCACAGAGGCCCCCATTTGATGAGAAGTTGTCTTTCCTGTTCCCTTCTGCATTGCCTTTCTAATAGTAGAGGGAAGCATTTTCTTCTCGTATGATAGATGAAAACCTTATGGTTCATATAAATGCAAAATGTTTAAAATCTATGTGATAAACAAAATCCTATAGAATTCTTATAGGGGCAATTTGGCATTGGTATGTTGAATGGTTTCAACTAAGTCCTGTAACAATATGGATATATAGTAAGGTATTCAGTTTTCAAAACTGTATACTGTTTGTGTGACCCTGTATAATAGTGAATCAATTGTATTTAACCCTTTATCTCATGAATATTCATGTACAAATTTATGAATTGATGAAATAATCAATATTAATTAACTGAATTTAAAATGGTATATGAAATCATGAAGTTTTCTTTGCCACGTGGACTGTGTAAATACTGAGCTTTAATATTGTATGAGCAAACGGAGGAGACCCTGAAAGGAGCTGCCTGATCTGGGTCTGCTGTGTTTGCCTATGTGTCAGAATGAGTTTATATGAAGTAAAGGGTTAACAGCATGGATAATAATGTCTGGGGAAAAACTATTAGAAAAAAAAAGCTCATTTTGCCAAAATTGTGAAAACATAATGTGAGATATAAGTCCTATGTATGATTGTTGTACATTTCACAAGGGATATTTCTCTCCCTTAGCTGATTTTGATGATGTTTTAAGCAAAAAATAAGGGAAATCTTCCAAAGTCTCACCCTGGAAAATCCCTTATACATGCTATTTAAGCTAGGTTGACTTGCAATACATCCTTTTTGACTTGGCCTAAATATGAAATCAAATTGATTTTTGTTTAGTTTCTAATACCAGTAAACAGTGATTTCTGTTAAAGTTTTAAAATATTTTCATATTTTATTTTGTTTAAAAAAAAAATCTTTAAAATGTACATAGACTTTTTTTGAAAATAACTGAATTTATTTGAAAGTATCCTTTTTATAAGCTTGTGTCTTTTTCTGCCTCATCGAAAGTAAAGTCATGTTATTATGTATAACTATTTTCTGTCGCTTCAAAGCTTTGCAAACAATATAGATATGGTAAACACTTGATTATATATTGTAGAACAATGATGCCAAGTCAGAGGCATCCCTAGAGGAGGTGTCAGATGAGGAGGGTGAAATAGAGGAGGGTGAGGCAGAGGAGGATGAAGCAGAGGAGGGTGAGGCAGAGGATGGGTCTGGTATAGAGGAGGTTTCAGAGGAGGAAGAGGAGGAGAGAGAGGATAAAGGGCCCCAGTCTGGAGTGGAAGAAGTCTCAGAAGAGGAAAGCAGTGGTGCTGAGGTACATTTTTTACACTCCCGGCGAAATGATGGAACATATTATGGATTCACCTGCAATGGCTGGGTGGGTGGTGTCCACTGAGGTGGTCCACTGTCTAACAAAAGTGAACCAATCTTTACCAAACATAGTCACAATCATGAATGTGTATGGACACATATCTCAACCAAGTTAAATCACCAGCCAGAATGTCCCATACATTTTAGAGTTACGGCCCTTGAATTAACAGTTCTGCTCTCTAATTCTAACAAACCTGAACCAATCTTTACCAAACTTGGAACATTATCTCGGCAATTTGATAACCAGCCAGAATGTTCCTGACAAATCCAGAATTACAGCTCTTGAATTGATGAAAAAAATTGCTAAATTAACAATGTTACTCATCAAACATGAACCGATCTTGTCCAAACATTGTCACAATGTGTATGGGCACAATATCTCAACCAAATCTAATACCAGCCAGAATGTCCTAGACACCCTAGTGCTACGGCCCTTGAATGGATGAAAAATTTCGAAATTAATGGTGTCTGCTCTCTAACACTGACAAAATAAACAGATCTTTACCAAATTTTGTCACAATGTGTATTGGCACAGTATCTCCACTGTGTTTGATAACCAGTCAAAATGTCTCAGACCCTTTAAAGTTATGAACCATGAATTGATGAAATTGCAGGACTGGCATATTTTTCACTAACCACCGCTCTTGTTTGATTTTAAGAGTGGATGTTTTGTATACAATTTTATGTTGCAATAAAAAATTCATGGGAGCTTCTAAGAGGATATGCACACACTTTTAGCATGTTTTGGTTTCCCCGAATATTTATTTTGGGGAGACATATTGTTTTTGTCAGAGTTGTCGTCTTAACTGAAAAAAAGTAAATTGTTTTGATTGGTTAAAAAAGTCGGTCATAGGAGCTAAAAATAGATTTTAAAATTGCAAACTTTGAAAATCTTCTGCAAAACTGTAGGGCCTAGAGCTTAGATATTTGGTGTGTAAAATTGTCTAGTGGACATCTACCAAGTCTGTTCACATCATGGCCCTGTGGTAAAATTTGGCCTTGTCCCAGGCATACTCAGGTGAGTGATACAGGGCCATCATGGCCGTCTTGTTCACATTGTCTTATGGGAAGGAGTTGATAAGAGTAAATGTCATGCACAAGGTCCATAACTCTGGTATTAGTATTGTTGGAGTTATCCCCCCTTTTTCACATTTTGTGTCATTAAGACAACTCCTGTTCTACTCATACTATTGAAATGAAATTTCATTTATGGAGAGATTGATGAGAAAAAATTCATACACAAGGTCCATAACTCTGGCCTCAGTTATTTTGCAGTTATTCCATTTTACTTTTCCAGAAGTTAAATCCTACTGATGCTTCATCTGTGAAAAGAGTAAAACTATTGAAATGAAACTTCAGTTGGAACAGTAAATTGTGTGTTTGATTTCTTGTCTACAAAACATAAGAATTCTTGTTAATTGTGGTGGATAATATGACTTGTGTGGTATTCTGTAACTTGTCACAGTAACTGTGAGACAGTGCTATATCTCATTCTATCTCATGTAGACAGAGTCCCAAAATGATTAATATATTCACAAGTTAAAAAGTTGCTGCTTTATCAGTCATTTGGCTGTCCCAATACTAATTAGAAATTATCTTACTGTCTTATTTGTGTCATGACCTTTTGATGCCTTTCTTATTAATCTTACTTCTTAATTTTTATGTTTTGTTGACCCCAATGGATAATGACAATTAAATCTGTTTTAGACTATACTATAAAGTTTCGTCATAGATATTTATATGTCATACAAATATCCCAGCATATATTGCTTTACATAGGAGGAGGAAGGGAGTGAAAACGAACAGTCAGAGGGAGTTGAGGATGTCAGCTCAGATGAAGAAGATGAAGACAGGGCAGATGATGATGATGAATGTAAAGTGTCCAGTTCTCGTACTGTGCAGGTAAAACAGAATGGCGAGGTTGTGTCATTTGATGATGCCAGCAAAGACAATAGAGGAGCTGTCAGGAAGTTCTCGAGAACATGACAATTAAGATAGACAATGTCAAAGATAGCTCCAATGTGGATCATGACAAAGACTCTGGTTCGAGAAGGGATAAAGAAAGATCCAAGGACAGAAAGGAAAGAAAAGATAGTGCTAAGTCTAGGAATACTTCTGGGTCATTGAAAGACATGCGTGATATAAATGAAAGGTTGAAGGCCCAAGCTAGTTATGGTGAGGATGTAGAACTGGATTACGATGATGTCCATGATGAGGGGAAGGACAAGGCTGGCAGTGGGGATGAGGGAGCTATATCAGTAAGTATACTTTAAGGGTTGTTAATATGTTTTAACCATTTACCACATGAGATCTCCTGAGGAAATGAAGTTTGCCAAGGCACCAGAAGCATCAGTAGGGGACTAAAAAGTAGATGATAAAGAGTTACAACTAGACCAGCCTGCAGGTTACTCTGTTTGGTCAGTCATGTTGCTTTTCCATGATACATCATGGTGCATTTTACTCATAGAGGTAGTGAATTAATAGGTAATATGACTTAATATGTCATTTGAATAATTTTGGGATGGTTAAAATTGCTTTTTGCAGGTTGAAATTCATTCAAAGTTGCAGTTTAGCAAAAGAGATTTCTTTTTTCAAGCCACCAATTTTTTTAATTAGTTTAGAAGCCATGCATATACGCATACATTAATGGCGATGATAAGAATCATATAAGCAGAATAAATATGCACACCAAATTGAACAAAGGCCAAGATCCAGTTCAAGGTTGTATGAATTATTGTTGACTGGTACTTCCTGTATAGACTGGTTCCGAATCTGATGACGGGGAGCTGGAGGAGGAAGAGGACTGTGAGGAGGGAGAGATACGGGAACCAGGCTCAAAACCTTTCATCAAGCCTACCTGTCGCTTCTTCATGCGGGGACATTGCACATGGGGCATCAACTGCCGCTTCCTTCATCCTGGTGTAAATGATAAAGGTAAATACGGCTGATTTGGTGAACTACTTGGGGGAAAAATACACCACTGACAGTAATGTTGTTGTTAAGTCTCTGGATTATGTCAGTTAACCATTTCTCTCATGTATATCCATATACAAAATTGATGACTGTTTATGTACTGGACTTTCATAGTGAATGAAAAAGTGACTTTTTCTTTGCCCTGCAGACTGTGTAGAATATGAGACACAAAATGGTATAACCCAACAGAGGAAAGCTTGAAAAGACAGTTCCTTTTCTCGTTGTCATGACTTCAAAAATTGTCCATGATATAAGGCAATGGGTTAAATGATGAAATACATCCAGGTAACCCACACAAGAATGGTAAAAATACATCCAGGTAACCCACACAAGGATGGTAAAAATAGAAACTTTTATGTTAGGGTTGACCTGAAGTTGATTTGCTTCTACAGAAGATGGATACATTTCTTTTTTTACTTCAGTAGGAGAGGATTTATTGAAAATGTTTCAGTAATCTGTTCTTACTGTCTGTTTTGTAATAATAAAAATAAATAAATAATAATAAAAGTAAGGAATAAACACAAATGTAGTTTTCTTGCCCTGCTACTGGTGTAGAGACTGAATTTTTCATGAATATGAAATTCAGCTTTATATTATTGTTGTTTTCTTTGCAGCATTTTATCAAATTCACAATTCTACATCTTGATATTGATACGTATGATATTTGTAGGTAATTATCAACTGATTGAGAGGCCGGGGTTCAATAACAAGCCCCCACAAGCATTTGAGGAACAGTGGGAGGAGGAGGAGGTGGGTGGTCATTGTCTGAGTGTTGGTTCTGATGACTCATTGTTCTAATTCTGTAGATGATGTAATCATCCTTTAATTGTAGATAATGTTCTTGTGTTTGTTATCACAGGTGATTCTTTTTATTTTAAACTTGTTACAAAGCCTATAAAGATATGGTTAATGGGTATAGTTTAGTAGATGAATAATTGTAAAAAGAGATTTTATCTACTTTGGCATACCAATTATCAACCAACCATGCCACTGGTTAATTTAGAGGAAATAACACATAAAGCATTACTGTTTTTTATATAAATAATTAAGGTTTACTAATGTTGGTACAAAGCAAAAGAAAGTTGCCTAATGCTTCATCCTAAATGCTTGTTCTAATCCAAGCATTACATCACAGTGACTTTATTCACACAGAAATCTCCAACACCAGAACCTCCCCCAGCCCCAGAGCCGAAGGAAGAGTCTGCCTGGGAGAGAGGACTGAGACAGGCTAAAGAGGTCAGTCTATTTGTATGATTTTCTCATTTTGAAGTGTTTAATCATGGTGTCCATAAGAATTTCAATCCTGTTTTCTATACCTTATTATCTCTCCAACAGTTTGATATACTGTTTATAATACACAATACACATTGTAGCTGGAATATTACAGCTGACCACACATTGTTGCTTGAATATTACAAATGACCATTCTTATCTTGACAGCTGCGAAAGAAGGCACTGGAGAGGCGTGAGTTGGAGCCCAACTTTGAACAGAAGAAGCTGAACCTGTCAATAGACGATAACCCAGAGTACAACAAGGAGAACACCATTGAGGGAGAGGAGAGGTCGCCTGCTAAGAAGCACTCTTCATACTATGATAAATTAGAGTAAGTACTTGTTGAAACTTCCTATGACAGTGATACAACAGAAGGCAATACTGCTTATTAAAATCTTATCGAGAAAGATGATGGCATTTATAGCATGGGCTTGAGAAAATTACTAAAATAGTTACTTACATTTCGAAATTGTAAAATCAAGAAAATTAAATAGAAATGTTCTGATTTTTCACTCACCCTGCTGTTTTTCACTGGTCAGAGGGAGAGGAATTTACACACCTGGGGTTGAATGGAACACAAAGCTGTCATTTTCAATGACTTCTGTTGTGTATAATAAAAACAGAGCATTTCATCAACTGTAAGTAGATAACAGTATCATACAAGTGATTTGAAGGCCATTATGTGACCATGCCTATACATGATATGTGATATACATTGCAGGCCCCTGAGTGATGATGAGTATTACGATCAGACACCAGTACGTCTGCAGCAGAAGCAGCAGTCTGAGCAGACATGGATGCCAGGACAGTATGAGAACTTTGAAGTTCGGTGGTCAAGGGAGCCATACTACCCTCCGCCTGCACCCCAGAGCTACCCAGACCATGGGGGCCCTCCGCCTGCACGATATTCACCCATGTATCCTCCACACCAGTCATTTCCTGTAAGCATTTACATCCTTGCTATCTGCCTATATGTCTTTATTCTCTTTCTTTATCCATGACTATTTTGTCTATTGTTCTCAGTGTTTTAAATTCTTTTCTGTTTCCATGCTTGTTCCATTTTTTTTCTCTCTCCCTCTCTCTCTATGACATACTGGTACATTTACTTTTTCCTCTTGTTTATGATTTTATTTGCTTATGTCAACAAAATCCTTTTAAGATGGTTCAGTTGTGAAATATTTTGTTTGTTTAAATTAACAGAATCTTTTCAAGACAGATCAGATGTGAAATTTATTCATTTTCATTCTTTATAGAGATTCATAGTCTGAAGAAAATGTTATTCACCTTAAGTATATGTTGTAGGGCCGGGACAGGTATCCTCCAGCCAGACCCCCACCCCAGAGGCATTACAGTCCATCCCCACCCCCACAAACATATCCAAGGTAAGGAATCAAATGTTTCCATATGGTAGAAAAAATTGTCAACAACTGTCAGTATTTCACTGCAGTTTAACCCTTTCCATCATAGAGGAAACCATGAAAAGACCTATGCGAACAGCATAAAACCAGATCAGCCTGCTAGTAACTCGCAGGCTGATCAGGTTTTATGCTGTTCGCTGCTCCTCAGTGGTCTGGAAATGAGGATTTTGTAATTAAATTTGGTAAGGATTAACTGTGGTTTTCTGAAGATCAGGCTTTATGTGGTACCTACTGAGTGCGTCAAAATGAGTCTATATGAGGGAAAGGGTTAATACTTATTAAGGTGACAATGACACTTAATTATGTTAATCTTAAATAACTGTTTTTTCTATGATAGATCTCCATGATTGTAGAATGTTTTTTTATTTTTCTGTTATTTGGGAGAGACAGAAATCTGATCATTCCTTAGCATTAGGGTTCCTTGATTGAGAGGGATTTATAAGTTGTGATATCTTGCTTGTAATTGATGTAAAATAAAGTTTAAATTTAATTTTAGAAATATCAGTAATATGACAGCACCACGGCTGGGTCTAGGGATTACTTAGTAGCCTTCACAGATCCAGTATTTAAAGGTGGTTACTTTGATTGACAGCACTTAGGCTTGTCATTAATGATAAATTTATCTGAGAGACCAGCTACAATATTCTTAGCATTCTCATCTTAGTATTATTCACACTTCATGTTTATTTTTGAAGGAATAATGATCAACCATTTTGTATACTCAGACCCAGTACTGCAGATTCTCAGGAAACAAATATATGATGTAAGACTGATTTTTGTTCCCAGGTATCCCAATCAAAGAGAACCACGGGAAATGAGGCGTGAGAAGATACACAAGAGACATGAGTCACCGCCGATGCAGAAACCTCTAGGGGGACCACCTAACAGCCGTCCTCGGGCAGATGAGTGGCATGATCCCTGGGACAGGTCTAATGTCAACAAGTAAGCCCCTCTTCCCAGAGTTAAACAATTTGGATGAATAATATTTGGTGATCAGGGGTCGTTTTGGTTGTGTACAGATGAGTATGTCGCTTTAAAAAAGTCTCTGGACAATGCTTCTAATGTACAAAGGAAATCCTACAAGACCAATTCAATTGTTGTTTTATTTTTAATTATAAAATTAGAAATGGCACGAATATAATCATTAAGAATTACTGTATTATGAAAATTTGACATGGGACATTTGTGCTGAATTAATACTGATACGCCTGAATGTTCTTCACACCTTAGCCATAATAATTGAAAATAATTGTGCACTGTTCATCTCCCTTTACTGCTTCACAGGGCCAAGTCTCCTGGCAAGAAGAGAAGTCGATCCCGCGGCAGGAGAAGGTCCCGTCGATCTCATAGTTACTCTTCTTCATACTCATCTAGGTGAGCCAGATATATTTAACTTATCTGCATTTGCTCTGTGTAATTCTTTTGAGTATTTTATCAACCAATAAAACAGTATAAATACACAGTATGTTAAGATATGAAGTTAGTAGGATTTTATCACACCCCTGCTTCACTTTCTGAAATGTATATTCTTGGCCTGATGACTAGTCACATGTATGGCTTCTCTAAGATACCCATAATATTTGCAATAAGGCTATTAGCAAGATAATTATCACTTTCAGTTGTAGCTCTAGATTTGATTGGTTAAAAAAAATCTGTGAAGGATCATTAATGTTCAATATTGCAATGTTCAAGAACTAAATATACTGGTATATATGGAAAGACATCAGTGGTCTGGATATGTAAAAGCTTATCTTATTTATTTCAGTTCATATTCTGGGTCATCGAGGTCAAGGTCGCGATCTTCATCCTTCTCATCTGTCTCTAGCAGATCACGTAGCCGCTCAAAGTCATCATCCTTCAGCTCAAGGTAAGGGTCAAAGGTTGATATTTTGTTTCAGTTTTTGTGTTGCATGTTTACTTGAAAACATTCATTAATGCATGTGAAGTGCTCATCCATTATAGCACAATAACATGGGTTTAAATTTAGATGCTGCTTTGTAATTAGACTACATGCAACTGTCTGACAAACAAAATAAAGATTTAAGGTCAATGTCTTGAACTGTGCTAAAGTAGCATTTGCATTATAATTGAGTAATAGTAACAAATCTGTACTGTATTGAAATTGTATTGAATTATCATGTCAGAACTAGGCATATGCATTGTTAATGAAAAGTGACATGAGTATCATATTATTTACATCCATCGCCTTTGAAGGCCATATAAAACATGCCAGGACGAAAAGATCAGTGCACCAAATCAGAATTTCTTACAAGTGACGAGAGGTACTGAGGTGTCTGGTATCATGTAAATTGTCAGGTGTCTTAAAATTTTGCTCTAAAAACGTAAAGACCCAGTTTTAAAGGTCCTTTCAAGGTCATTTACTCACAGACATATGGTGCTTATGGTGTATGTCAGGTCAACCATTAATCACATGGCATCCTGTTGTAGCTATTGCTAAAAGGGTAGTATAGATATGTATTTCTGTAAGCATGTATCCTGTGTTTACAGGTCGCCCTCACCCCGTCGGAACCAGCCAGGGGACAGACAGCGACGACCATTCCAAGGACCAGGGCCTCGGACAAACAGACGGGTACCATCTTACAACAGACCCGGGTAAGTGTCAAGTTTGATATCCTAGCAAAAGGTTATGGATATCCCTTTTACTTGGCCTGCCTCTCTGCGAATTCAGTTGGTAACTTTCATGTTGATAAAGTCAAATGCATTTTATAATAAAAGAGGTAACTATAAAACGACAATAGCCAATAGGTTTCTTTTTTTAATTTTGATAGTGGGGTTTTTAGATTTGTTTTCAGTAAGATACCAAATGTTGAAAAATTAAAGACGTATCAGATGACCAGCAGTCAAAGTTCGAAAGCATTAGACCTGTTTACACAAGCTAAAAAAAAATAAAGTAAGGCAAAATCGAAATATTACACATATGGAGGCTTGTTGGCCATTGAAATGGGCTGCTGCTTTGATATACTTGCATTTAGCCATGACATAAATTTCTAGGTCCAACCTTCAATTTAAATTGCAATTTTAGTTAATAATTGGTCAGTTTTTGACACAGGTAGAAGAGTGTTAAAGGGAAATTGGCCAGAGATTTAATGCCAAATTGTTTGTTTGTCATTTTTTTCTGTCTT
>CM037795.1:33017181-33033712 GCA_021229015.1 Solen grandis | reverse complement strand
AAATTAATGATACCAGACGGCAAGGTGTTCATTAAATATGGCATTGTCTATGATGCTTATTTTGTAACACATATTCTTCATGTTATTTCATGTTATGATGCTTATTTTGTAACACATATTCTTCATGTTATTTCTTTTATGTTAATAAAAAAAATAATAATAAATAAATAAATACTAAGGTATCAAAGATAAAAATAAAGATATAATAAATAAATTTGTATGGTGACCGAAGGAATTTTTAACTTACTTTTCTTCATGTTCGTTCTTCATCTTGAAACGATTTTTTTTCTTCATGTTTGTTTCTTCATCTTGAAACGATGCATTTAAGGTTGAATAATCGATATGGCAATGTTGTCATTGTAAATAATACATGGCAAGCAGTGACATACTATTTATTCTTTACCATCTGATAATTCTTTGCTTTACCTTGTATTTTAATTGCTTAAAATCCATATTATATGACGAATGAATGAATGAAAACACGTTTTATCCTCAATTATCTACTTTAGAGTTATCTCCCTCGCAATAGCCGGTGTGATCATAAGATTCACACACCATGAGGGCCAAACTTTACTTTATTTAAAATAAAATATTAAGGATTTACTAATTATTTTCATGTTATTCTAGTTCTCTGTTCATTCTCTACACAATTATTATTATTTTCTTTTTTCCCCCTTTTTTGTTACCTATAGTCTGATCACAGTGACTTGCTTATTATGTACATGAATGTATTGTGAACTGACGATATACTTACATGTATAAGTCGCAATAAAAAATATGTTCTGCTCTGTTCTGTTCATAAACAATAACTTCAAAAACAAAATGTAAAAAAAAGCGTTAACAAAAAAATTATTTATTAAATTACTTCAATTAAATAACTACTAATACTCCTGTTAAACAGCGAATATATAACCAATATTATTATTACAACTAAAACGAATTTCATTTTAACAACTATTACTACTACTACGACCACGTATGTTTGACAAAAATAAATAAATAAATTCAACAATAAATAAATAAAACAATAAATAAATAAAACAATATACTAATACTTCAGTTAAACAGCGAATAAATAACCAATGTAACATATGCGTTAATGAATGAATGAATGAATGAATAAATGAATAAATAAATAAATAAATAAATAAATAAATAAATAAATAAATTTCTCGATTACTTACACGGAGAAAGTGAAAAACGTAGCGTAGGACAATGCCAAAAGCGACTATCTCGCCTTTTGAAAAACCGCTAATACCCGTTTATCGTCGCTAGACTAAGCCGGATTAACTCGCCGCGGATCGGGTGTGTCTATTGATTATAGAATTTAGACATAAAAGGTGAGAATCGTTTCACACCGATTGTCAAAACATACGCAATGACCCGCGTATTGCGGAGAAATATGATGAGAAAGACAGAAAAATATGAAAGAAAAAGTAATAATACCTATAGAGAGGCGATTTCGAAAATTCTACCCCAAAAAAACAACTAAAAAAAACAACACATACTACTTCGACCACGTGTGTTTGACAAAAATAAATAAAAAGCGATAACAAGGCGCTCTCTCCCGTTTTTCGTCGCTAGACTAAGCCGGATTAACCCGCGACGGTTTAGTGCCGCAACAGGTGTTATTAATAAATCTTTATGACTGTCTCATCATGGTTACATATAAAATCAAATACAAGATAAGTTTGTTTTCATATTTATTGCTAGGACTTGTTCGACATATGAATGCAGTATTTATTCATTTTTACACCCGAAGTTCCACCTTATTTACTGGAATTGAAATCTAAATGAGAGAATAAAGACCGGTAAAATCCTAAGAATAATATTGTAGAAAGAGAAAAAAGAGAAAGACATAGAAAGAGAAATATAATTAGCTGCAATGCGTATACACAAAAAAAAGGAAATATTACGAGAAAGGTGAAGAAAAATTAAAGAAAAGCGTTATGAGAGATAGAGAGACAAAGAACTATAATCAGCGATGGTGCGTGGATGAAAACGCGTGGATACTGATAGACGAAAACGCGTTGAGAGAGAAAAAAAGTACAAGGTAAAAAATATATTGAACGATTCTCGAGTTTGCGCGGGGGATATATGCGTAATGTATATGTTGTATAATAAATAAATAAATAAATTAATAAATTAATAAATGAATTAATTAAATATTAAAAATCTCCATTGCTTACACGAAGAAGGGGAATAACTTAGCGTAGGACAATGCCAAAAGCGACTATCTCGCCTAATGTAACCGCTAATATCCGTTTATCGTCGCTAGACTAAGCCGGATTAACTCGCCGCGGATCGGGTGTGTCTATTGATTATAGAATTTAGACATAAAAGGTGAGAATCGTTTCACACCGATTGTCAAAACAAACGCAATTTTTTTTCTTCTACCGATGGCTCCCGATGTTTGAGCCAAAAAAAAAAAAGACTGAGCAGTCCGTTGAAAAATGACAATTATTAGGCTTCGGGATTGGTCCGTTGAACATTCACTGCTGTTTCGGCTATGACACAATAGCCTTGATCTCGATAGGAGAGAGAGAGAGAGAGAGAGAGAGAAACGAGGTATAATTAGACACGCAACCCCGATGTATCACAATCCAGCTGGAAGGTACAAGAAACCCCGACCGGGAGTCGAACCCAAGGCTTCCTCGCATGAAAAATCCCGAAGTCACGACCGGTAGTCGAACCCAAGGCCTCCTCGCATGAAAATCCCGAAGTCACGACCGATAGTCGAACCCAAGGCCTCCTCGCATGAAAAATCCCGAAGTCACGACCGGTAGTCGAACCCAAACCCTTCTCGCATGAAAATCCCGAAGTCCCGACCGGAATTAGAACCCACAGCGGAAACGCACGACTGCGTCCGAAAAGGTTAAACAGTAAACAACATACTGGAAATAGTTACACACACACACACACACACACACACGAATGCAGAGAGAGAGAGGGGGTAAAAGAAGGTGTTATATGACACGCGACCTATCGTCTGCCCCGTTAATAGATTTCGTGGTTGACGCTCACGTTGTAACTAATACCCTAGTTTGTATAGTATTGTATTTCAAAGACCCGGTGTTTACTCATGAAAGGGTGTTGAAAGGGCATTGTTATCTTATCATCCGATAGAATGTAGGATGGGTTATGGTAACATGATGATTATACTATGGCGTATATTTGTAATAAGTCTGTCAATTTATTTCGGACATTTAGTTGTGATAATTAGTTACTTTTATCGGGATTAAATAAACAATAATTAAAAAAAGGTATGGGAATATCTTGAATGAAAATATATAATAGTCAAATATACTTTTGATTTCAATAAACGTAGTTTCTATATAGAAGACGTTGTCATAATACAGCTCTCCTCGTTATGACATAGGGGTGTGTCATTCATTGTTTGTCATGATGATCTCATAGGAACTAGATATGGGTGTATCATATATTATTGTTATGTAAGGGATCAATGACCACTACTTGGAATGTTACTCATTCTTAGGTGCAGCCTCCCTATTGTTCGTGTTGACCCCATTGTTACGTCACGTGACCTACTTGGAATGTTACTCATCCTTAGGTGCAGCATCCCCATTGTTTGTGTTCAGTCGTGACTGACCCCATTGTTATGACACGTGACCTACTTTGAATGCTACTCATCCTTAGGTGCAGCATCCCTATTGTTCCTGTTCAGTCACGCGTGACTGACCCCATTGTTACGTCAGAGGTCACGTGAACCTCGGTGCCTCGGTGCAAATCCGCCCAACTCCGCATCCCCTACTACTGCTGAGCTATCGTGCATTTTATTTTGTACCTTGAAAATAACACATTTCTGACCGGAAACAGCTGATAAACGATCGGAATCCTATAAAGATCGATCGATTATTACCTGTCGAGAAAGAACGATCGGTAACAGCTGACCTCCTATCGGAAAATAACGATCGCTTTGTTTCTATCGGAAAAAGCCGAACGTTCATATCCAGTCGAATAAAATCAAACATAAGACGGGTTTTATTTGGAAATTGTTTGATTTATTTGTAACTTTAAAGGAGGAAACTAGTGTTTAAAATCGCACGTTTGTTTAAAAAATGCATTAACGGCACATCCGTTGTTTAAGACTATTATAATATGGTGATCTTCAACGAACCATATCCTAAACCAGATACTGAAATTGTTATTGTTGCATCTTTGTAGCTGTATAAATAATTTTAGTATATATATATCTTTATTTCCTCCATACATTGAAGATTTCACAAAGATACACAATCACAAAAAAGAAAGAAAAAGATTACATCAAATTCAATATAAATTAAAGCACTTACACATAGAACATTACAGTACAATGCATATAATTATGTAACACACCGGATACAATGCAATATACTCTCGGTACATGTGTACCAGTGATACACATCTTTTTGAATTCCTTAAATGCAAACAATACATCCAGGACTATTCATTAGTAACGTTTACACATTTAAACGTACTAATAATCAATATGTTACAACACATACGAATGTACAAACACAAACATGCTAAGTACAAAAACACCAGCAAGTAATGTGACTCTCTATAGACTGTATGTAAGTAAATGTGCATGATACTAACAAGTACTCATGCATTGTATACTTTAAGCCTCAAAATTATTATAATACAGCCACATGAAATGAATGTGGCTAAAAATAAATTTAATAAATGATTCATACTTTTCACCCATTAAAACAATTGATGATGGACATTGAACACCAAGTACAGTATTAACTATTGAAGTTCTGCTCATGTTAAATAGAGCAAAAACGACATCGTTTCCAAAACTCTGAGTAATTTTATTCAAGATATTTATACGATGTTTCCCCAGAATATGGCAATCAAGAATAATGTGATCAGTTATAGATAATTCTCCGAAATCATGTCCACATTTACGACATTTCCCCCTTTCCATGCCAAATTCACCACTAATTTTGCAATTGTTTTGCAATTTTTAAGCTGATTTGGGTATTTATATGCATATTTCCATAAATTATGAACATTATATTGACAGTGCACGGACCTCACTCTATCAAACTCTGCTTTGGAATATCTTGTAAGCCAACTCTCTTTGACTATTTGCCATATACGGGTATATATTAAATGTTTCCATGTATACTTGGACGGAAATTTGCCAGTTTTAATGAAAACATTTAAGTAATTGCTCAGACCATATTTTCTTAACACTTTCAATATATCTGGAAAGAAGCCTATCATGTTATTGTTTAATTTACTATATGCTAGACGAAATAAGAATAATCGTTTAACTGCACAATCCCTTTTCATGCGACATAACTGTCCGAGAAAGATTAACTTACGTTTCTCTATCTCACATACAATAGGGAGGGCGTTAATCATACTTATCACAACATCGGTCCGTGATTTAATACTAAGACCCTGTATAAGCTTTATACACATCCGATGTGTCTCTTCAAGAGAACCAACTTCTTGCAACGACATATTATAAAGACATTCACAGCCGTATAAAACCTTAGGTAAAATGATAAAATCATAAATACGTTTGCACGTGACTGGATTCAACTCAGATATAGTATTTCTATCTAATATACTAAAGAAAGTTTTACGCAGTCTAACACAATAATCCTTAACTCTATCACTTTGTTTACAATCAGTATAACAATCTATACCTAGATGTGTATACATATTCACTTCATTAATCCTGTCTCCGCCAATACTCCAAATTCGGTGGGATCTGTAACAGTCACGCACCTTTTCGTTAAACACCATGATAGCACATTTAGACGGATTGTAGAGAAATCTCCAAGTACAAGAATAACTGTAACACAAATCTATCATTGACTGTAAACCTTTTATAGATAACGAAAGCAACAGCATGTCGTCAGCAACAGTCGGTGAACTATAACTGTAATCATTAATAGACAAACCAAGCCCCGAAATGGACAACTCCTTAATTAAGTCATTTATATAGCATAAATAGAGGAATGGAGACCACGTGCCCCCTTGCCTCGTAGACTGTAATATCGGGAAACGGTGTGATATATGACCTTTGTATAGTACACAACTAAACATGTCGTTATGCATACTGACTACAGACTGAGCTGACCCGTTATACCCATATGCCTCAACTTGAAAAGTAGGCCATCGTGCCATACTCTGTCAAAGGCTTGACGAGCGTCAAGAAAACAAGCATACAACTTACTATTGTTTTCTTTGCAATAGTTGGAACATTCCCTTAACAGAAAACTGGTCATGTTGCACCCCATGCCATCTTGAAATCCACCCTGCAGTGGGTGAATGGAAACGGAGAGCTTTTCTTTAAGACGTCCTAACAAAACACGTTCATAGAGTTTTAACAAGCAGGACGACAACGTAATTGCCCTGTAACTTTTTGGGTCATCTCTACGTTTATTACCTCCCTTGAACAACGTTATTATGCACCCCTCTTTTAATTGACATGGAACATAGGACACAGCTAACATTTTATTAAACAATAGCAATATACAGTTACGAAGCTCTATACAACCATTAATAATGTGCTCATTATATATGCCGTCCAACCCACACATTTTCCCGCCTTTAATGTCTTTTATAGCTAAACATAATTCCTCATGTGATATTTTCTTTTGGTCTTTTATGATATCATAGCTTTTCCAAGCGTCAACAGATGCCTTTACTTTATCCCGAAAAGAGTTGTCAAATGATACATGTTCCGTATCACTATACAAGGTAGCAAAGTAATCTCCCCAAGCTTGTGTAATCTCCTCAGGATCCCTGAGAACACGATCATTGAACAGTAACTCACTTCCTGAGGACACAGAATGAGAAACGCCTTTATAAGACCGGTTGTAAAGTTTCCAAAATAACCCACAGTCTACCGAACATGCTTTATTAATATCTTGGTGAATTTTATCAATATAACGTTTTACTACCCTCCTGTGATATGATCTAAATATACGTTTTGCATCCTTATAATTTCTATACGATATGTGAGAATTACCACGCGGTTTCCCAGCCGCTAGCCACTCACTACGTTTAGCTCGCATGGTTTTATGCATACTTTTTAGGCTAATATCCCAATAAGGGTTTTAATATGATTTATATTTTGAACAAGGAAGAAATAATTCAGAGCTAAATCTGACACATTCTACAATATGCTTATAGTGAACATCAATGTCCATTTGTGTACACTCTTCAACACTTCTAAAGTCTATATTTGACAACATACCCGATACTGCGAGATTAAAATTTACTAACGCCCCACTACATAAGTTGCGCCATTTGATCGGCTTAAATGGTAGCGGATTTGTCTTCCCACAAATCACTTGCACTGTCAATGAAACAACAATAGGACGATGTGTGGATACGTTGATACAATCATCATCAATAATCTGACAATTCCTTATAAGGTCAATAGCCTCTACAGGTAAAAGTATGTGATCTATCAGTGACTCGTATTTACCGTTATAAGATACAAACGTTGAGTGTGCGCCAGTACATATAGGTAACGTATCAACAGCTACCAGGTTATTATTTTCCAGCAAGCAATTTAACTCATAACTTCGTGTATCACTTGGCTTAATGAAATGTTTACCCTGAAGGTGAGAGTTAAAATCGCCAATAATAATAATTCGCCCTCTGTTTGCATAAATACTGATAACATCTTGAATTGATAAGATATGTTCTCTGTAACGATTTATACTATAATTAGTACTTGGTGAATAAATTTGAATAATATATGTAAAAACACCCGGGCTAATCCGAAATTGAACACCAATAATTCGATCATCATCAATATCTAAAGGTGTAATCTGATCATTCCACCTAGTATGCCATATTAAAGCTACACCTCCCCTTGTATTCTTTACAGGATTACAATTATTACTACTATTTGCACGACCAAAACCTGTGTAAGACTGATTGATACTGTCGAGGAATGACAGATTATTCTTCGACAGCCAATGTTCAGAAATACCACATATATCTATGTGATGTGTCTCAAGCATACAACTAAGGTAGTACGCACTAGACATAAGACCAGTTGCATTCCAAGTACAAATGTTAACTATAGTCATTATAAATATTAACTGTATGCACTCAAACTCAATCATAGTTGTTAAACAATCAAAGTCAGATTAATCAGTGTACACTATAAGTTAGTCACCTGCATAATTGTAGGAGGTGTCACGTGTGTACCAATGTACCCGCGATCGGTCACTTCTATCGTCTGTATAGCGGTAAGACACGTTGTGTCCATGCCTGTAGCTATCACTTGCTGTCCCCTGGTGACCAGCATTGTTACCGTAATCGTCATAAGATTATCTCGGGTGGATGTGATCACTAACGGTGACCGTGTCCTCTTCGTCATTTATCAGCTCACGCCGGTACTTTTGATACGGCCAACTGCGCCTAGGTTTTGATATCCACGGCTTACAAATAATTCCGTGTGGCCAGAATCCATCTTCAGTCAATCTCTCTGCACCATTCGGAGTAACATTTAACCTAACAACTGCAGTCTCACTCCGTTTTGGCCGAAATATCGTCACCAATGTTACATGTATTCCGCGATTTCTGACATAATCCGCGATTAGGTTTTCACTAACTGATTGCAAGAAGCCTCCAATGAAATAACGCTGAGTTTTCCTCTTAATATGCTGGGTGAATTCATCATCTTCATCAACCTGCTGGGTCGTATTATGGTGTTGATCATTACGCACAGAAACTTTATTTTTGGAATGATTTTGTATTTGTGAATATTTTACACCACTGCTTAACACAGGAATTGCATTTGCTACCTCATCTTTTCTCACTTTTCCACACTTGACCTAACCACACTGGCTTTACTACGGCCATCACTTTTTGCCGCTGCACTATATGTATGATCCGCAGTTGTGCGTACAAATCTGAGAGAGTTACCGGACCCGGTTATCTGTAGAGAGCCAACACTTCTGTCCTGCCCCGTGGGTTCATTAATGTCGGTAGGGATACATTTCGGTTCGATCCTGTCTTGTGTTGTTCTAGTACTAGCGGTCCCCGTCGTATCTACATTTTGCTCATACCCCGAGGTTCCACTATCATATGTACTAGTTATTTGCTGGGGTTCGATCCTCTCTTGAGCTGACGATGCTTCACTTACGATTGGCTTATCAGATAAATCACAAGTCCCCGAGTTCTTCATCTTTGATTCAATTTTACTAATTCTTTTCTCAAACGATTTCTCATCTTTAATTACTTTGTCTTTGAGCACCGAGATTTCATGTGTGAAGACATCGTTAAAAGATGACAATTCCGACCGTAGCAACTTAATGTCAGTCTTTGCGCTCGACACGCCCGTACATTTCTCATCATATAGACGATCAACAGTCGTATTCAATTCTTGTAATCTCTCCTCCATTCTATCAACTGTTTCAAATATATCAGACTTAAATGCATTTAAGACAGTTTTGATTTGCTTAATCTCACGGTTTTCCTCTCTTAATATTAAAATGTCTGCTTGGATATGCGCTACAGAATTTTGTAAGACCTGAATATCTGTTAAGTTAGTATGTTCATTCGAAAGAACTGCCTGTTGATTATCGTTGACGGCTAATTTTGCGGAGCTCAAAACAACTTTCAGGTCTTCATAAGGTGATCCGTCGAGAACTGATATCAAAGTGTGAATATCGCTAGCCAGTTTATAAGCAACCGTGTCCCCTTTTCGCGTGCATTTACGCTTCTTAAGATCACATAATTGGGAAAACGGATAGTCATTACATTCACGCACGTGACCGAAAATGAGATCACGGATATGTTCAAGGGCAATCTCATCCAAGCCTCTATCAGAGATCACGTGATCAATAAACTTTTTTCTGGGTAACTGATGGAATGTAGCCTGAAGCTTTTGAACAATGTTTGTAGATGTGTCATTTGAGATCTCATAATAAACACTGTCCACGTTTTCCTTAGTTACATCTATTCGAGGACAATCAGATACAAGCTGCTTGACATATGTTTGAGAACTAATCGGAGACTCCGGCTCCACAATGCTTGATTGACCTGGTGTAGGCTGAGAGTCGAACTCGACATATTCCGTTAATTTTACGGCTTTCAATGGGGTAAGTTCATGGCCCCCGGCAGGCGAATTGTCGTAACCTTGCATGTCTCTGTTCTACAACAATAACCATACCTTAAGGCCATATAAGGATGTATGTTGACAAGTGTTCACCCCAACAAAGGAATACATCCGGTGATACCCATTGTTTTCTTCGGTTTGCTTAATAAGTCAAAATATATAAAACTATTTTCCAAACAAAGAACCTTATATCAAAGTCCATATTATCACAAACACATTGATGTAATTTTTGTGTTTTAATATTCCGTATAAGTCACATATTATCCAATATACAACGGAGCACACAGTAACACGTCTTGTTACTTCACCTACTTCATACTGTTACCCCCGTCGGTGAATTTATGGAACGTCGGTTTTTTTTCCATAAACTTTTTTAAAAACCACAGTTCTTACATATATATTTATTATTGATAATTAAAGAGCATTGTTTCCGATTCTAATTCTGTCTTGTTTTTTGAAAAAACACATTTATATTAGCTGAGCTATCGTGCATTTTGTACCTTGAAAATAACACATTTCTGACCGGAAACAGCTGATAAACGATCGGAATCCTATAAAGATCGATCGATTATTACCTGTCGAGAAAGAACGATCGGTAACAGCTGACCTCCTATCGGAAAATAACGATCGCTTTGTTTCTATCGGAAAAAGCCGAACGTTCATATCCAGTCGAATAAAATCAAACATAAGACGGGTTTTATTTGGAAATTGTTTGATTTATTTGTAACTTTAAAGGAGGAAACTAGTGTTTAAAATCGCACGTTTGTTTAAAAAATGCATTAACGGTACATCCGTTGTTTAAGACTATTATAATATGGTGATCTTCAACGAACCATATCCTAAACCAGATACTGAAATTGTTATTGTTGCATCTTTGTAGCTGTATAAATAATTTTAGTTAATCCAAGTTCTAATTTTTTTATCAGACGGTAGTCTACAGTACGTTAATTTCTAGAATAAAAATTAAGTTTTGATACAAAATGCTTAAGATTAAATGTTTATGAAAAAATAACATTAGGTCTGGGTGTGTGGTGAGTGTATTATATATATACATTAGGTCTGGGTGTGTGGTGAGTTTATTATATATATAATAACAATAATGACATCAGGGTTAGAAATATATGTGTCCAGCCTGACCAGGACGCAACCCGGGGCCATTTGCTTTCAGGGCAAATGCTCTACTGACTGAGCTGGACAGGTCACTTACACTTATTCCTCAATGTTTAGGGTAACTTATTGGCCATTACAATAACAATAATATATATATATATATATATATATATATATATATAT
This sequence comes from Solen grandis, assembly GCA_021229015.1. Lineage (NCBI taxonomy): Eukaryota > Metazoa > Mollusca > Bivalvia > Adapedonta > Solenidae > Solen > Solen grandis. The sequence goes on along the minus strand of CM037795.1, from coordinate 33,022,311 downwards.
ATATATAAAAAATTGCCATTTAATTTTTGTTCTTTTCCTATGATGCAAAAGTAGAGCATAAATGCATTATATTTTTAATATGGGACCTCCGTGGCCAAGACATTTTAACACTTACTCTGCCCCTCACTGCATGGGTTCGATTCCCGGCTGGGTCATTCGGATTTTCATGTGAGGAAGCCTTACAGCTGGCTTGCAGTAGGTTGGTGGTTCTACCTGGATGCCTCAGTGCATTCGGGTCTTCCTCCACCTGTAATAAGCTGGACTTCACTATATGACTGAAATACTGTCGCAGCTTGATGGTAAATTAAAAAAATCAATCTATTTATAATGGTTTGTTAAAAATTAATGTTTTCTGTGGCTTATTTGGTACAACTGCAGAGATTCAATCACGTAACTTCTTTCAATTGTGGGTTCAATTCCTTGCAGTGTCACTTTCTTCATCTAAGTAAGCCATCCAGCTCGCTTGTGGTAGGTTGGTGGTTCTTCCCGGCTTCCTATGTGTACTCATCCATTTTATTAGCTGGACATGGATCACTATATGACTGGAACACTCACAGTCACATTGACAGTAAACTCCAGTAAACACAATAATTAATATAACTTTCGATTTGTTTATACATATTCCTCAGACTTTGGTTACCAAAAAAGACTGCAATATAATTAATATAAAATAAGCACCAGAAAAAATCTAAGTGTGGCTACTTTTGGTGCATGACTCAAACCAACGACTCCTGCTGTCCTGGAGTTCCAACAATAAATATAACACTAGAAGTCGTTTGTTTAAGATACAAACGAAGCGGCTTTCCGTTTGCTTATTTCAAAGGTATTAAATATATAAGTTAATACAAAAAAAATGGAATAATGAGGCATAATCATGTATGATATAATGCGTAAATCATCATTATCTTAAATATATACTTACGATTATGTTCAAAAAGAAGCTTTAATCTTTTCTTTTTTTTTCATCTTCTTAAGAAGATATTGAAAAAGCATAAATATGATAGCTTTACTATCATTCAGAAAAAAAACCCAAAAAACAACAACAACAAAAAAACAGGAAAATTTTAAGATAACACTATCCTCAAGAACTGTTTTCTTACGTTATTCAATCGATTTTAATTTTTCTTTATTCTTTATTTAATATTTTTTCTTTGTAACTTAAATGTATTCATTGCAATTTATCCACAATTAAATTTAAAAAAAAAAAATTTTTTTAAATTGATTGAGTTTTACATTTGCAAAATAAGATGGAAACAAAGGCACAGATGTAAGCAAAATAATGAAAATAATTTCTTATTTCTATGAAATTAACGTTATAAAAGTCTTGGAACTTTCAACTATTCATTTGCTTTGTATATTTGCTTATTTTTACAGATTTAGAAAAAGAAACCGTTAAACATTTAGAAACATAAAAAAAATGAGATATACATGTATTTGTCATTTTCTTCAGGTTTGCAGAAAGCCGTGATAGCAAATGCAATAAGATATCCGTAAAGGTTTTCTGGCTCTACTATAATTATACTAATTCATCGTAACTGCGACTCATTTACTCAAAAACGTATCACAATTCACTATACAACGCAGGCATTCATTCCTGCAAAAGAACAATCGGATCTTGCTCAACCAACCCAATGACCACTTACATTTCTTTCTGCAAATTATTTGATTTCCATGAATTAGCCCTTTTACGAAAAACATGAATAAGTCATGTTTGATAACGTAATCACTTGAAATTTTCTGGACTTTTTGCGCATGTTAAGTAAGGTACGGCATTATTACTTATTTAAAGTTAATATAAACAATCTTTTGATCTTTTTGATATATTTTGCTTACACATCAATGTTGTCATAAACAAGTTACACAGCATAAATTCTTTAAGTTATGCTTAAGATTGGCATCAATACTCATGACGCTGGAGCGCGAATACGTATTGAAATGAATGATTTTTATATTTTATCGACGTCAAAATCAAGTGACTAAAGAAAAATATCTTTTTTGCAAGGACATGTTCAGCTAACGTTCTATAAATCAAGAAAATAAGTATCTTCAAGAATGCGAACTGGTTTGTTTTCACATTTTCAAGTAGGCATTCCATCAAACATGAATAACTGCCATGTTTGATGACGTAATCACTTGAAATTTTCAAGACCTTATGAACGTACTAAGTTTTGATATTTTTGAAAAGTTAATGTTCATTGGTCTAATTGGCGATTTTATATGATTTTTCAAAATAATTCTTGCTTAAGTATGCATGACGTCATAATCACGTGACAAAACAAACATTTCTTGCTGTATGCATCACTTCAATTTTAACTCTATCAATTCTGAAGATATAATTAAGATTGACTTAAATTCATGGTACCAGAGCGAAAGATATCTTTAAAAAGAATTGTTTTGTCTTTTTGATGACGTCATAACCACGTGACTAAAGAGAAAATCATTCAGAAAATAGAATGTAAACTTCTATGCCGATAGGCTGTCCAATTTTCATGCTTGTAACGCATCAGGGGGCTTTGTAACATTTAAATTAATTTTTGACTAAAGTTCGAAACTCGGTATTGCCATGAAATCTTAATCTTTTCGAATTTGGAAATTTAAATGCCAAGGTGCACATCTACATCCTAAAATACATCTTTTGTAAAAATATCAAGATAATCGGACCAATAATAAAGGCTCTAGAGCGCGAACAAACTTTTGAAGCTGACGTCAAATCTGACGTCATATGACGCCAATAAAATGATTGAATGTATAAAAAGATACTTTTTTATCGCTGCAATTTCAATTTCATTAAAATTGACTCAAAATGTATGATGCCAGAGCGAGAGAAATCTTTGAAAAAATAGGATTTTGTCCATTAAATGACGTCATAACCACGTGACTTAAAAGGAAATCTTTCAGAGAAAAGAACGTAGACCTCTGGGCCAATAACCTGTCCAATTTTCATGCTTCTATCTCATCAGTAGCCTTTGTAACATTAAATAATAGTTTTAGGACCAAAGTTCGAAACTCGGTTTTGCCATAAATTCTTAAATTTTTCGAATTTAAAAATTTGAAAGATAAGGTGCACATCTACATCATAACTTACATCTTCTGTGAAAATATCAAGATAAAATATCAAAAAATAAAGGCTCTAGAGCGCGAACAAACTTTTGAAGCTGACGTCAAATCTGACGTCAATTGACGTCATTGAAAATTAAAAAATATTGAATTAAAAAATTTATAAGTTTTTGTCGAGGCAATTTAATTTTCATGTTGCTTAGACACTGACAACATACCGAAATTAACTCTTAGATTTGGTTGGAAAAAAAGGAATAATAATAATAATAATAATAACTAGATGTCATTCGTGAAAACGAATGATAGGACTTTCTGCAAGCTATGTTAATGCAAAAAGCAGGAGATAGAAGTTTCATGTAATGTCTCACCTCTGGTAGTATTTCATGTTCATGCTGAACAATTGACATTATATTCCGAAATTAGTGCATATGATAAGAACTAAGTATTAGTCTGTGACGTAACATGATGTCATATGATGTCAGGACATGACTGCAAACTTGATTTCTAGTTTAAAGGTCCTATGTTCGAATCTTACTTCAGCCACAATACTTCGATCTTTCGGAATTAAGGTTAGCTGCCAAAATATTCACACCTTATTTTCAAGATGTACCATCTGTAAAAATTTGAAGAAAATCTGATCATAAATGGCGGCTGTGGAGCGCAGACACCATTTTTACTTTACTGCAATAACTCTGAAATTTTTATTATTCTGAACAACTGGCAACATGTCGAAATCATTGCCCTAAAATGAAAATTAAGAAGTATGCTTATGGCGTCACATGACGTCTTATGACGTCACGACTCAAAATTTATTTAGAAATTCTTCAGACCTGCTAACTGTGATAGTTTCAACATTCTATCTCATCCAGAAGCTCTTTAATCCTAAAATGAAATTTTCGGTCCTATGTTCGAATCTTATTTCAGCCACAGAACTTCGGTCTTTCTGAGTTTCGCCTAGCTGACAGGATATGCATACCTTAGTTTCAAGATGTACCATCTGTGAAAATTTGAAGAAAATCCAACCATAAATTACGGCTGTAGAGCGCGAACACCATTTTTCACTATTTTTAGCTGTGACGTCAGTGACGTCATTGCGTGCTGAAGATGCTTTTGTTCAAAAGCGCATACTTTACTGTCATAACTCTGAAATTTTCATTATTCTGAACAACTGGCATCATGTCGAAATCATTGCCCTAAAATGAAAATTAAGAAGTATGCCTATGATGTCACATGACGTCATATGACGTCACGACTCAAAATATTTGTAGAAATTCTGCAGAACTGCAAACTGTGTAAGTTTCAACTTTCTATCTCATCCTGAAGCTCTTTAATCCTAAAATGAAAATTTTTCGGTCCTATGTTCGAATCTTATTTCAGCCACAGAACTTCGGTCTGTCGGAATTTCGGTAAGCTGACAGGATATGCACACCTTTGATTCAAGATGTACCATCTGTGAAAACTTGAAGAAAATCCGACCATAAATGACGGCTGTAGAGCGCGAACACCATTTTTCACTATTTTTAGCTGTGACGTCATGTGACGTCATAGGGTGCTGAAGATGCTTTTGTTCAAAAGCGCATACTTTACTGTCATAATTCTGAAATTTTCATTATTCTGAACAACTGGCATCATGTCGAAATCATTGCCCTAAAATGAAAATTAAGAAGTATACCTATGACGTCACATGACGTCATATGACGTTAAGACTCAAAATATGTGTAGAAATTCTGCAGAACTACAAACTGTGTAAGTTTCAACTTTCTATCTCAAAAGTTTCTTATACCTTGACCAATTTTAGTATTCTAGGTACCAAAATAAATGGCCTGAAAATCCCGACAATTCCATTGTAGCATATTTGAGTCTAGTTTTATAGGTATTCAAAATATAAGCAATTAAACTTAAACCTCTTAATTCTGCATATCAAAATTATTTTTTTTAATTTTCGTGTACAGTCGCAGGAATAAAATAGTAAATGCTACCATGCAATAGAATCGTCGACGCGTGTAGCCTCGTGAGTTAAATTCCAATTACGCTTGTACATACGATCGAGACGACTGTATTGCACAAAGTTAC
>CM037795.1:32991336-33017081 GCA_021229015.1 Solen grandis | reverse complement strand
TTATCCCGAAAAAATAAAAATAATTTGGTTAGGGACCGACCTTTGTATATTAGGGGTAATTTTTTTCCTATGATTTTTTTTTTTTTAAAAAAATCATTAAAGTGAAAAAAGATGAAGTTAAACAAAAAAATAAATTAGGAGCTGAAAATCCTTAAAAGTCATGCTTTTAAAATTTTGTTTTTCGAAAATTTGGTTTTGTTTGAGGTACTGTGGACAAACCCTGTTTTCAAATGCCCACATTTATTTTGGCGTTTGTTTTGCAAACCTGCAACAAAAAAAATTTCCTATCTCATCTCTAAAAAAAATGGGGATTTTTTTCGTAGAACCCTACCTTTATTTATCGTTTTTTCGAGATTCAAATTTTTAAAACCTCCTGTAGCCGAAAGTTTTATATACGCAAATATTGAAATATCTTTTTTTAAGTTTCTGAAAGGAAACAATGCAAAAAACGCTTTGAATGGCCTCAAAAAACGAGTTTTTACCCCTTAGTCATTTTTAAAAAAACGCCATAGGGCAAAACAAGACAAAATGAACATTTTTCAACGTTAGGATCAATTAAATTATGGGGACAAAACTGGTAAAAAAATGAAAATGGGGGATTTTTTTCTATCATGGTGTATGCCGTTCACAAAAAAAAGGTTGAAAAAAAATAAAAAAAATAGTCGCAATTGAATTGCGTATCAGGGTTTTGCAATTAAATCTCTTTTTTTAAAAATTTTTGCTTTTCCGATTGTTTTTACAAAAGCAAAAAATTTTATGGTGTGTTGTTTTAAAAATCAAATTTTGCTGCTTTTATGTAAAAAGGTGCAAAATTGTGATTTATTAAAAAGATATAAGCTTTAATCGGCTTCGGACAAAATTTGTTCAAAAGTTTGAAGAGATTGCAAAAAAATGTTTTTCTTATACCACCATTTTGCAAGTCTATGAAAGGTTCAAACATTTAACCTTCTTACCCCAGTAAAAAAAAATGGGTTTTTTTGGTCCTTAGTTTTATCAAATTTATAGGTTTTTAAAAAAATATAAAACTTTTTAGTTTTAACAACTAGGGGTCGAAGACAAATAGTTGCCGTAACAACATTTTTTGTTAAGTTTTAAGTTTTTAAAAAAGTAGGTCAAACTCCAAGGTCAAGATCCAGCCAAAAAAAATTATAGTTCCAAAGAAGTTTGAATTGGGTTTCAAAATGTAAAAAATCTAAGCTCTTTCTCTTGATATAAAAATAAAGCCAGGTTAAAGGTTTGTTCACGGACGCAACGACGAAAATGAACCCGGGGGTTTGACATTGCTCTCCGGACTTTTTTCCCCCAGATATAAGCAAAGTGCCCCTTAGCGGAATATGATAAAAAAAAATTTATTTACATATTGCAATTTGGTTTAGAAAGCAGTAAATTAAGTGGTGATATTGCCATTCTTATTTTTTGGTACTGGCCTTAAAGGTGAAAGGGGAAATAAGAAATTTTATGTGTCTTTATGTCTTGGCCAAAAAAAAAAGGCGAAAGAAAAAGGGAAAAGTGCCATTTTGTTGTTATTTCGCTTTGGCAAAGGGGCACGAAAATCACAAAATTGCCCCTGAAATAACTTTTTGGGTAACATATGATTTAAGATTTTTTTTTAAAGACAGACTTTGGAGTTGTTTTGATCTATGAATCCCATCTTCAAAAATAAACACCAAGGGGGAAGATTTTAAAAAACTAAAACTTTGTTCATATATTTTCATAAAAATTTTTTTTGGTTTTTTAAGTATTTTTTGCCATAAAATAACAATAATCGGAATTTTGACCTTGACCTTTGCTATTTTCATGTTATTTACTTTGAGTTTATTTTTATTATTTAAAAGATAAAAAGTGAAAAAAGATAAGGTGAACAAAAAAAAAGTCAGTCCTGCAAAAAAGAGGAAAATTGGCTTTAAATTTTTTTGTAAAAGGATTAAAATTTTTACTTAGTAATTGATCAAATGAAGTCCCTCTTCAAAAAAATAAACACCAAAGGAAAGATCTCTTACAAATTAAAACTTTTGTTATTACTTTTTTTAAAAAATTTTTAGATTTTTTTTGTCCGATAAAAATAACATTAATCGGTATAATGACCTTGACTTGTATATTTTCATCGTTATTTTACTATGAGTTTATTTGTATTATTTAAAATAATGCATAAACAGTGAAAAATTGATGAAGATTGAACAAAAATAAAGTCATGAGCTGCAAAAAAGAAGCAACATATGGATTTACAATTTGTTTGATAAAGGATCAAACTTTGGACTGTAAGTCATTTGATCAAATGAAGCCGACTTCAAAGAACCTAAACACCAATGGAAAAGATCTCTTCAACAAACCTAAAACTTTTTGTTCATATACCTTTACTTTAAAATATTTTGTTAGATTTGGAGCTTATTTTATCCGATAAAAATAAACAATTATTGGTATAATGAAACCTATACCCTTTGCCACATAATGCTTGATTTTTTTTCTTATGATTTATTTGTTTTCATAAAAATGCATAAACAGTGAAATAAAGAAGAAGATTAACACAAAAATAAAGTTCAGAGTAGCAAAAAGAGAAACATACGGATAACAATTGTTTTGAAAAGATCAATTTTTTGGACTGTGGTCATTTGATTAAAAGAAGTCCGATCTCCAAAAACTAAACACCAATGGAAAGACCTCCTCACAGACTAAAAACTTTTGTTCAAATCACTTTCTAAAAAATATTTTTTAGATTGGAGCTATTTTATGCCGATATAAATAATAATTATTGTATAATGAACCTTGACCTTTGCAAAATTATGCTTGATTTTTTCTAGAATTTATTGAGTTTTATAAAAATGCATAAATAGTGAAATAATATGAAGATTAACAAAAAATAAAAGTCAGGATCAAGCAAAAACAAATAAACATGTGATATATAATTGTTTGATAAGAGGATCAACTTTGGATTTTGGTCATTTGATCAATGAATTTCGATCCTTCAAAAACTAAACACCATGGAAAAACCTCTTCAACAGGCTAAAAACTTTTGTTCATATACATTTCTATAAAACAATTTAGGTTTGGAGCAAATTTAATGCCGATAAAAAATAAAATATTGGTATATGACCCTAGACCTTTGCATATTATCTTGAATTTTTTTTCTATGATTTAATTGTTTTATAAAAAAGATGCATAAAACAGTGAAATAATGATGAAGATACACAAAAATTAAAGTAAGGAGCACAAAAAAGAGGGAAAAACAAAAAACAAAATATGGATATACTATTGTTTTGATAAAAGGATCAAACTTTGACTGTGGTCATTTGATCAAATGAAGTCCAATCTTCAAAAACTAAACACCATGGAAAGACTCTTCATCAGACCTAAAACATTTGTTCATATACTTTCTATAAACATAATTTTCAGAATTGGGAGCTATTTATATGCCGATAAAAATAATAAAACTTGGTATATGACCTTGACCTTGCATACTTTTTTTATGGGTGATTTTTCTATGATTTTATTTGTTTATAAAACTGCACTTAACAGTGAAAAAATGATGAGATTGAACTAAAATTAATGTCAGGAGCTGCGAAAAACCGTAAAATCATGCTTTTTAAAATGTAGTATTTTCGAAAATATTGGTAAAGTTTGACCGCATACTGTTGAGAAACCATGCATTACGCAAAAACGCCACACCATATATTTTGTGCGTATGTTTCTTGCAAATCATATGCAACAAACAAAATTCTCCTATATATCTCTGAAAAAAATGAGGACCTTTTTCGTAGACCTACCTTTATTTCATCGTTTTTTTTTCGAGATTTGAACTTTCAACCTCCTGTAGCACGAAAGTTTATATACGCAAATAATTGAAACGTATCATATTTTTTTAAGTTTCTGACAAGGAACACAATACAAAAAACCGCATTTGAATCGGACCTCAAATAACAGAGTTATTAGCCCTTAGTCATTTTTACAAAACGCCACCTAGCGGTAAAACAAAAGACAAAAATGAAAAATTTCTCAACGTGAGGATCAAATTCAGATCTTAGGACAAAAGTGGTAAAAAAATCAGAAATGTGACTTTTTTCTATCATGGTGATATGCCGTTCACAAAAAAAGGTTAGAAAAATAATAATAAAAACTAGAATCGCAATCAATTGGCGATAATCAATCGTTTTCCCGCCAATTCAATCACTTTTTTAAGCAACAGAAATTGAAACGTATCATATTAGATCGTTTTAGATTTGGGGCTTTTATATACAATTGTTTGATATATGACCTTGAATATTATGCTTGCTTTTTTCTATGATTTTATTTGTTTTATAAAAATGCATAAACAGTGAAATAATGATGAAGATTGAACAAAAAATAAAGTCAGGAGCAGCAAAAATGAGGAAACATGGATATACAATTGTTTGATAAGAGGATCAAACTTTGGACTGTGGTCATTTGATCAAATGAAGTCCGATCTTCAAAAACTAAACACCAATGGAAAGATCTCTTCACAGACTAAATCTTTTTGTTCATATACTTTCTATAAAATATTTTTAGATTTGGAGCTATTTTATGCCGATAAAAATAACAATAACTTGTATATGACCTTGACCTTTGCATATTATGCTTGATTTTCGTTTCTATGAATTTTATCCGTTTTATAAAAAATGCATAAAAAGTGAAATAATGATGAAGATTGAACAAAAAATAAAGTCAGGAGCAGCAAAAAAGGGGAAACATAGGGAAATATAAAATTGTTTGATAAGAGGATCAAACTTTGGACTGTGGTCCTTTGATCAATTGAAGTCCGATCTTCAAAAACTAAACTTTAAAATGGAAAGATCTCTTCAACGACTAAAACCTTTGTTCATATACTCTCTATAAAATATTTTTAGATTGGAGCTATTTTATGCCGATAAAAATAATAATAATTGGTATATGACCTTGACCTTTGCATATTATGCTTGATTTTTTTCTACGAATTTATTTGTTTTATGAAAATGCATAAACAGTAAAATAATGATGAAGATTGAACAAAAATAAAGTCAGGAGCAGCGAAAAAGAGGAAACACATGGATATACAATTGTTTGATAAGAGGATCAAACTTTGGTCTGTGGTCATTTGATCAAATGAAGTCCAATCCTCAAAAACTAAATATTAATGGTAAGATCTCTTCACAGACTAAAACTTTGTTCATATACTTCTATAAAATATTTTTAGATTTGGAGCTATTTTATGCCGATAAAAATAATAATAATTGGTATATGACCTTGACCTTTGCATATTATGCTTGATATTTTTTTCTATGAATTTTTTTGATTTATAAAAATGCATAAACAGTGAAATAATGATGAAGATTGATTAAAAAATAAAGTCAGGAGCTGCAAATAACCGTAAAAGTCATGCTTTGAAAATGTTGATTTTTCGAAAATATTGGTAAAGTTTGACCGCATACTGTGGACAAACCATGCATTTCTCAAAATCGCCACACCATATATTTTGTGCGTATATGTCTTGCGAATCACATGCAACAAACAAAATTCTCCTATCTCATCTCTGAAAAAAATGGGGACTTTTTCGTAGACCTACCTTTATTTCATCGTTTTTTCGAGATTCGAACTTTCAACCTCCTGTAGCACGAAAGTTTTATATACGCAAATAATATCAAAAAACCGCATTTGAATCGGACCTCAAATAACAGAGTTATTAGCCCTTAGTCATTTTTACAAAACGCCACCTAGCGGCAAAACTAAGACAAAAATGAAAATTTTCTCAACGTTAGGATCAAATTCAGATCATAGGACAAAAGTGGTAAAAAAATCAGAAATGTGACTTTTTTCTATCATGGTGATATGCCGTTCACAAAAAAAGGTTAGAAAAATAATAATAACTAGAACCGCAAGCGGTATCTCGGTTTTCGCTTTTAAACCTAATCAACTTGAACACTTTATTTCAACTCAGCCACAATTTTCAATATGAAACAGAACGAAAAGGGTTTTGAAGACCTACTCTCCCTTTGCACAGTTTTTTTTTTTTGCAATGTTAGAACATTCAAACTCTCTTGCCCAAATATTTTCCCATACCCTTCCCTTGAAATCCATCACATTCTGTGGTGCGTCAACAAGGAACAAAATGCTGAAAACCGCATTTCAACCAGACTTTAACATTTTGGGTTATAAGCAAAATAGTGATATTAAGCAAAACGCCCTCTAGCGGCAAAATTAGAAACAAAATTGCAAAAACAGCAAATAGTTCAAACAAGTATATAAGTCGCACTAGTTGAACATTCTTTTTCTTATATATCACAACTTGAAGCATAAAACCTGATTTACAATTATTCCAAAAAAGGGTCAAACTTTGGACAAAACACAATAATCGTAATATGACCTTGACCTTTTCATTTATTTTTTGTTCATATACTCTTAATGAAATATTTTTAGTTTTGGAGCTATGTGGGGCCGAATAAAAACACAATAATCGTAATATGACCTTGACCTTTTCATTTATTTTTTAAATTTTTAATCGTGACGCCATTTCCGACATAACAATACAAAACTTGTGAAAATTTCATGAAGAATGAACTAAAAATAAATTCAGGAGTGACAAAAAACATGTTTTTGAAATTTTATTTTTTCCTAAAATTTAGTGAAGTTTGACCGTATCCAGAGGACAAACCCTGCATTTCTTCAATTCGCCACCCCATATATTTTGTGCGTATATGTCTTGAAAATCATTTGCAGCAAACAGAACTCTTCTATCTGATCTCTAACAAAAATGGATAGGTTTTTCGTAGACCTACCCTCATTTGCACAGTTTTTTTGCGAGGTTCGAACATTCAACCTTCTGTATCTCAAAACTTTCAGCGACACGTACCCTCGAAACCTATCATATTTTATGAGGCTATCAACAAGGAACACAATGCGAAAAACCGCATTTGAATCAGACCTCAAATAGCTGAGTTATTAGCCATTAATAAATTTCATACAAAACGCCGCCTAGCGGGAAAAGTAAGAGATAAATGAAAATTTTCTCAACGTTATGATCATCTTCAAATACGTGGTAAAAACTGATTAAAATTTCATAAATGTGGCTTTTCTGATCACGGAGATTTGCCGTTAACAATAAAGGGTTAGAAAAATAATAAAAAAAAAAAAAATAAAACAGAAGAAGAACAATAGGTTTTCGCACTGCGAGGTGCGAAAACCTAAAAACTAGAATCGCAATCAAAATTGCGATATCATCGGTTTTCGCAATTCAATCACTTTTTTAAGTAACAGAAATTGAAACGTATCATATTAGATCGTTTTAGATTTGGGGCTTTTTTGTGCAAATAAAAATGACAATAATTGGTATATGACCTTGACATATTATGCTTGCTTTTTTCTATGATTTTATTTGTTTTATAAAAATGCATAAACAGTGAAATAACGATGAAGATTGAACAAAAAATAAAGTCAGGAACAGCAAAAAAGTGGAAACATATGGATATACAATTGTTTGATAAGAGGATCAAATTTTGGACTGTGGTCATTTGATCAAATGAAGTCCGATCTTCAAAAACTAAACATTAATGGAAAGATCTCTTCACAGACTAAAACTTTTGTCCATATACTTTCTAAAAAAATATTTTCGATTTGGAGCTATTTTATGCCGATATAAATAATAATAATTGGTATATGACCTTGACCTTTGCAAATTATAGGTGATTTATTTCTATGATTTTAATTGTTTTTATAAAAATGCATTAACAGTGAAAAAATGATGAAGATTGAATAAAAAATAAAATCAGGAGCTGCAAATAACCTTAAAGTCATGCTTTTAAAATGTTGATTTTTCGAAAATATTGGTTATGTTTGACCGCGAACTGTGGACAAATCATGCATTTCTCAAAATTGCCACACCATATATTTGTGCGTATATGTCTTTGCAAATCATATGCAACAAACAAAATTCCCCTCTCTCATCTCTGAATAAAATGGGACTTTTTTCGTAGACCTACCCTCATTTCACCGTTTTTTCGAGATCCGAACATTCAACCTCCTGTAGCACGAAAGTTTTATATACGCAATTTTTTTGTAACTATCATATTTTATTAAATTTCTAACAAGGAACACAATGCAAAAAACCGCATTTGAATCGGACCTCAAATAACAGAGTTATTAGCCCTTAGTAACTTTTACAAAACGCCCCCTAGCGGCAAAACTAAGACAAAAATGAAAATTTTCTCAACGTTAGGATCAAATTCAGATCATAGGACAAAAGTGGTAAAAAAATCAGAAATGTGACTTTTTTCTATCATGGTGATATGCCGTTCACAAAAAAAGGTTAGAAAAATAATAATAAAAAAAAAAAAAATAAAACAGAAGAAGAACAATAGGTTTTCGCAAGCGATGCGAAAACCTAATAAAAAAAAAAAAAATAAAACAGAAGAAGAACAATAGGTTTTCGCAAGCGATGCGAAAACCTAAAAAAAAAAAAAAAACAGAAGAAGAACAATAGGTTTTCGCAAGCGATGCGAAAACCTAATAAAAATAAAACAGAAGAAGAACAATAGGTTTTCGCAAGCGATGCGAAAACCTAACTAGAACCGCAAAGCGGCATCTTGGTTTTCGCTTTTAATTTGACTAGTAAGAGTACTGGTTTCAACTGCAGACATAATTGATTGATATTAACTTTATTCGATTATTTTTGTAAATTGATCAAATGAAGTCCGATCCTCAAAAACTAAACATCATTAGAACGACCTCCTCACAGACTAAAACTTTTGTTCATATACTTTCTATAAAATATTTTTAGATTTGGAGCTATTTTATGCCGATAATAATAATAATAATTGGTATATGACCTTGACCTTTGCATATTATGCTTGAATTTTTTTCTATGATTTTATTTGTTTTATAAAAAATGCATAAACAGTGAAATAATGATGAAGATTAAACAAAAATTAAAGTCAGGAGCAGCAAAAAAGAGGGAACATATGGATATACAATTGTTTGATAAAAGGATCAAACTTTGGACTGTGGTCATTTGATCAAATGAAGTCCAATCTTCAAAAACTAAACACCAATGGAAAGATCTCTTCACAGACTAAAACTTTTGTTCATATACTTTCTATAAAATATTTTTAGATTTGGAGCTATTTTATGCCGATATAAATAATAATAATTGGTATATGACCTTGACCTTTGCATATTATGGGTGATTTTTTTTCTATGATTTTATTTGTTGTATAAAAATGCATTAACAGTGAAAAAATGATGAAGATTGAACAAAAAATAAAGTCAGGAGCTGCAAATAACCGTAAAAGTCATGCTTTTAAAATGTTGATTTTTCGAAAATATTGGTAAAGTTTGACCGCATACTGTTGACAAACCATGCATTTCTCAAAATCGCCACACCATATATTTTGTGCGTATGTTTCTTGCAAATCATATGCCACAAACAAAATTCCCTTTTATCTCTGAAAAAAATGAGGACCTTTTCGTAGACCTACCTTTATTTCATCGTTTTTTTTTCGAGATTTGAACTTTCAACCTCCTGTAGCACGAAAGTTTTATATACGCAAATAATTGAAACGTATCATATTTTATTAAGTTTCTGACAAGGAATACAATACAAAAAACCGCATTTGAATCGGACCTCAAATAACAGAGTTATAGCCCTTAGTCATTTTTACAAAACGCCACCTAGCGGTAAAACTAAGACAAAAATGAAAAATTTTCTCAACGTGAGGATCAAATTCAGATCTTTGGACAAAAGTGGTAAAAAAATCAGAAATGTGACTTTTTTCTATCATGGTGATATGCCGTTCACAAAAAAAGGTTAGAAAAATAATAATAAACTAGAATCGCAATCAGAATTGCGATATCATCGGTTTTCGCAATTCAATCACTTTTTTAAGCAACAGAAATTGAAACGTATCATATTAGATCGTTTTAGATATGGGGCTTTTTTGTGCAAATAAAAATGACAATAATTGGTATATGACCTTGACATATTATGCTTGCTTTTTTCTATGATTTTATTTGTTTTATAAAAATGCATAAACAGTGAAATAATGATGAAGATTGAACAAAAAATAAAGTCAGGAGCAGCAAAAAAGAGGAAACATATGGATATACAATTGTTTGATAAGAGGATCAAACTTTGGACTGTGGTCATTTGATCAAATGAAGTCCGATCTTCAAAATCTAAACACCAATGAAAAGATCTCTTCACAGACTAAAACTTTTGTTCATATACTTTCTATAAAATATTTTTAGATTTGGAGCTATTTTATGCCGATAAAAATAACAATAACTTGTATATGACCTTGACCTTTGCATATTATGTTTGATTTTCGTTTCTATGAGTTTATTTGTATTATTTAAATGCATAAACAGTGAAAAAATGATGAAGATTGAACAAAAATAAAGTCAGGAGCTGCAAAAAAGAAGCAACATATGGATTTACAATTGTTTGATAAAAGGATCAAACTTTGGACTGTGGTCATTTGATCAAATGAAGTCCGATCTTCAAAAACTAAACACCAATGGAAAGATCTCTTCACAAACGAAAACTTTTGTTCATATACTTTCTATAAAATATTTTTAGATTTGGAGCTATTTTATGCCGATTAAAATAACAATTATTGGTATATGACCTTGACCTTTGCATATTATGCTTCATTTTTTCTATGATTTTATTTCTTTTATAAAAATGCATAAACAGTGAAATAATGATGAAGATTGAACAAAAAATAAAGTCAGGAGCAGCAAAAAAGAGGAAACATACGGATATACAATTGTTTGATAAAAGGATCAAACTTTGGACTGTGGTCATTTGATCAAATGAAGTCCGATCTTCAAAAACTAAACACCAATGGAAAGACCTCTTCACAGACTAAAACTTTGTTCATATACTTTCTATAAAATAGTTTTAGATTTGGAGCTATTTTATGCCGATAAAAATATTAATAATTGGTATATGACCTTGACCTTTGCATATTATGCTTGATTTTTTTCTATGAATTTATTTGTTTTATAAAAATGCATAAACAGTGAAATAATGATGAAGATTGAACAAAAAATAAAGTCAGGAGCAGCGAAAAAGAGGAAACGTATGGATATACAATTGTTTGATAAGAGGATCAAACTTTGGACTGTGGTCATTTGATCAAATGAAGTCCGATCTTCAAAATCTAAACACCAATGAAAAGATCTCTTCACACACTAAAACTTTTGTTCATATACATTCTATAAAATATTTTTAGATTTTGAGGTATTTTATGCCGATAAAAATAATAATAATTGGTATATGACCTTGACCGTTGCATATTATGGCTGATTTTTTTTCCATGATTTATTTGTTTTATAAAACTGCATTAACAGTGAAAAAATGATGAAGATTGAATAAAAAATAAAGTCAGGAGCTGCAAATAACATTAAAAGTCATGCTTTGAAAATGTTGACTTTTCGAAAATATTGGTAAAGTTTGACCGCATACTGTGGACAAACCATGCATTTCTCAAAATCGCCACACTATATATTTTGTGCGTATATGTCTTGCAAATCATATGCAACAAACAAAATTCTCCTATCTCATTCCTGAAAGACGTGGATAAATTTTTCGCAGACCTACCCTCATTTCACAGTTTTTTCGAGATTCGAACATTCAACCTCCTGTAGCACGAAAGTTATATATACGCAAAACGCAATGCAAAAAACCGCATTTAATCGGACTTCAAATAACAGAGTTATTAGCCCTTAGTCACTTTTACAAAACGCCCCCTAGCGGCAAAATTAAGACAAAAATGAAAATTTTCTCGACGTTAGGATCAAATTCAGATCCTAGGACAAAACTGGTAAAAAAATCAGAACTGTGACTGTTTCCTATCTTGTTGATATGCCGTTCACAAAAAAGAGACGGAAAAATAATAATAAAAAACTAGAACCGCAAGCGGTATCTTGGTTTTCGCTTTTAACCTAATCAACTTGAACACTTTATTTCAATTCAGCCACATTTTTTAATATGAAACAGAACGCAAAGGTTTTTTGAAGACCTACTCTCATTTGCACAGTTTTTTTTTGTGGTTTTTTTTGGGAATGAACTCCTCTAGCGCAAATATTTCCCCATACCCTATCATCACATCACATCACATCACATCGCATTCTGTGGTGCTGTCAACAAGGAACAAAATGCTGAAAACCGCATTTCAATTAGACTTTAACGTTTTGAGTTATAGGCAAAAGAGTGATTTCAAGCAAAGCGCCCTCTAGCGGCAAAATGAGAAAAAAAATGATAAAAATTTTACAAATGCAGCTAATAGTTCAAACAAGTATATAAGTCGCACTAATCGAACATTCTTTTTCTTATATATCACAATTTTAAGCATAAAAACTGAATAACAATTATTCCAAAAAAGGATCAAACTTTGGATTGCCGTAAAATGAAAAGATCAAGTCCGATCTTCAAAAACTAAACATTATACGAAAGAACTATTTAGAACTAAAACTTTTGTTCATATACTCTCAATGAAATATTTTTTTTTAGTTTTGGAGCACTTTGGGGCCGAATAAAAACACAATTATCGTAATATGACCTTGACCTTTTCAATGTTTTTTAACTTTTTAATTGAGAGGCCCTTTCAACATAACAATACATAACTTGTGAAAATTTCATGAAGAATGAACAGAAAATAAAGTCAGGAGCGACAAAAAAACATGTTTTTGAAATTTTAATTTTTCCTAAAATTTAGTGAAGTTTGACCTTTTTCTAGAGGACAAACCATGCATTTCTTAAATTCGCCACCCCATATATTTTGTGCGTATATGTCTTGCAAATCATTTGCAGCAAACAGAATTCTTCTATCTGATTTCTAACAAAAATGGATAGGTTTTTCGTAGACCTACCCTCATTTGCAGTTTTTTTATGAGATTCGAACTTTCAACCTTCCGTTACTAGCTCAAAAAGTTTCAGCCACTCATACCTAGAAATTATCATATTTTATTAGGCTATCAACAAGGAACACAATTCAATTAACCGCATTTGGATCAGGCTTCAACTTTTTGAGTTATAAGCAAAAGAATGATTTCAAGAAAAGCGCCCCCTAGCGGCAAAATGAGATAGAAAATTGATTAAAATTTTACTGTTAGGTACCTTGCAAAGCAGCAAATAGTTCAATTAAGTATACTAGTCGCACAAGTCAAACTTTTTATTCTTGTGTATCAGAATTTGAAGCATAAAACCTGATTTACAATTATTCCAAAAAAGGATCAAACTTTGGACTGCCGTATAATGACCAAATCAAGTCCAATCTTCAAAAACTAAACATCACTGGAAAGAGCTCTTTAAGAACTAAAATATTTGTTCATATACTCTCAATTAAATATTCTTAGTTTTGGAGCTATTTGTGGCCGAATAAAAACACAATTATCGTAATATGACCTTGACCTTTTCAAATTTCTTTTAATTTTTTTTTATTGTGAGGCCCTTTCAAACATAACAATACATATTGTGTGAAAATATCATGAAGAATAAACAGAAAATAAAGTCAGGAGCGACAAAAACATGTTTTTGAAATTTTAATTTTTCCTAAAATTTAGTGAAGTTTGACCTTTTCTAGAGGACAAACCACGCATTTCCTAAATTCGCCACCCCATATATTTTGTGCGTATATGTCTTGCAAATCATTTGCAGCAAACAGAATTCTTCTATCTGATTTCTAACAAAAATGGATAGGTTTTTCGTAGCAAGTTTTTTTTATGAGATTCGAACTTTCAACCTTCCGTTACTAGCTCAAAAAGTTTCAGCCACTCATACCTAGAAATTATCATATTTTATTAGGCTATCAACAAGGAACACAATTCAATTAACCGCATTTGGATCAGGCTTCAACTTTTTGAGTTATAAGCAAAAGAATGATTTCAAGAAAAGCGCCCCCTAGCGGCAAAATGAGATAGAAAATTGATTAAAATTTTACTGTTAGGTACCTAGCAAAGCAGCAAATAGTTCAATCAAGTATACTAGTCGCACAAGTCAAACTTTTTATTCTTGTGTATCAGAATTTGAAGCATAAAACCTGATTTACAATTATTCCAAAAAAGGATCAAACTTTGGGCTGCCGTAAAATGACCAAATCAAGCCCGAACTTCAAAAACTAACATCAATGGAAAGGGATTTTTAGATTTGGAGTATGTGGGGCCGAATAAAAACACAATAATCGTAATATGACCTTGACCTTTTCATTTATTTTTTAAATTTTTAATCGTGACGCCCTTTCCGACATAACAATACATAACTTGTGAAAATTTCATGAAGAATGAACCAAAAATAAAGCCAGGAGCGACCAAAAACATGTTTTTGAAATTTTAATTTTTCCTAAAATTTAGTGAAGTTTGACCGTATCCAGAGGACAAACCCTGCATTTCTTAAATTCGCCACCCCATATATTTTGTGCGTATATGTCTTGCAAATTATTTGCAGCAAACAGAACTCTTCTATCTGATCTCTAACAAAAATGGATAGGTTTTTCGTAGACCTACCCTCATTTGCACAGTTTTTTGCGAGGTTCGAACATTCAACCTTCTGTAGCTCAAAAACTTTCAGCGACAAGTACCTCGAAACCTATCATATTTTATGAGGCTATCAACAAGGAACACAATGCGAAAAACCGCATTTGAATCGGACCTCAAATAACTGAGTTATTAGCCATTAATAAATTTCATACAAAACGCCCCCAAATAAGACATAAATGAAAATTTTCTCAACGTTAGGATCATCTTCCAATACGTGGTAAAAACTGATTAAAATTTCATAAATGTGGCTTTTCTGATCACGGAGATTTGCCGTTAACAAAAAGGGGTTAGAAAAATAATAAAAAAAACTAGAACCGCAAGCGGTATCTCGGTTTTCGCTTTTAACCTAATCAACTTGAACACATTATTTCAACTCAGCCACAATTTTCAATATGAAACAGAACGAAAAAGTTTCTGAAGACCTACCCTCATTTGCACAGTTTTTTTTTTTTTTTTTGCGAGGTTCGAACATTCAACCTTCCGTAGCTCAAAAGCTTTCAGCCACACGGATCCTCGAATCCTATCATATGTTATTAGCATATCAACAGGGAACAGAATGCAAAAAACCGCATTCGAATCGGACTTCAACTTTTTGAGTTATAAGCAAAAGAATGATCTCAAAAAAGCGCCCCCTAGCGGCAAAATGAGAAAGAAAATTGATTAAAATTTTACTGTTAGGTACCTAGCAAAGCCGCAAATAGTTAAATCAAGTATACTAGTCGCACAAGACAAACTTTTTATTCTTATGTATCAGAATTTGAAGCATAAAACCTGATTTACAATTATTCCCAAAAAGGATCAAACTTTGGACTGCCGTATAATGACCAAATCAACTCCGATCTTCAAAAACTAAACATCATTGGAAAGAACTCTTTAAGAACAAAAACTTTTGTTCATATACTCTCAATGAAATAATTTTAGTTTTGGAGCTATTTGTGGCCGAATAAAAACACAATAATCGTAATATGACCTTGACCTTTTCATTTATTTTTTAACTTTTTAATTGTGATCCCCTTTCAGACATAACAATACATAACTTGTGAAAATATCATGAAGAATTAACAAAAAATACAGTCAGAAGCGATAAAAAACATGTTTTTGAAACTTTAAATTTTCCTAAAATTTAGTGAAGTTTGACCGTTTCCAGAGGACAAACCATACATTTCCTAAATTCCCCACCCCATATATTTTGTGCGTATATGTCTTGCAAATCATTTGCAGCAAACAGAATTCTTCTATCTGATCTCTAACAAAAATGGATAGGTTTTTCGTAGACCTACCCTCATTTGCACAGTTTTTTGCGAGGTTCGAACTTTCAACCTTCTGTAGCTCAAATACTTTCAGCGACACGTACCCTCGAAACCTATCATATTTTATTTGGCTATCAACAAGGAACAGAATGCAAAAAACCGCATTTGAATCGGACCTCAAATAAGTGAGTTATTAGCCATTAATAAATTTCATGCAAAACGCCCCCTGGCGGGAAAAGTAAGACATAAATGAAAATTTTCTCAACGTTAGGATCAAGTTCAAATACGTGCTAATAACTGATTAAAATTTCATACATGTGACTTTTTTCTATCATGGTGATATGCCGTTCACAAAAAAAGGTTAGAAAAATAATAAAAAAAAAAAAAAAAAATAAAACAGAAGAAGAACAATAGGTTTTCGCACTGCGTGGTGCGAAAACCTAAAAAAAAAAAAATAAAACAGAAGAAGAACAATAGGTTTTCGCAAGCGATGCGAAAACCTAACTAGAATCGCAATTGCGATATCATCGGTTTTCGCAAAAGCAATTCCATTAAGTTCACGAGTCGCATGATTCGAAAAATATTTCTTCGTTCAATGGCTTGTTTATAATGTTAACAGCGATCTTTCAAACGTTTCTGTCGCAATGTTTAAGTAGACTTTTTACCCAAGATAATATTGTTGAGTATTACCTGTCAGATATGAAATCGCGATATCATCAGTTTTCATGAAAGCAATTCCATTCAGTTCATGAGTCCCATGATTCGAAAAACATATTTCTTCGTTCAATGCCTTGTTGAATACTGTTAACAGTGATCTTTCAAACATTTTTGTTGCAATGTATAATCAGACTTTTTACCAAGAAGAATACTTTTGAGTATTACCTGTCTGTTATGTTGTCGTAAACTTGAAAACATTTTTTACAGACTTCGGGTACTGAGACAAATGACAAATGTATTCAATAAACAACAATTGCAAACGACAAACAACAGTTTAAAATGACAAACGACAATGCAATATGCCAGTCAACACTATTACGAACAACTGTTGCATTGAATTACTATCATTTTCATGAAATATCGCATTATCTTTTTTGTGTCATTTCAAATTGAGTCACCGAAGAACAGAATGCAAAAAAAATCGCATAAAAATCAGACTTCATTTTTTTTAAATTATTAATAGTGATTTCAAGCTAATCGCCCCCAAGCGGCAAAATGAGAACCAAAACTGATTAAAACTTTACTATTAGGTACCTAGCAATGCAGCAAATGGTTCAATCAAGTATACAAGTCGCACTAGTCAAACATTCTATTCCTTATATATCACAATTTGAAGCATAAAAACTGATTTACAATTGTTCTAAAGAGGATCAAAACTTGGACTGCCGTAAAATGACCAAATCAAGTCCGATCTTCAAAACTAAACATCACTGGAAAGGGCTCTTTAAGAACTAAAACTTTTGTTAATATACTTTCAATGAAATATTTTTTGTTTTGGAGCTATTTGGAGCAAAATAAAAACACAATAATCGTAATATGCCCTTGAACTTTGCAATTTCTTTTTACCTTTTTAATTGTGGGGTCCTTTCAGACATAACAATACATAACTTGTGAAAATATCATGAAGAATGAACAAAAAATAAAGTCAGGAGCGAAAAAAACATTTTTTAGAAATTTTGATTTTTCCTAAAATTTAGTGAAGTTTGACCGTTTCTAGAGGACAAACCATGTATTTCTTAAATTCGCCACCCCAATAATTTTGTGCGTTTATGTCTTGCAAATCATTTGCAGCAAACAGAATTCTTCTATCTAATCTTTAACAAAAATGGATAGGTTTTTCGTAGACCTACCCTCATCTGCACAGTTTTTTGCGAGGTTCGAACTTTCAACCTTCCGTTAGTAGCTCAAAAAGTTTTAGCCACTCATCCACTCATACCTAGAAACTATCATACTTTATTAGGCTATCAACAAGGAACACAATGCAACAAACCCCATATGGATCAGACTTCAACATTTTGAATTATAAGTAGAAAAGTGCTTTCATGAATGAGAAACAAAATTGATTAAAATTTTACCATTAGGTACCTAGCAATGTGGCAAATAGTTCAATTAAATATACAAATCGCACTAGTCGAACATTCTATTTCTTATACATCACATTTTGAAGCATAAAAACTGATTTACAATTATTCCAAAAAAGGATCAAAGTTTGGACTGCGGTAAAATGACCAAATCAAGTCCGATCTTCAAAATCTAAACTTCATTAGAAAGAACTTTTCTAAAACTAAATCTTTTGTTCATATATTGTTTATGAATTGTTTTTTGATTTTGAGCTATTTCAAGCCGAATTGATATACAATTATCCTAATATGACCTTGACCTTTACAATAATTATTTACTTTTTATATTATGTGACACTTAATATCATAGTTTTACATTAAATGTGAAAATATCATAGAAATTGAACTAAAAATAAAGTCAGGAGCTGCAAAAAATCTTAACAGTCATGCTTTGAAAATGTTGATTTTTCGAAAATTTGGTTAAGTTTGACCGCGTACTGTGGACAAACCATGCATTTCCCGAATTCGCCACCCATATATTTTGTGCGTATATGTCTTGCGAATCATATGCAACAAACAAAATTCTTTTATCTCAATTCCAATAAAAATGGGCACTTTTTTCGTAGACCTACCCTCATTTTCACTGTTTTTTGCGAGGTTCGAACTTTCAACCTTCCGTAGTCAAAAAGTTTTATATACGCAGATTTTTGAAACCTATCATATTTGATTAGGATTTTGACAAGGAACACAATGCAAAAAACCACATCTGAATCGGACCTCAAATAACAGAGTTATTAGCATTTGTTGATTTTTTTCAAAGCGCCCCCTAGCGGCAAAAAAAGACAAAAATGAAAAATTTCTCAACGTTAGGATCAAGTTCAGATAAATATAAGGAACTGGTAAAAATTTATAATTGTGGCTTTTTTCTATCATGGTGATATGCCGTTCACAAAAAAGGGTTAGAAAAATAATAATAACTAGAATCGCAATCGCGATATCATCGGTTTTCGCAAAAGCAATTCCATTCAGTTCACGAGTCGCATTATTCGAAAAATATTTCTTCATTCAATGGTTTGTTTATAATGTTAACAGCGATCTTTCAAACACTTTTGTCGCAATGTTTTAGCAGACTTTTTACCCAAAAGAATATTTTTGAGTATTACCTGTCAGTTATGTAGTCGCGATATCAATTTTCACGAAACAATTCCTTCAGTTCACGAGTGCATGTTCAAAAACATTTCTTCGTTCAATGGCTTGTTGATACTGTTAACAGTGATCTTTCAAACATTTTTGTCGCAATGTTTAAGCAGACTTTTTACCCAAAAGAATATTGTTGAGTATTACCTGTCAGTTATGTAGTCGCGATATCATCAATTTTCACGAAATCAATTCCTTTCAGTTCACGAGTCGCATGTTTCAAAAAACATATTTCTTCGTTCAATGGCTTGTTGAATACTGTTAACAGTGATCTTTCAAACATTTTTGTTGCAATGTTTAAGCAGACTTTTTACCAAGAAGAACACTTTTAAGTATTACCTGTCTGTTATGTAGTCGCAAACTTGAAAACCTTTTTTACGGACTTCGGGTACTGCAACGTTATATGTGTGTGTTGCTTTATGATGGCGACATACGACAATTGTACTCGATAAACAAGAATTGCAAACGACAATAACACGCGACAATATATTATGCAACTCAACACTATTACAGACTAATGTTACATTGAATTACTATCATTTTCATGAAATATCGCTTTGATTTTTAGTGTTGTTTCAAATTGATGTCACCAAGAAACAGAATGCAAAAAAAAATTGCATAAAATCAGACTTCAATTATTTTTTTATAAAGAGTGATTTCAAGCCAAGCGCCCCCTAGCGGCAAAACGAGAAACAAAATTGAGTAAATATTTTCTATTAGGTACCTAGCAATGCAGCAAATGGTTCAATCAAGTATACAAGTCGCACTAGTCAAACATTCTATTCCTTATATATCAAAATTTGAAGTATAAAACCTGATTTACAATTGTTCTAAAGAGAATAAAAATTTGGACTGCCGTAAAATGACCAAATCAAGATCATTCTTCAAAAACTAAACATCACTGGAAAGGGCTCTTCAAGAACTAAAACTTTTGTTCATACACTTTCAATAAAATATTTTTTGTTTTTGAGCTATTTTGAGCCGAATAAAAACACAGTAATCGTAATATGACCTTGACCTTTGCAATTTCATTTTAACTTCTTAATTGTGGGGTCATTTCAAACATAACAATACATAACTTGTGAAAATATCATAAGAATGAACTAAAAATAAAGTCAGGAGCGAAAAAAACCATGTTTTTGAAATTTTGATTATTCCTAAAATTTAGTGAAGTTTGACCGTTTCTAGAGGACAAACCATGCATTTATTAAGTTCGCCACCCAATATATTTTGTGCGTATATGTCTTGTAAATAATTTGCAGCAAACAGAATTATTCTATCTGATCTCTAACAAAAATGGATAGGTTATTCGTAGACCTACCCTCATCTGCACAGTTTTTTGCGAGGTTCGAACTTTCAACCTTCCTTTAGTAGCTCAAAAAGTTTTAGCCACTCATAACTGGAAACTATCATATTTTATTAGAGTATCAACAAGGAACACAATGCAACAAACCGCATTTGGATCAGACTTCAACTTTTTGAGTTATAAGTAGAAGAGTGTTTTTAAGCTAAGCGCCCCTAGCGGCAAAATGAGAAACAAAATTGATTAAAATTTTACCATTAGGTACCTAGCAATGCAGCAAATAGTTCAATCAAGTACGCAAGTCGCACTAGTCGAACATTTTATTTCTTATATATCACAATTTGAAGCATAAAAACTGATTTACAATTATTCCGAAAAAAGGATCAAACTTTGGACTGCCGTAAAATGACCAAATCAAGTCCGATCTTCAAAAACTAAACATCACTGGAAAAAGCTTTTGCATACCTAAAACTTTTGTTCATATACTCTCAATGAAATATTTTTAGTTTTTGAGCTATTTGGGGCCGAATAAAAACACAATAATCGTAATATGACCTTGACCTTTTCATTTATTTTTTAAATTTTTAATTGTGATCCCCTTTCAGACATAACAATACATAACTTGTGAAAATATCATGAAGAATTAACAAAAAATAAAGTCAGAAGCGATAAAAAACATGTTTTTGAACCTTTAACTTTTCCTAAAATTTAGTGAAGTTTGACCGTTTCCAGAGGACAAACCATACATTTCTTAAATTCGCCAACCCATATATTTTGTGCGTATATGTCTTGCAAATCATTTGCAGCAAACAGAATTCATCTATCTGATCTCTAACAAAAATGGATAGGTTTTTCGTAGACCTACCCTCATTTGCACAGTTTTTTGCGAGGTTCGAACATTCAACCTTCTGTAGCTCAAATACTTTCAGCGACACGTACCCTCGAAACTTATCTTATTTTATTTGGCTATCAACAAAGAACAGAATGCAAAAAACCGTATTTGAATCGGACCTCAAATAAGTGAGTTATTAGCCATTAATAAATTTCATGCAAAACGCCCCCTGGCGGGAAAAGTAAGACATAAATGAAAATTTTCTCAACGTTAGGATCATTTTCAAATACGTGGTAATAACTGATTAAAATTTCATACATGTGACTTTTTTCTATCATGGTGATATGCCGTTCACAAAAAAAGGTTAGAAAAATAATAATAAAACTAGAATCGCTAATGCGATATCATCGGTTTTCGCAAAAGCAATTCCATTCAGTTCACGAGTCACATGTTTCGAAAAACATATTTCTTCGTTCAATGGCTTTTTGAATACTGTTGAATACAGTGATCTTTCAAACATTTTTGTCGCAATGTTTAAGCAGACTTTTTACCAAGAAGAATACTTCTAAGTATTACCTGTCTGTAATGTAGTCGCAAACTTGAAAACTTTTTTTACAGACTTCGGGTACTGCAACATTATATGTGTGTGTTGCTTTATGAGGATGACATACGACAATTGTACTCGATAAACAACAATTGCAAATGACACACAACAGTATAAAATGACACGCGACAATGCGATATGCCACTTAACATTATAACGAACTAATGTTGCATTGAATTACTATCATTTTCATGAAATATCGCATAAATATTTTAGTGTTGTTTCAAATTGATGTCACCAAGGAACAGAATGCAAAAAATTGCATAAAAATCAGACTTTAATCATTTTAGTAATAAAGGGTGATTTCAAGCCAAGCGCCCCCTAGCAGCAAAATGAGAAACAAAATTGAGTAAAATTTTACTATTAGGTACCTAGAAATGCAGCAAATGGTTCAATGAAGCATACAAGTCGCACTAGTCGAACATTCTATTCCTTATATATCACAATTTGAAGCATAAAAACTGATTAACAATTATTCCAAAAAAGGATCAAACTTTGGACTGCCGTAATATGACCAAATCAAGTCCGATCTTCAAAACTTAAACATCACTGGAAAGGGCTATTCAAGAACTAAAACTTTTGTTTATATACTTTCAATAAAATATTTTTTATTTTGGAGCTATTCGGAGCCGAATAAAAACACAATTATCGTAATATGACCTTGACCTTTGAAATTTCATTTTAACTTTTTAATTGTGAGGCCCTTTAAAACATAACAAAACATAACTTGTGAAAATATCATGAAGAATGAACTAAAAATAAAGTCAGGAGCGACAAAAAAACATCTTTTCGAAATTTTAATTTTTCCTAAAATTTAGTGAAGTTTGACCGTTTCTAGAGGACAAACCATGCATTTATTAAATTCGCTACCCCATATATTTTGTGCGTATATGTCTTGCAAATCATTTGCAGCAAACAGAATTCTTCTATCTGATGTCTAACAAAAACGGATAGGTTTTTCGTACACATACCCTCATCTGCACAGTTTTTTGCGAGGTTCGAACTTTCAACCTTCCGTTGCTAGCTCAAAAAGTTTCAGCCACTCATACCTAGAAACTATCATATTTTATTAGGCTATCAACAAGAAACATAATGCAATAAACCGCATTTGGATCAGGCTTTAACTTTTTGAGTTATAAGTAGAAGAGTGCTTTCAAGCTAAGCGCCCCCTAGCGGCAAAATGAGAAACAAAATTGATTACAATTTTTCCATTAGGTACCTAGCAATGCAGCAAATAGTTCAATAAAGTACGCAAGTCGCACTAGTCGAACATTCTATTTCTTATATATCACAATTTGAAGCATAAAAACTGATTTACAATTATTCCAAAAAAGGATCAAACTTTGGACTGCCGTAATATGACCAAATCAAGTCGGATCTTCAAAAACTAAACATCACTGGAAAGAGCTCTTCAAGAACTAAAACTTTTGTTCATATACTTTCAATGAAATATTTTTAGTTTTGGAGCTATTTTGGGCCGAATATAAACACAATTATCGTAATATGACCTTGACCTTTGCGTTTATTTTTAAACTTTTTAATTGTGAAGCCCTTTAGAAGATAACAATACATAACTTGTGAAAATTTCATGAAGAATGAACCAAAAATATAGTCAGGAGTGACAAAAAACATGTTTTTAAAATTTTATTTTTTCCTAAATTTTAGTGAAGTTTGACCGTTTCTAGAGGGCAAACCATGCATTTCTTAAATTCGCCACCCCATATATTTTGTGCGTATATGTCTTGCAAATCATTTGCAGCAAACTGAATTCTTCTATCTGATCTCTAGCAAAAATGGATAGGTTTTTCGTACATCTACGCTCATTTGCACAGTTTTTTGCGAGGTTCGAACATTCAACCTTCTGTAGCTCAAAACTTTCAGCGACACCTACCATCGAAACCTATCATATTTTATTTGGCTATCAACAAGGAACAGAATGTAAAAACCGCATTTGAATCGGACCTCAAATAACTGAGTTAATAGCCATTAATATATTTCATACTAAACGCCCCCTAGCGGGAAAAGTAAGACATAAATGGAAATTTTCTCAACGTTAGGATCATCTTCAAATACGTGGTAAAAACTGATTAAAATTTCATAAATGTGGCTTTTCTGATCACGGAGATTTGCCGTTAACAAAAAAGGGTTAGAAAAATAATAAAAAAAAAAAAAATAAAACAGAAGAAGAACAATAGGTTTTCGCACTGCGAGGTGCGAAAACCTAAAAAAAAATAAAACAGAAGAAGAACAATAGGTTTTCGCACTGCGAGGTGCGAAAACCTAACTAGAACCGCAAGCGGTATCTCGGTTTTCGCTTTTAACCTAATCAACTTGAACACTTTATTTCAACTCAGCCACAATTTTCAATATGAAACAGAACGAAAAGGTTTTTGAAGACCTACTCTCATTTGCACAGTTTTTTTTTTGCAATGTTAGAACATTCAAACTCTTCTAGCCCAAATATTTTCCCATACCCTGTCCCTTGAAATCCATCACATTCTGTGGTGCTGTCAACAAGGAACAAAATGCTGAAAACCGCATTTCAACCAGACTTTAACATTTTGGGTTATAAGCAAAAGAGTGATATTAAGCAAAACGCCCTCTAGCGGCAAAATTAGAAACAAAATTGCAAAAACAGCAAATAGTTCAAACAAGTATATAAGTCGCACTAGTTGAACATTCTTTTTCTTATATATCACAACTTGAAGCATAAAACCTGATTTACAATTATTCCAAAAAAGGATCAAACTTTGGACTGCCGTAAAATGACCAAATCAAGTCCGATCTTCAAAAACTTACCATCAATGGAAAGGACTCTTGAGGAACTAAATCTTTTGTTCATATACTCTTAATGAAATATTTTTAGTTTTGGAGCTATGTGGGGCCGAATAAAAACACAATAATCGTAATATGACCTTGACCTTTTCATTTATTTTTTAAATTTTTAATCGTGACGCCATTTCCGACATAACAATACAAAACTTGTGAAAATTTCATGAAGAATGAACTAAAAATAAATTCAGGAGTGACAAAAAACATGTTTTTGAAATTTTATTTTTTCCTAAAATTTAGTGAAGTTTGACCGTATCCAGAGGACAAACCCTGCATTTCTTCAATTCGCCACCCCATATATTTTGTGCGTATATGTCTTGAAAATCATTTGCAGCAAACAGAACTCTTCTATCTGATCTCTAACAAAAATGGATAGGTTTTTCGTAGACCTACCCTCATTTGCACAGTTTTTTTGCGAGGTTCGAACATTCAACCTTCTGTATCTCAAAACTTTCAGCGACACGTACCCTCGAAACCTATCATATTTTATGAGGCTATCAACAAGGAACACAATGCGAAAAACCGCATTTGAATCAGACCTCAAATAGCTGAGTTATTAGCCATTAATAAATTTCATACAAAACGCCGCCTAGCGGGAAAAGTAAGAGATAAATGAAAAATTTCTCAACGTTAGGATCATCTTCAAATACGTGGTAAAAACTGATTAAAATTTCATAAATGTGGCTTTTCTGATCACGGAGATTTGCCGTTAACAATAAAGGGTTAGAAAAATAATAAAAAAAAAAAAAATAAAACAGAAGAAGAACAATAGGTTTTCGCACTGCGAGGTGCGAAAACCTAAAAACTAGAATCGCAATCAAAATTGCGATATCATCGGTTTTCGCAATTAATTTTTTTTAACAGAAATTGAAACGTATCATATTAGATCGTTTTAGATTTGGGGCTTTTTTGTGCAAATAAAAATGACAATAATTGGTATATGACCTTGACATATTATGCTTGCTTTTTTCTATGATTTTATTTGTTTTATAAAAATGCATAAACAGTGAAATAATGATGAAGATTGAACAAAAAATAAAGTCAGGAGCAGCAAAAATGAGGAAACATGGATATACAATTGTTTGATAAGAGGATCAAACTTTGGACTGTGGTCATTTGATCAAATGAAGTCCGATCTTCAAAAACTAAA
>CM037795.1:32941236-32991236 GCA_021229015.1 Solen grandis | reverse complement strand
CTGAAACCGCTGGACAGAATTTGATTTAACTTGGCAGGGATGATCCTTGAGTGAACCTTCACAAAAGTTGGTAAAATAAACTTGATCCATGTAGAACTCTGGTTGCCATGGCAACAGATGGGAAAAAATGATAGCTTTCAAAATCATCTTCTTCAAAACTACTGGCCAGATTACACAATGTTTTGGTACAGATGTTCCTTGGGTAACCATCTACCAAGACTGCTAAAATTATTCTGATCTGTAAAAAAAAAACATGGCCGCCAGGGGTGCGGCTAATTTGCCTGTATATAGTGAAACCTTTAAATGACATCTCTGAAACTGCTGGACAGAATTTGATTGAACTTGGCAGGGATGATCCTTGGGTGAACCTTCACAAAAGTTGCTAAAATAAACCTGATTCATGCAGAACTCTTGTTGCATTGGCAATAGAAAGAAATGAATTATGAAAATTTTAAAATTATCTTCTTGAAAACTACTGGCCAGATTTCAAAATGTTTTAGAATAGATGTTCCTTGGGTAAGCTTACCGTAACCCTATACTCAGGTGAGTGATTTAGGGCCTCTATGGCCCTCTTGTTTGTCTTTTACTTGATAGGTATTTAATAAAGATAACTTATGAACACAATGCTAATTTTGACAGTATGAAACATATTTTTGTACAACAATATCAAGGAAGATAATATGTTTTCCACTCTGCACAGATCTTGGAATGGATGAAGATGAAGAAGAGCCAGTTCCTCTCCCAAATGTGAATGCTGCCATCTTAAAAAAGGTGAGATGTAATTCCTTATTTTTAATCTAATTAAATTGAATTTATACTATCAGATTTTCATTAGGATTCTTAAAACTAGAGTCATAGTCATAGACAATGGTTTCTAAAATTTAAGGA
The DNA here is from genome assembly GCA_021229015.1 of Solen grandis. Classification (NCBI taxonomy): domain Eukaryota; kingdom Metazoa; phylum Mollusca; class Bivalvia; order Adapedonta; family Solenidae; genus Solen; species Solen grandis. The sequence goes on along the minus strand of CM037795.1, from coordinate 32,990,348 downwards.
GTCCCATATATCTATTTAACTGTAAGGGTTACTCAGAAGATCTGGCGTCTTTTCCTGAAGATTGGACAATGAAGACTTTGTGTGAATCCTGCATGTGAAATTCCAAATTAACCTCTTATTTTCATGACTTTTCTTTTTAAGAGTAATCTGTGTCTTAATTATTTAATAGATAAGTGGTAATATCGTAATGAATAAATGTAACTACCTGTAGGTAAGTGTAAATAACCCATATCTGTGAGAGATGAGTGTAATTAGTCTAAAAGTTCAATCAGTAGACCTTTTCCTTTGTTAGTGAACAATAACTTGGAGTGGGTAATATCAAGTGACATAATTGTTTATTCTGATGGTAGTCCAATTGTATTTAGGTGAGCTATCGTCCTATTATTTGCTAACCACTTGTGACTTATGCTGACCAGAACATTGATGTTGTAATAAATTCAAACATAAATATCAAGAACTTGAGATTTTCTTCTATTTTGGTGGACCTAAGAGACTATTTATTCAGAAAAAATGGTGTTTAGTCTGTTAAGTGAGGGGGGTGAAAGGTAATTGGGAGAGAGGAAACAGCCTTGAAAAATTGGTAAATTTCACATGAAAATACTGGTATGTTTTAAAGTTTCACATATAGCTCATTATAAATTGATAATATGAACAAAAGAAGCATCATGCTGTTTTTTCCACATGACTGTTTTGTGATAGCTCTGCTTGCAACATGCGACACAAATAGGTCACATGGTAGTATATCCCTAATTAGATAACCAGTTAGAGTTCTCAGAACCAGACAATTCATATACATGTAACATTAGGTATGAAATTTAACTTGAACATTTTTTTGCTACCTTCATTTTTCTCCAACCTTCTCTTTTGATGAATAGTGTCTACGTCCTAAGTGCTGTTCTGTCTCTCTGAAGTAAGTCTTTTTACCCTCAAGTCATGGGTAATTTAAATTTGACTCACTGAAATCATAAAATTAGAATATTAAATTTTTCTTCCTTTTTTTCCAGAGGTGACTGACCCACTTGGTCATGATGGTAGGTAAAACATTGCTCTGACTGTATGAGTGTATGAGACCCATGTCCTCTGTTCTGTAGGTAATACAGTGGTGCACCTACCACAAGGATGACCCACCTCCGCCAGAGGACGATGAGAACAAGGAGAAACGTACAGACGATATTTGTTCCTGGGATGCAGAATTCCTCAAAGTTGATCAAGGCACCCTCTTTGAGCTTATCCTGGTAAGTGTTATCTTTTTTTTTTGTCTCAACCGAAGGTCAGCCCAATTCACAGTACTAAGAAGTACTTCATTTACTTAAATTGCAACTTCATGAAAAATTAGAATATTTCCTACAGCATGATTATTATAGAATATATTATAAAAAAGTATGTATAAAATACAAATAAACTCACTTATTACTTATATCTGATAGACTGTGATTTGTTACACCACAGCTTTAAGCTGATGGGACTTCATGATTTATTGCTACATAACCAAGGTCTTCTTTGAAAACAAATAACTGATCAGATCATTTGTTAAAATTTCATAAATTTCAGCATTTGATACTAACATTTTAGCCATTTATCCTGACAGAACACCTGCTTTAAAATTCAGGAGTCCCTGTCATGTCATACAGACATTTGACAGCTTATTCACATAACATTGGTTAAAAAGTTACAATTCATCAATAAGAAAGTTTTGTAAAGATGGTTACAAAGGTTTTCAACAAATGTGTCTGTTCAATTAACTTTATATTGGAAAAGTAAGTGTCTCAACGGAACAACTGGCATGTCAATCCTGGAGTCCCTTCCCAATTTTTGGTGTCTCTGGGATCCTGGGACACTGTTAGTGTCGACCCCTGAATTTTCAGCAATATTCACAATTTTGAGCATCCAAAATCCCCCATAATCTACAGCCAAATCTGTTGTTTTGCAAAAAATCTGTTACTAGGTTTTCGCACTGCGTTGCGGTGGGCGTTTTCTGTTGATTTGTTTTTGTTTTATTTTTATTATTTTTCCAATTCTAGCAATTTTTGTAGCCAACCTAGCGACCAGATGAGAAAAGCTACAGCTATGAAATTTTGGGCATGGAGTCACATGCATTTGAACTTGTGCCGAAATGGTCAAACTTTACACTTTTGTTTCTGATTTAGCCACAAGGGGGCGCTATGCATGTAATCACTCTTTTGTTAATAACTAAAAAATTTGAAGCCTGACGTAGATGCAGTTTATTACATAATGTTCCTTGTTGACAGCCCAATAGAATATGATGGATATCTCCGCATCAAGTACCTGAAAAAAATTGTTCTAGGAGAGGTTGAATGTTCAAACATTGTAAAAAAGTGGACAAATGAGTGTAGGTCTAGAAAAACCTATCCATTTTTGTTAGAGATCAGATAGAATTCTGTTTGCTGCATACGATTTGCAAGACATATACACACAAAAAATATGGGGTGGCAAATTTAAGAAATGCATAATTTGTCCTCTAGAAACTGTTAAACTTCTCTAAAATTTAGGAAAAATTAAAATTTCAAAAACATGTTTTTTATCACTCCTGACTTTATTTTCTGTTCATTCTTTATGAAATATTTAAACGTTATGTATTGTTTTGTTTGAAAGGGCCTCACAATTAAAAAGTTAAAAAAAAAATTGAAAAGGTCAAGGTCATATTACGATTATTGTGTTTTATTCGGCCCCAAATAGCTCCAAAACTAAAAATATTTCATTTAGAGTATATGAACAAAAGTTTTAGTACTTAAAGAGCTCTTTCCAGTGATGTTTTTGAAGATCGGATTTGATTTGGTCATTTTACGGCAGTAAATTTGATCCTTTTTTTTTATAATTGTAAATCAGTTTTTATGCTTTAAATTGTGATATTTAAGAAATAGAATGTGCGACTTGTATACTTGATTGAACTATTTGCTGCATTGTTAGGTACCTAATGGTAAAATTTTACCCAATTTTGTTTCTCATTTTGCTGCTAGGGGGCGCTTTGCTTGAAATCGCTTTTTTGCTTTTTAACTCAAAAAGTTGAAGTCTGATTAAAATGCTTTCTTTTGCATTATGTTCCTTTTAGCCGAATAATATATCATAGTTTCAAGGTATGAGTGGCTGAACATTTTTGAGCTAGTTAAGGAAGGTTGAAAGTTCAAACCGCGCAAAAATTGTGCATATAAGTGTAGGTAAATGAAAAACCTATTTTTGTGTCGCCTGCATAGCATGGCAGACACATAGGGATCACTTTGTCCGTCGTCGTCGTCGTCGTCGTCGGCGTCGTCGGCGTCACACTTTCTTGTCCGGAGCATAACTCGAAAAGTATTTGAGGTATCACCTTGAAACTTAAAACATGGATAGATCACATTGAGGTGGAGTGCAGTGCAAAGAATGATAACTCTGACTTTCTATTTTCTGAGTTTTCCCTGATTCTGAGATTTTATTTTTGTCCGGACCATAACTCAAAAAGTATTTGAGGTATCACCTTGAAACTTAAAACATGGATAGATCACATTGAGGTGGAGTGCAGTGCACATAAATGATAACTCTCACTTTCTTTTCTCCTGAGTTATTGTCCTTTGTTGATTCTCAGTCTTTATTTTTGTCAGGAGCATAACATAAAAAGTATTTGAGATATTGCTTTGAAACTTCATAGATGGAAAGATCTCATGGATTTGTAGTGCAGTGCATAAGAATGATAACTCTGTTTTATTTTCTGAGTTATTTCCCTTTGTTGATTTTCAGACTTAATTTTTGTCTGGGGCATAACTCGAAACGTATTTGAGGTGTTGACTTGAAACTTCATAGATCTCAATGGTCTGAGTGCAGTGCACATGAATGATAACTCTGTTTCTCTTTTTCCTTGAGTTATTGCCCTTTGTTGATACTCAGACTTCATTTTTGTCTGGAGCATAACACGAAAAGTATTTGAGGTATTACTTTGAAACCTCACAGGTGGAAAGATCTCATGGAGTGCATTGTGCAAGAATGATAACTGTTGTATTTTTGGAGTAATTTCCCTTTGTTTATTTTTTTTGGATTTAATTCTTGTGTGGTGCATAACTTGTAAAGTGTTGCCTTAAACATTTATAGTAGATAGATCTCATTGGTCTGAGTGCAGTACACAAGAATGATAACTCAATAATGATAATGATGACTACAAACTTGCAACATATATATAATTAACGTCATAAGTGCTTAATGACGTCATAATTTTTCTTACAGTTAATGTTTTGAATTCATAGTCATTCTGACACTCCTCTGATGAAGACTGTATAGTCGAAAGTGCTCGGGAAAATTATTACATATTGCACTGTTTGAATATTTTATTCCCCCCCCCCCCCCCCCCCCCCCCAAAAAAAAAAAATATATATGTGTGTGTGTGTGTTATTTTGTACCTCACAAAATAGATTATGCTTTATCAATAATTTGTCAAAAGATCGATTTTCTAGTCAATTCTTTCATCAAACATGCTTAAATGCAGGCGACACAAGTGTTCCGAGGAACACCCACATCTAGTTGTGTTGCCTGACTAGTCAGGCGACATGTAGGGGTGACTTACTTACAGGTGTTCCCATCTGCTTGTCCGGAGTATAACTTTGTCACCATCACTTTGAATGACTTGACACTTGATATGTATGTTTCTTCAATGACCCGGAGTGCAGTGCGCAAGAACCAGAACTCTACCTTGTGCACTTTTTGAGTTCTTCCCGTTTGATAGATTTGTATACGTTATGTATTGTTATGTTTGAAAGGGCCTCACAATTATAAAGTTAAAAAAATTTGAAAAGGTCAAGGTCATATTACGATTTTTTTTTTTTATTTGACCCCAAATAGCTCCAAAACTAAAAAAAAATCATTATGTTCCTTGTTGATAGCCTAATAAAATATGATATATGGGTTTAGTGGCTGAAAGATTTTGAGCTACGAAAGGTTGAAAGTTCGAACCTTGCAAAAAACTGTGCAAATAAGTGAATGTTTATGAAAAACCTACCCATTTTTGTTTGAGATTAGACAGAAGAATTCTCTTTGCTGCATATGAATTATAAGACATATACGCACACAATATATGGGTTTGCTAATTTAGGGTATGTATGGTTTATCCACAGGATGCGATCATACTTTGAAGAAAAAAAATCAAAATTTCAAAAACGTGACTTTTTATGACTTTATTTTTTGTTCAATCTTCATCATTCTTTTTCACAGATAATGTAGTTTTATGATTCAAAAAGTCTTACAATTTAAAAAGTTAAAAAATGCAATGGTCAAGGTCATATTACGATTATAGTTTTTTTTCTTCAGCCCAAATAGCTCCAAAACTAAAAATATTTTAATGAGAGAATATTGACAAAAATCTAAGTACTTAAAGAGCTCTTTCCAGTGATGTTATGGTTTTAAATATTGGGCATGATTTGATTATTTTATGACAGTTCAAAGTTTTATCCATTGTTGTTCAATTGTGAATAAGTTTTTATGCTTCAAACTGGAAATTTAATGTTCGAATCATGCAACTTATATATCATCCAAAATGGAACTTTGTAACATTACTAGGCACCAAAGACTGTTGTATCCGTGAAAAACGATACTGTCGCGTTAGCGACTCTAGTTATATTTAAACACCATTTATAATACAAAGTGTCTTCCTTGCAGGCTGCCAACTATCTGGACATCAAGGGACTGCTGGATGTCACGTGTAAGACTGTGGCCAACATGATCAAGGGCAAGTCTCCGGAGGAGATCAGGAAAACCTTCAACATCAAGAATGATTTCACACCTGCTGAGGAGGAACAGGTGAGGACCTCTTCTTATATTTTCATTTTTTATGACACTGGTGTTCGAAATTTTCAGTTTCTTTATTTTTGTCCCCCAGCATGGAAAGCATTATTTAAAATTTGCTGTTAACAACAACCATTCCTTGTAGTGGGTAAATGAGAATACTGTTAAATTTTTCTTCTGTTTTTGTGTCACCTGCTGTAAGCAGAGATGACACATAGGGATCACTATTCCGTTGTCTGTCCGTCACACTTCATCTGGTGACACATGTGATCCAAAGAATACTCTTGTTTATTTTTTTATTTATTATTTTTTTTCATTGTGACAAAGATTTGTCTGTATTAAAACTGAAGTTGAAATTATTTAATATTATTAATAGAATATAGATTATTTACAGGTGATATGTTGATTCGATATAATTGGACAACTGATTTATGGATAGTAGTTCACTTATTGGCCTATGCAAAACAGCCATATATTGCTTGCATGTTTTGGATATGAGATTATATGATGTGTCTGTTATACTCATGTGATAGATTGTTCTGAACATTTGATGTTTTCGGTGTATAATATTCAGCAGCTTGCTGGTTCTGAACCTGTTGTTGCAGTGGACATTTTAAGCTCCTCTGTGACTCAGTCAAAGTAAGGTCCACTGCTTACAAACACACCAGTATAGAAAAGTCTTATAAGATATACATTTACACTTCGTACCCCTTCAAGATCGATTGTAGATTCATAGCAGTCACAGTCATTTTGCATCAAATGTAATATGGAATAAGTGGAGAACATTTTGATTAAGTTTGATATTATATACCAACATAATGCTGGCTATTATGATGTTTGATGTTCATTCATTGAAACCTCAGAATATGAATATCAGATGCATTTCCTCTTGACAACATCTCTTGTTATCATATAAGTTGCATCACAGTTTATCATAGTACTGCTAGTTAGACTTAAGTATTTCAGTCTACTGAAATGTTGTTTTCCTATTCAATACCCAAGCCTAATGGATGCATATTTAATAATGAATCTTAATTTGTTTAACCTGTTACCCCATGAATTTTCAAATAAGAAGAAATTTAATCCTTAATGAATAATAATCTTTTTGTTTGCTATGTTGAATTTGAGCTACACTATATTGTATGAACAAACAGATCAGACAGCTTCTGGAAGGAGCTCAGAGTCTGCTCTGTTTGCCAAGGCATGAAAACATGTCTGTAAGAGGTAAAGGGTTAAATTGTTCTTAGTCAAGCTCTTAACATTGATTTTGATGAATTAAGAAAAGATAACAACACTGATTGATTGTTCCTCTTTCTACAGGTACGCAAGGAGAACGAGTGGTGTGAGGAGAAATAGACAGCAAACTCTGTGATGTCACCGCCATTGTTGTTTTAATAACTTTTTTTATACACACAATCATATCCACTTGTATATTATACCCACACGGACATGGGGCCCAGGCACCAGACATCCGACACACACGTCTGTCTGGCTGGGCTGGAGATCTGCAGACTGTCTCTCAATCAGTCGCACAATATAGTCTAGATTTAGCCAGTATTGACATATTTGAAATAAACTTGATTTTTATCCAGTGTGTATAGCTGTGTGTTTAAGAAATTCTGACTTGTTTTGGAATTAGAACAATATATGGTATATAAAAGTGTACATGTATTTCTTAAATGAAGTGAGCATAGAGACCAAGGCTTGCCTGATACTTGGAGTGTAGACTGTTGAATGAGTTGTACTGAGGATGTGTCAAAGTGAACATCAGAGTTGATCCCCTTTTGTTTCCTCCGGCAAGATCTCAATAATGAACCATCATCCATCTAGACATGTGAAGTGCTTCACTTCTGTTTGTACAATCAAGAATTGATTGTAACATTACAGCTGTTAGACTGCTTTATTATTACCGATACTCTTTTTCTGCAAGATCTGACAGTGTTTGTAAGAAGAATACAAGTTTAAATCAGATATAACTCAGTAAAATCTCATATAGTCATCTTTGCAAAAAGGTATGATGCAATATTAAATGATTGTTCATCTTTGTGTCTGGAAATTTGTTCAAAGTGAATATTTTTTAAGTTTTTGTCAAAATGGGCATTTAAGAAATACTTCCACTTTAAAAGTGAATGATACTAGGGCAGATTAAATGGAGCTAAAATAGCAATATTTTGGTCTGCAGTTGTAAAAACTTACTTCCAATAAGGAAAAATGTTTTTGTCACAGATATGTTTTTTCAACACAGGCTTTCTATCATACGTTTATTTATACATGTTGAAACAAGACTTGACTCAGTGTCTGATCTGTACTCACCACTGTGAATCTCTTTCCTTCATAATGTAAAGTTACCCCTGTTTCAATGCTAGACAGATTTAGATTCAGTTAAAATTATTTGCTCAGTGTCTTATGATGCAGAATATGTCTCATATGTGGATATTTTTAGTTTGCTGTTGTAGTGAAATACTTCTGTAAGTTGGTGTTTTAGGAAGAAGCCAGTGTACTACCATGGAACATTTTCAAAGATTACTCTGAATAACAAGTAGAAGCAGTATCCTTTATCTTCATAGAAACTAATCCCTGTTAACAAACAAAAGATTGAGTGAAGGACATGTCCATTGCTATCCCCGTTGTTTTGTGAGACTGTACAGTGGGTGTTTGTAAACATTGAAGACACTTACCTGTCTACACATCTGTACTTGTGTACACAAACACACACATCTGTGCAGAAATGCAAGAAAAAAAGACAAAGTGGGTGCCCAAAATGTTTTCCTAGTGTTTGTCAACATTCATGATATAAAATATTTATTTCCACACAGTGTTGTTTTTCTGATTTTCCATGAAACAATGTTGTAGGGTTCAATATTGTTAATTGCCACACAGACAGCATAACCATCAAATACATTGTGTATTTTGGTTTGTGTATTGTCATTTCTATCATGGGCAGAATCTCACTTAAAAGCTGAACCTAGCTTCTATGTTAGTGATTTCCCTTACTAACTGTATAGGTAAAAGTAACAAAGAACCCCTCAATGGAATTTGTGAGTATAAAATCCTGTCTTCATGCACAACTACATAATATTATACAAATATATTGGGTAATTTTGAAACCAATTCTTGCAGTAAAGAGGGGCTGCATTCATATGATTCTGTCTATAGAATCCTGTATAGGAAAAGTTATCAAGGGCTGTAACTTCAGAAACAAATGTGTGAGAATGAACTGCTGTCTTCATGCACAGCCACATATGAAGACAAGTGTAACTTGAACGTTTCAGGGGTACAAGGAATTATGTTAACTAAATAAGAACAAGACCTGATGTTATAATGGATTTGTGGGGGGGGGGTCAAATGTAAAGGTCAATTGCATAAAACAGCGATCCATCCACTTAAATACTGTCTTAATATTGAAGCAATCCAAAGAATCACATAGAAGTTTGCAGATAAACCAAAAGGTAAACCTGCCCAGATGCCGCTTTTTTATCAAAAGTAGGTCAACCTGACGGAATGCTCGACGAAACGGCATCAATTTAAAGGACAGAATTTTTTTGTTAAAAAAGAAACGGAGGACCATAAGTCTTGAAACATTCATGTGAGCACAAAGTCTAGCCTTCATGCACAACAGTTAAACTACATAATTATAAAGAAAGTGTTGTCCGTTCCCTCAAATAGTGTAAGAGCAATTGCAATAACATGGTTCTGCTCACGGACATAAGGACAACTAGAGGTTTAACAATACCATCCTTTGGGTATACAAAAAATACAGTTACCTTGAAATTCAATATATCTTGGTTTGTTAAATGTCATGTTTACTGCTACAAATTTGGAAATATCCAAACATCACGGGCATTATAAAAGACTACAAACACCTGCATACATTTAAATCATTTAATACACTGACACTAAAACTGCCAAATTGAACTTGTTATATAATAAGTAACGAGTAACAATAAGCTGTATAGGACCTTATATATAAAAACAACAATATAGCTTGTCTGCAGTGAGACGTGTGGTTTATTCCGGCTTGCATGCACTTCACAGCATTCATCGTACACACACATGGAACATCCACTGTTCAAACACGGTGATGCGATATACTGCTTGCATGACAAGAGTCCCAAGACTTGAAATGTTAACATTGGAGTTGTAGGAACATCTAGCATAGACTGGAGCTGATACTGAACAGGATGTATACCCCACCATAGCAACCTGGCCCACTGAAAGTCATAATGTTTTTATGACTTCTAGCTAAGGTTGGAGGGACTAAATGATTTTAATATGGCTCCATTATCAGACAACCAAACTTGTATTTAATGGAGGTAAAAAAATTCAGTTTTCTCCTTCAGGCAGCTTAAGGGCAGACAATCTGTGAGTCTACAACAACAGCACTGCAAGAGTTCTCTTCCCTTTGAGTTACGTCCAAAATTTAATGTCGCTTTTCAAATAGTTTTACTATTTCTTTTTATCACTCTTGACTGTTTTGTAATAAACACTCATGATGAAATTTATAAACCACTGTATGTTAAATGGGTAAATATCTGATTTCATTTTCTAAAAATATATTCAAAGTATACAGATGGTATTTCGTCAAGCTCGCCCAGTCTAAACCACATAATTATATCAACAGACTAAACCAAGAGCTTCATCTATAACGTAACATGTTTCAAACAAGGTTTATCGCAGGCATCTCTATTATGTAGAATTTGATCAAGTTCAGATAAATTTCATACTAACACAAATGTTTTGGTTTATTCCAATGAAGTAATGATGCCTGTATGCGGACAAGAAATTTCACTTCACATGATGAAATCCCCTCTAACAGCATGGTGGGAATAAAATGGCAAAGTGGCAGAACGGGACAAGATGCAATAAGGTGATACTCCAGTAAAGTCCCCACTTCATAATAGAGGCAGAGGAGTAAAAGGAGTAAAAGTAAAACCTGGGAATTACATATTCAACCACTGATGTTTTGGTGTTCGTTTTTAGCAGTACATAAACCCCTAACCAAGAGATGTTTCCACATACAAAATTTCTTGATTACCAGAACATTGCTGTATCATCACCATTATTATCTTTCATACGTAACTGTTACACTGTACATCCAAAATAAAACATATCTGTACATTTTGAAGCCTTATTTAAAACACAGTGCTGTAAAAAAAATCTTGACAAATAAAGCAAACAATGTAATATATATTTTTCCACTAATTAAAAACCATGCCTTGGATAAAAAATCAGTATTTTTATTATATTATTCAATTACACATAAAGAATATGTATTTTACCTAGAATAAATAAATATAAAATGTGACCAGTATACTTACTCTGATATATGTTTTATATACATGTGTATCTTAACAACAATGCACCACAAAGTTTCTCAATTTCATAAACTATAAACAAGAAATGGCAGTTCACAAATGAGGTCTTCAAACACTGACATGCTTCATGCGTGTCAAGGACATTTCCAGCAGGTACCAGTGGGAGATGTTTTGAAGCACCTGGCCAACAAGGCACTACTAATGACAATAATTTCACCAATAGTGGCTGATTTATCAAGATAAAGCTATAGCTAGACTTATCAACCCAAAATGATTTAATTAATTTCAAACCACAGAGCACCAAACCTCTGTTGCCCCTTGTACAGTTTTGAAGACCTCTCACTCAGGAAATCATCATCATCATCATCATCATCAGGCAGAGAGCAGTCCTTGAACCCACCATTTGATGATCAGGATGTACGAGCAACGAAGACACAACCCTAAACTAAAATTAGTGTACAATCCCTTCATTATATCCAGTTGAAGCAAAACCATGATTCCTCTACGTATGTATAAACTGTTGTCACAGTACCGATAACAACATTCAAGGAGAAACCTGTGTAAGCCATCCTGTGATTCAGTCTTACACTTGCCTTGTAAGCCTGAGAAATTAGCTTCAAATGTTTCTCTCTCGCTGAATTAACTCCAGATGTTTATCTAACACTATGGACAGAATAAAATGAATTCAGCATACAAAATTAAAAGAAAAAAATGGTGAAACTGTGCCTGCACTACACTGAAGGCACTTACAAGCATTTAATTACAGGTCATTTGTACACCGGCTATAAAATGTCATCAAAAACAAAAAACATTCTGGAGTTTTCAATTCAGTATGAAGACAAAGTTCCTGGTACAGAATGATCACGATTCTAAATCTTTAGGAAAAACTTTTTAAAAATTCTGTCATGAAAAAAGAAGAGGCTTGTGTTTTTCTTTTTGTAAGATATCATTTCTGCTAATGATGAACACGTATAAAGGCCCATAACATTTGTGATTTTTATGATATTGAAAAAAATGCACCAAATCAAATGTAAAAAATTAATGGAGACTTCACAATCATAATGGCTATATAGTGTATCAAAATGGACTTCTTCAAGGGGCAGTTGTGTGGTCTGTCTGAATATGAAAACCGTCATATCTTTAAAATTGGAACTGACCATTGGCTAATCACAACAAAGGACGTACATGTACCTAGATCAGTGTCTCAATCCAGCAGTCATTTCAACTAGTCAGCATGTCAAAGCTGTCAAAATGAAACTAGAATCACTGATCCCCCCCCCCCCCCCCCCCCCCCCCCCCCCCCGACCAAATTATCTAATCCACTTTACATTTAAGAATTCATTTCTAATAATTTGGAAGACTGGAAGCAAACATATGTATGTATTTAGCAGAGTTAAATGCGAGCTGAAAACACCAGGCAACTGCCTTGGCACACGAAAATCACGTCCATCATGTATGGTAATATTACAAAATCATGGCAAAAAATACATGTTATATTGATTTTCCAAGAAAAAATGAATACATTTCATTCTGAAAGTTGATTAAGTCAGAAGTAAGAATACACTTCCTAACACTGGCAAAATGGAGATTTTACACAACCTAAATCTGTATTCATATTTCTCAAAAACACTTCAACAGGTATGAGCCAATATCCACTGTAACATTGTCTGTGTTTATCCCTAAAGTTAGTGAAAGACTACCCCAGAATGGCCTTTAAATCCACTGCAGCGCCAGTGACTTCCAGACTTGTCAAGGTTCTGGATGTTTTGATACTTATCAATAGCTTTGATGTGAGAGAAAATCGATTAAAAAACCTGGTCAAAACAAAGAACTGGTTTATGTATCATCTCTAAATATCTCTTTAGCTAATCCATGTGACAATCTGGCATGGAAATGTAATTGTAGTCACAACATTAAGTAGCTAATCTGACCTAAAATCAGAGGTTCCCACTCCAAAGACTGTCATAAGTTTATCAACAAATGAAGTATCTGAAACAGAGCTATCACTGAGGCTGAATCATACCCCACCTCACCATCACAAGTCAAGTGTGATTGTCCCACTGCCTGGGGACAGCTTAACCTTTAGATAATTGTTTCCTATATATACTATACTGCAATCTCCCCTACAAATAAAGTGGTAGGGGTATATATCAGGTCTGTGTATATTCATATGTCTGCTCAATGTAAAACTTTCCATGTTTTAGAAGTTGTGAATATCTATTTAGGGTAATCTGGCGTAACATCAATCATATTGACAGCCACACCTTTACTTCACTTACAGCCACAAGAATGCATGTTTTCAAAGTTTAGATGATAAGACACACCCCCATCCTCCCATCAATCAGACCTTCACATTTGGCAATGGCATAGAACAGATTTGTGATGTCATTACAAAACATTCCCAGTTGTGAATAAGTGTGTGATTATGTACCATGATTGCAATGGGCGACCTACTGTATCTATTTGGCAAAGTTCCCATGTCAGAGTGACAGAACAAACAAATTAACAACAAAGGGTGAAACATTATACTGAACCAGCTTAAAGAAAATAAAATCACTATGTAACTGTGTCTATATAAAAGCTGGACATGTATATAGAGCTCTGAAAACAAAATCCCTTATACAAATAACAAAAAACATTTCCTAGGAATATACTGATGCTTGCTTTTTAACTGCATGTCTCACCTTGGAATATTCCTGAACTCAAAGCATTCAACTTCTGAATCTTTACAATAATATTTCAATGAATACAAAATGCAAGAAATAACAGGAGATATACATGTATTACATTTGACCTCCGAAGGATGACAACAAAGAGCTGTAAATATTTTGAGTTGAGAAAAATCTGAAGCTGAGAATATGACTGAAACGAGGCCCATACAGAAAGCACTTCAGGTCACAAGGGTGGGACCTCCTCAGTAGAGGCACAAACACCAAGACAAGGTCCCCATCTGTCACCATCGCACCCTCAAACATTATCATACTAGTTTGTAGCACAATGATACTATTCATAGCAGGCATTTTCTATTTATAGCACGTCTGTTACTATTTATAGCACACATCAGCCCAATACACATCATCGTCATAACAAAGGACACCACCTGGTAAGGCAGGTGGCAGTGTGACTGTGGTCACATTCAAACCAAGGATCCTGTCTGAACAAGGCTTCTATTTCCTTGACGCACATTCAATTTAAAAAAATACATTAAATACTGGAACTTCATCAAATTTCGTTTCCGCTATGAAAAAAGAAACAACATTCTTCTATTAAGGTTTCCAGAATTTCCTCAGGTAAATGCGAGAGAGTTTTCATTTTCTCCAGGGAGTCATAATTTATTCGGAACAGCGTGGGCCACCAACATCGCGACAGGTTGTTCGCTGGCATGCTGTTGTGAGCACTTTGCTGGCTAACCCTGAAGTCAGACAAAAATACAAACTGATCACTACATTATAGTGGTAACAAATCAGCATGACAAAATATTTTTAACTTTTACCTCATAAATACACTTCTCAGAAATTCTAATGCAAGCTTTACTCTTTATACATTATTTTGAAAACCACTATTAGAATTTACTTAAAAGTTCACACAAACAATAAATACAAAAGACACAGTCTGTATCGTTTATATTGCAAATGACCCACTGGTTAATAAACGACACTCACTCAAAGAGAAAATATCCCTCAAAATTGAAATATTTGCCTTTTTTGGAATGTATTAATGGAATGGAATGCACATATGAAAGTCATTGCTTTTTAGCCTTGCATATGCCTTATGGTCACATTTTATTGTTTCTCAAACTCTACATCAAATACCTTAAGTTTGTGATTTTTAAATGATTTATGAATTTCTGTTATTAAACAATGTAATGATGGAATAAAAGATTAAACCATTGAGCTTAGACCTGTGAAATGTGTGTTGTTGTTTTTTTAATTGACTTAAAATTTCAACATACACTATACATGCGCTAAATGGGTAATTAGGCCGCAACCAAATAAGTCAATTATTCCACTAGCAGTGAAATATAACATTCCACATGTGAAGAAAGAATGGTTAAGATATCTGGTACAGTTTTTGTAAGAAATATTGAAAGGTAGGGTTAGAAGTCCCCTTAAGTGTATTCATGTGACAGATTACTGACTTTATGAATATTGATATACTGACATTAAAATGGTACAGTAAAACCTGTCTTATCTGACACCCACTGGGACCAACAAACAATGGCGGATAAGACAGGTTGTCGGATAGGGCAGGTCATTATACAGACAGTACCTTTCAAATTTATAGTCCATGTATTTATTATTTATGACATTAAGCTTTAAATAATTCTGAAAATAAGGTTGAAATATATGTATACATGTGTAAACAAAAACACAAGAGTGAAGTTTATCATCATATTTAATTAGCAATAACATAATTGATTCATCATTGTAATTCCTTCAACAAAAGTAATGGTTTGCAGATGTGTTGGATAAAGCAGTGTAATTATAGTGCAATTATCACTAACCGGACCAAAATTGTATGTCAGATTACAGGTAAGACAGGTGTCATTATGGTCAGGTTATTTTAAGACTTTGAGCTGGAAAAACGATGGGACCGAGCTGGAAAAACGATGGGACCAAAAAGAAGTGTTGGATAATATAAGATGTCGTTATGAACAGGTGTCGTTATGGACAGCTTGAACTGTATATGAAACTACGGTTTTGTCTTTGTCATGATAATTGTGTAGAATCTCAGTTATAATAATATATGAGCAAACAGTTCAGACAGTATCTTTACAAGGTAAATGTTTAATAAGTGGCAGGTGGGTCAAGGTTTATACTGGCTGCATGTAACATTTTAGAACTTGATTTTTAAAGTATCAATTCTATTCATATATATGTACTTATAGTTAGGTTTAGACTATGCATCATTTATGTTCAACTTCTTTCTTCTTTTCCTTACAAACTCTATACAATTTCAATAATAAAATACTATGAGAGAAAAACACACACGGATTAACATGCAAAATCTGATGTTGTAGAGAAAGAAAATTAAAGAAACAGAACAAGACTCCATTTAGGATCAAGAATGAAGACATTTACATTTTTCATATGGGGATGTGAGAAATGGGAAATGTAAATCTGATTCAGAGACCTGTATGTAATGGCCTTAATTCAAATAGGTCGACATTTTAAAGACAGGCTAAAGAAATAAAAAGTTTCAATTTAATGATGAACATGAAAATGAAGAATATATTAAGAAACTGTGAAAAATTGTGTTGCTATGAATGAGACTGTAATACACATCAAGAGTCAGAGTCTATTATATAGAATATATAAGCGATTAACTCTGAGAAATAACTTAAAATAGTGGCTGATTAATTAAAACCCAGGAGTGACTTACTTGTGAAGGTGGGTGATTAAGAATTTGAGGACCTCGAAGTTGAGGGGATGCATCTTTAGGAACACACCACGCAAGGCCTGGACCCTCGCCGTTTTGTCCGTCACAGCTAGGAAACAAACAATACAGGACTCTTAAAAAATCTGTTAGCCCTTCTTACATTACATTTGAAGTATCTTAGCTTACTAACTACTGTATTGGTGATATGAAAACAAGACTAAATGAAATGTCTTACTGCAAATTATATATGAAAATGCACTAGATGGTTTCCATTATCACGTCTGTAATGAAATTCTGTTAAAAGATTCTGATTTCTTTTAAACACTACAAAAGTATTAACAAAGGTGTGTATTAACAAAGGTGTTTCTATTCCACTCTTAATTAGATATATAACACAGGTCTTCCTGTTCTATATCAGAAACTATTTAAAGGAATTTTACTATCTGATAGTTCTTTGGGTTACTGAATGTGATAATAACTCAAAAGTACTTCAAAAATGAGAAAGAAACACATTTTATGACCTTACACTTGACCATTCATCATGGTAAGGTATGAGGCCCTGTGTGCTCAACTCTGGTTTAATTCTAAGCTAAAACTGAAGCATTGTCATTAAAAATCAATAGGGATATGAATATACATGAGTGAAAACTGTGTCATGAGAACTAGTGTCCAGGTATTTTATTTAAATCGGTATCTTCATATCCATGTCTTCATTTTAGAAAGAAACATATACAATCATAAACAAGTATCTTTTACACAAGAACAAGACTCTTAGAAAAAGTAAAGTAAAGCCTTGAAATACAATATCAGAAGATGAATATAACTGAATCAAAATAAGATCTGTTACAAAATCAAACAGAATATAATGTTACACACGCGCAATCTTTAAGATGCCATATGAAGATGAATTTTGCTCAGTAGCTTTAGTCTTTAAATTAGAATACACAGCATAATTCTGCACTGTATTGACAAAAAAAAAATTCTGGAGAATCCTGGGTTTACCATGCCATCCTGAAATGACATACAGTAAAATTCATCCCTCTACTGGAACCACCTCAATATTAAGACCATCTCACCAGTAGGACCACTACTTTAAGGGTCCTCTCCATCCCTCCTTTCCAAAGTTTAAGATAACTTATTACTGGGAGGGTCTAGAGAGATTTCTGTCCCCATCGCCATATCCATGGTCACCTAAACCACAGCAAATTCCACAAAGCCACAGACCAACTTGGGAAAAAAAACTTATCTTGAAGTTTACCTCCACGACATAAACTGCTCAAGTTTAACTGCAGTATGCTGAAATATCATGTCCCACAATTCCTAGTTGTGTTAGTACCATCTAAATTATGTTTCCACATACACATCTCTAACCCATGTTACACATGCAAGCAAGAATATATGTAAATGTACAAGGTGATATCACTTTAGGAGTAGAGAAAGATTAACAGAAATATATACTCATACATATTCATAGATTAACAGAAATATATACTCATACATATTCATAGATTAACAGAAATATATACTCATACATATTCATACCATCTTTGTTAGGAGAAAGGCATACAATTCATTTTCAGAAAGCTGCTACAAGATGTTTCCAGAAGAAGCAAGCAATGTTTAAGAGAGAGCATAATTATGCATTTGTTCATTTTTCTCCCATTTGTAGGATTACCATAACAGCCCTACTTGCAGCTCAAACACCAATGAACTATTAATCAATGTATCCTTTAGAAACACACCTAGCAAAACATTTTAAAATTATACATAAGTATGTCTTCAGTGGTCATACCCAAAGCATGGCCTTTATGATTTGAGAGTGATTAAAGCCTGATAGAATACATGTACTTGTTTTTTTGGGTTTTTTTGGTTGATTTTTTAAGAACTGGAAACTTGATCCCATATATATAGATTTAAGTTTGATGCTTGGGTTTGAGAACGAGATCATACTTAAGTATCTTCAAGAACATAAGGCCTGGAGTTTTTCCAAGTCCTCATTTAAGGTTCCCTCAACCTATATATAATCATAGTTATGTTTACTGATGGGAATTGAATTTTTCAGGAAAAAAACCTCTGAATAAGCATGTCTGTAAACACAAAATATATGTGCATGGCTCTTAAGCTTTTTACAGCTCTAATGTGTTTATAAACATATTTATTACATAGAAAGTATTTCTTGGCAACTGAGAAATTTTATTTAACAAGTACTATCATTCAATTTTATTTATACCCCCCCATCCCATCTTCATGCGAGTATTAGACAGGCAGTGACATGATGGCAATTTGGGTGAAACTGAGGTTCCAACTGCAATCTGATGTGTCCCCAGCCCCTGGTGTGTGGAGAAGGAAGCCCTCATTGTAAAGCTTACAAAAATCTGTTATCTGATTACACAGTGAAGGGATTAACCTCTTACCACTCTTGAACTATGGAGGAAATGACAAATGCCACCAGATGTACAGATGAGCTTTACTGACCTAGTAATACCCTTTACTTTCAATTGAGTTTCTATACAAATGATTGATTAATTTAGCAAATGTTACCCTATTCTCTTAATGTAATCTAGTAACCAGCATAAAATACATTATCTTTAATACAACTCTGGCACAGTGAGCAGCTATATCTACTACTTCCCAGAAAATCTCACTCAAGCAAGAAAATCCTCCAATATGAACTGGTCTTATCAAAAATAATCAGTACATGTAGTAGTAACATATATCTACCCTAGTTTCATTACGCAAAGCTCACAAAACTGATGAGTTTTGTTACCCATCACAATGAAAATGATAATAGTTTTGTCCATACTGAATTGAGCCTATCTATCCCTATGTTGTTACTGAGTGGTGAGAGGTTAATTCATATGTCTATGAGAGAGAACGGAGACCGGCAGACATGAGAGGTATACAGTCACACTCTACTGACAGTGGGAGTGCCATGCCCCAGGAAGGGACATGATCTGACTCAACAACCTCATGTCTGCCAGAGGTGAGCTGATTACAGATATTGAGCATGGCCTGATTGTTACCTTTATCCATGAGATGTCGGGTTCGAGCTTCACATGGAGAACAGGTCATACACAGTGGTTAATACAATATTAATCATGGCCTGCATTGTGGTATCACTCATTTATCTTATTGTTTAAATACTGGGGACTAGTTATTGGTCTACATCATACTAGCAAGATGTCTAAACTAGGGATATGTCATTGATCTATCTATAATATTCTGGCATCATAGCATGATATAAATCATTGATTTTAGTAAAATATTTTGGAAAGAAATCTCATTTATCTATATTTGTAACCATATCATATGTAGGGATATGTCAATAATCTATACTAATCTAAAATAATGCTGAAACTAGGGGAAAACTTTCATTCATTTTGTCAATAATGCAAATTATCCTAGCATTATGAAGCAAAATTAGTTTTTGAATAATTAACATGCTCAAAGGCAATGATTTTTTCCCCATTTTTATATGAAAAACAAGATCAAAGTCTCTCTTCGTCAAGGAGACATGCAGTCTCTAAAGGGAGACAACCATGTACTCACCTGCTGCTGCATTCAGTTCATCATACAAGGTGTCGTGGACTAGAGGGTCGGTCAGCTCAGCAAAGAAAATCTTAAGGAACGTGGCAACCGCGTTGACCTGGATCTCCAGACTGGCTATATCCACATTGGGATCTAGGGGACATAAATACTGCCTTGAAACCAGTGAAAAGAACCACCTAAAATATCTGCAACCTGCTACATTATTTGATATAAGTGAATTTGAACACCTTCAACTACAACACTCTCATTTCAGCACCAATATTAACATCAGACTGACAAAATAATTGCCCCCGTTCCACAATAGGCAACAAAACACTAGGACCACACAGTGAATGACCCAAGGACACAGCTTAGTTTTTATCTCAATTCAAACCACATCCTTTCAAAAAAAAAATCAGTTCTATTTTACACACTAAAGTAACACATGCATCAGTGTCATGTCATCAGTCCAGGGTTTTATACACTGGTAAGATCTTCCACCTCCTGGAGGTAACTCTAGTCAGAATCAGTGTCTCCACTGCTAGCCACCAGTTTTCACATGATTTACAAAATATCATAAGAGATGGAGATTCTGTAGGTCTCAATTTTTTGTTTAATTGTCTACATGGGTTTAATGCTCAACAGACATTTTGAGACTTTTGTCATAGAGTGATGCCTCATGGTGATACTACACCGTAGGCATGTAACATGCAACACAGTCAAATTATCCTGGGCCAACCAGTGCTGGAACAACCCTTATATGTTGAGTGCCAGGCATATTAAAGACATACAAGTGCCAGTTTTAACAACTGTGGGAAATGCACCCACAATCTCCTGGTTTAGGGGTGGACTTTCTACCAACTTGACCAAGACTGTTTTATAAATTAGTGAATAGCCAATATCTCATTACAAACAGAAATATTTGTAACTTAACAAAAATACTGCCCCTTTTTAACAAGCACTTCCTGTAAAATATACCTTTATATCCCCACCATCAAAAAGGCTAGTGTATGATAAGCCCTGATTGTAGCGTAAGAACTTGTTTCCAAACACTCACCTTCATTAAATGATTGTGTCAACAGATCTACTTGAGCTTTATTCCCTGGTATTCTGTAGATCCCTTCTGATTGTAGCCCTGAAACACACAGCCATACTGTCACATGCCCATAAACTCATACAACATTATGTACCTTTACCAGATTGACACACTTATTCAAATTATATTGTCAGTTAAACAATAACAACAATGGAATATCATGTGATCAATGCTTTGCCTGGTTCATACAAAAAAATACAAGGCTATGTTTATGACAATGTTTGTAAGTAACTAACCTAGTTAGAAATTGAAAGTTTCTTAAAACAGGTAAAGGTTTGGTTTACATTATCACTTCCAAAAACCAGAAATGCAAGTACAGTGATTGGGTCTGAAGCATTTTTACAAGAGCTGTCAGAGGACAGCACGCTCGACTATTCAAAATGCTTGTTGGTAAATCAAATGAAATCTATTTCAATTCTTGCCCTTTCACAAACCCTGTACATAATATTATTCAAAAATGATAAACCTTGATACTGAGATATTAGCCTGAAAGTACCTTGCATGCAAAACTTTAACCAAAATTTCTAACTTAAAATGGGGCCATAATTTGTAATATATTCCATCAAGAGTTATCTACTTTGGTTGCCTGATGCCCCTAAACATATTCATAAATTTTCAAGTCAATACCATACATGGTTATTGAGATATAAGGTTGATAGTAATTTGCATGCAAAACTTTAACAAAAAGTTGCAACACCATCGCTGACACAAGGGTGACTACAATAGCTCTCATATTCTTCAAATAGTCTAGCTAAAAATGAGAAATTATCACAATTCACCAGACTTAACTTATAACTGATTTCTTTCTAAAAGAGATAAAACATGAGCATGTCTTCTGGTCAGTGTTTGGTCTTAGGAGATTCTTACAAGTTGTTACAACAACTATATTCTGCAGACCTTCAAGTAAGGATAGCCTACATCTCAAACAAATGTGATCATTCACCTGCAAGTAACTCTTTTGTACTTTTAAATGGCTTAAAACATTCTCTCATTTTCTCTTGGGACATTAAATTTTTTACTTTGCAAGAACCTTTCTCTCGTATAATATGTTCTCTCGTATAATATAATGAAATCACTGATATGCCTTTCATGGAATCATATAGTGCAGTCCAATGTTAGACACGTCAAAGTATGGGCCAAATATCTGTAGTTTGTTGTTCTATAGTGAAGTCCAAATCTAAGACAGGTCAAAGTATGGACCCAACATCTGTAGTTTGTTATTTGTTGTCCTATAGTGCAGTCCAATGTAAGACAGGTCAAAGTATGGACCCAACATCTGTAGTTTGTTATTTGTTGTCCTATAGTGCAGTCCAAATGTAAGACAGGTCAAAGTATGGACCCAACCTGTAGTTTGTTATTTGTTGTGCTATAGTGCAGTCCAATGTAAGATAGTATTCAGATTTTGACCTAACATAGAACACTATCATGGATCCATCTTGCACATACATATTTCTACAGAACATTTACAACATTGTTTCCTTACCCTCTGCTTCTATAAACTCAACACATTTCTCTATAAAGTGAGGCACTGAGGGATTGTTAGGGGACATGGAGAAGTCACTGAGGCTGATTCCGCTCTCTGACTGCCCCGCTGCTTTGCTGTCCTTCTTTTTGATCTTCTTCTGAACTTTTATCTTCTTTTCCTGAAGAAGAAGAGTGAAATCAATGACTAAGAGATGAGATGTTTGTGAACCCTTTTACATATCTAGACTGAAACTAGCCAACTTGAAACTTATTACGTCACTTGGAAAACCAATTCATGAAATTTTGCACTAATCCCTTTCAGCAGTTGCAGGATTGGACCAGTACTTAGCTATTTGGAATGTCCTTAAAGTTTTTACCTATGTAGATGTCAAACTCACAGACTTTGGGAATGTTGTCAGACATTAAAGCATTAAGTTACATCATGGAACTATTGGTCTTCGAATATCATAATGATATGTATCGGAATTCAGGGTAAAACTTAAAATTAAAAGAAAGGGAGAGTAATAGGTTTTTACAATACATGCATCAAAAACTTTCAATTTATGAAAATGTTTAAACAATTTCAAAAGCACAGGTGTTCATGCAGGCTTTTATGACTGTGCAAGGTCATCAATATAAAAAAGGCACAACCATTCCAGTGATAAACAAATAACTTCAATAAAAAAGGAAAATACTGTTTTGAACATATTTTCTATATATTCAACAGTACAAAAATATACATTTAAACTGAAGTCTCAACAAAGACACAGATGACATCATCATCCAATCTACCCCATCATTAATCTTATCATCTACATCACACCTCTTCTGTTCACCCTGTATTATGAGTGCTATAATATCCATTCTAATCAACAAATTACAGAGTTAACAGTTGCTCTACCCTCTCTGTCCAAACCCCCATACCTTCGGTTCCTCATCCTTTTCCTTCATGCTATCCACACTGGCAGACCGCTTGAGGCGGCCATATGGAACGGTCTTCACAGTGGCACATGGCACACTAGTGGACACGCCACACCCCATCCCCAAGGTTCCCACAAAACTCTGCAGCACAACCCGACACTGTCACATGACCAACATCCCAGCCCCACTGCGAATGATCATCTCACGATATCTCTCACATAACGGTCATGTGTTCCACACTTGGAATTGTATCTGAATCATACTGGTCCTTAACTCATGGTCCAGCTGTATAAATATGTATAAGTCACACCACTAGGTGGTATCTGATCTGATACTGGTGTGAATAAACTGTGTCAATATATTGAGCTTATCACACCTTGTCCATCGGGTACTGGTATACAGAGTGTTCTGCATAAATCTATGTATCATTTGATTGCAAGATTATACTTTAATACTTCCTGAAGGTCCTTGATAGATATACTTGAATACTCTCTGACTATATTTGCTGAATTAATATAAAAATATCAGCTATCACACAAACAGTAAGTCATCTACTGGATCAAGAAAGCACACTGCCATAGATATACCAATTATTACTGCTGCACAACTGTTTTTCTTAAAGCAATCCCAAATACACAGACTATATTCCTCACTATTCAGCCAGAACATGCTTGACAGAAATGTTGTTTCAATTACAACACTTCAAAGGAAATCATACACAAAGGTATATTCTATTTAAGTCTAATTGATTTTAAAATACAAAATGGTAGAAACTTCCTGGTTGATTAAAGCTGCATTCAAATGAATGTACTACACTGAATGAAATCTAACTGTGGAAAACCAATAGCTTGATTCATGATTTACAGTCTACTGCCCCCTGACTTATATCTCAAACAACTGCATTATCATTAAGTAATGAACCTATAAAAAAACAATGCATTTCATAACAGGTAAACAGTACATATGACTGAATTAAAAATAAGAGTAAACTAAATATATAATTGCACCAATAGCTCCTAAAATGCACACACACTGTAATGACCACTACTTAGATCTTTAAGACAAAATAATATTTAAACTAAAAACGTATTGACCACTACTTAGATCTTTAAAAGACAAAATTAATATTTAAACTAAAAACTGAACACAACAGAATAGCCCAAGCACTTAAATGTTTATATCAACTACAGAAATAATAAGGAATGTTTTCTTAAATGACAGGGTAAATAAAGAGACTTTGCTAAAACCTCTAGTTCTCTCAGGAAACCAACAAAAGCAGTGACCTGACAATCAGGGTTTTGTCCTGGAACAATTGCTGACCTACATGTCAACTCACTGTACCTATTTCCGTGTCTTAGACAAATAAGTCCCTCTGATATTAGTAATCTGATCTATGTAAGCATTAGTTTTGTGTGTTGGTAAGTTGGTATATGATTAAGTTTTAACTTTTAACACAACAGGTAGGTTTCAGAAAGTGTATTTTATACATGTAACAGCCTTAAATAACTCATATTTGTAAGAGATTTGTGTTAGCGACCAGGTAGTTCAATTTGTAGAGCATTCACCCTGTAAGCTAAGGGTCCCAGGTTTGAGTCCTGGTCTGGCAGCACCTTTTACTCACCTTGTTACATTTGGCACCCAATGTGGGATTGTTAAATATACAAATTAGGAATGGAGACAAATCTTTACCTCATAAATATTCATATATAAATTCAAGACCTTTTGACCAATGAATTTTAATTTACTGAACTATAAATGGTATATGAAACAATGGATTTTTCATTGCGATGATTTAAGCTACAGTAAAAGGAACTGCTCTGTTTGCCAAGGCATCAAAATGTGTCTATAGAGGAAACAGGGTTAAATAAACTGATGATATAAAAAAAATGTGTCATGAAAAAAAAAAAAATGAAAAAACAACAACACATGACTGTGTCACTTGCTGAAGCTTGACTGACAGACGGACAGACGATGGAAAAGTGATCCCTATGTATCACCTCTGGTTACAACAGGTGACACACAAAAAAACACCTTAATAATATTTGCCATCCACACCTTAATTTCATGTCACCAGGTGCAATGGACCTGAATGCATTCCAACTGACTGGTTATCTAACACCTACAGGGAAAACAGATCATCTACACTTTAACCCTTTCCCTCATATAGACTCATTTTAACCCTTTCCCTCATATAGACTCATTTTAACCCTTTCCCTCATATAGACTCATTTTGATGCACTCAGTAGGCATCACATAAAGCCTGATCTGCAGAAAACCACAGTTAAACCTTGCCAAATTTAATTATAATTAAGTCCTCATTTCCAGACCACTGAGGAGCAGCGAACAACATAAAACCTGATCAGCCTGCAAGTTACTAGCAGGCTGATCTGGTTTTATGTTGTTTGCATAGGTCTTTTCATGGTTTCCTCTATGAGGGAAAGGGTTAAGTACTCATAGTTTGTTTCTAATGCTGTTTGTGAGCACTTGACCTGGCCATGAAAGGAAAAGGTGAACTTAAATTTTCACTATTAAAAATTGAAAAGTTGAATTTATCGCCTGGATAAATGAGCAGACAATCTTTTTGTATCAAAAGAAATTAACCTTGACCCTGACTTGATGAACCAAAAAGTAATGACTTCTTTCCTCCTATTTTCATTTTCAACAACTTTGACCCTTGTCTAGAATAATCTAATGCCATTAATTTATGTATACCAGCTAAGGACAAAGTTTACAGATCCTGTTCTCACATATGATGTATTTTTTGATGAGATCAAGTTAAAATAGCTGTTCAAACAGAAATATATCAAATGTATTTCAGTGTGGGTTTAGG
Source organism: Solen grandis (assembly GCA_021229015.1). Classification (NCBI taxonomy): domain Eukaryota; kingdom Metazoa; phylum Mollusca; class Bivalvia; order Adapedonta; family Solenidae; genus Solen; species Solen grandis. Next base: position 32,964,052 of record CM037795.1, on the reverse strand, counting down.
CTTCACAAAGAGTTTATCAATTAGAGACTAGGCAAACACATTTACTTTAAAATTCAGGAATACAATCAACATTCAGATATTTACTGTTTACTAGTAAGAAACAGAACACGGGCACTTTGACTGAAAAGAATGAAGAGTGGGAAATCAGTTAATCAAGGAACTTGAGAAGATGACCGATTCATTAAGCTCAAAAGTCTAATTATCTTTAATCAGAATTAATTACTAACTAGAACTTGAAACAGAAAGGCTGCTGCATACAGGAGACCAATAAGAATGGTGTGACTGTAGAACAGTTACATGACTAGCTGATGCCTGCAGTTGACCAACAAGAGATTTTTTTTCATAGAAAACTGATATCTCACCCATCCTCATCTCCTCACACACTCACATTACACTGAGGCAAACAGTGACATACATGTATGTTTTATATGCTTTGAAAAAGAAGATCTACCACGAATACATATGAACTCACTTTTGCACACAGTGACTTGAAAATAAGAATACATTATTATTTTTCATATGTCAAAGAATAATTAGGGTGACAAGCAACAGGTATTCCCTGTGTGGTTAGGGTACAAAACGTTTGCAGATGTTTGCAGTAATCGAGTACATTCATGCTTATAATCCAATTGTTTTAATTCTTGTTGTTTAATATTCATTGAATTTTTACAGTAATTACATCATCAGTATTCATGGAGTTTATAGTTAAAGGGCAGATTATATATTGACAAAGCTCAGCCCAGAGTTGTGGACCTTGTGTGTGACACTTCCTCTCATCAATTTCTTTCCATAACTGAAATTTTGTTTTCAATGGCATAAACAGAACAGATCTAATACAGAGGTCAGAGTTATAAACTTTCTGCATGACACTTTCTCTAGTTAATTTCATTTCATAAATAAAATTTAATTTCAATAGCATGAGTCAAACTGGAGTTATCTTAAGGATACAAAATTGTAAAAAAGGGGAAGAACTCCCAACAAGATACCTTGGAAATGGATTATGCTCCAGACAAAACTTAATTGAATATGAAATGAAACAACAGGCAATAACTCCAAAAAAATGATTTGCAGAATTAAGGTTCTTGTGCACTGTAATTATCTTCTGTGAGGTCTATCCACCTATAAAGTTTTCAAGGTTATAGTGCATGAGTTTCATAGAGCATGAGTAATGCCCTCTACAAAACATAAGTATGAAATTTAACAAAGGACAGTAACTCTAACAAGAGGGCCAAGATGGCCCTAATGGTCGCTCACCTGAGAAAGATGATTGCTTAAGAAATAAAGATGCTTGAGTGTAAAAGTGAAATCTGGCTTTTTTTATGGTGAAATGGGCATAACTCCTAAATTTACAAGTCAATATCAGTTATAATTGAACCTGATTGTGAGATAATGGGCATAAACATTGTCTTAAAGTTTAAAAATGATTGTTAAAAAAATGAAGTTAGAGAATAAACAAAGTGAAATCTTGCATTTTTTGTATTAAAAGGGGCATAACTCCTGACCTAAATGACCCATCTCAGCCACAATTGAACTCAATCGAGACATTATGGTCATTAACAATGTCATAAAGTTTGAAGATGATTGCTAAAAAAAGGAAGATGCTAGAGTGTAAACAACGTGAAATATGGCATTTTTTTAATATTAAAAGGGGCATAACTCCTGACCTAACGGTACGATATCAGCCATAATTGAACTTGGCCGTGATTTTATGGTTATAAACATTGTTTTAAAGTTTGAAGATAATTGCTCATAAAATGAAGATGCTAGAGTGCAAACGAACAAATTGTGGACGACGGACGACGGACGGACGGACAGACAGACGGACGGACGGATGGACGGAAGACATTCATCGATCCTAAAAGCTCATCCTGAGCACACGTGCTCAGGTGGGCTAAAAATATGACGCGCAGAGTTACAGTTCTTGTACATTGCATTTCTCCTCCATGTGATCTATCCACCTGTGAAGTTTCAAGTTAATAGTTTCAATAACTTGAGTTATGCTCCAGACAAAAAATAAGACCAAAATTTCAAAAAAGGGCATTAACTCTATTAACATCTTCTCCATAAGATCTATCCACCTGTGAAGTTTCAAGTCAATAGCTTTGATACTTTTTTAATTATGCTCTGGACAAAAAATAAGTATGAAATATAACAAAGGGCAAATACTCTAAAAATATGATGAGCAGAGTTACGAATATTGTGCATGACATTTCTACTCAATGAGATCTAGCCACCTGTGAAGTTTCAAGTTAATAGCTTTGATACTTTTTGAGTTATGATTTGGACAAAAAGTGTGACAGACAGATGGACAAACAGACAACTCAGACAAAAATGAATATGTCTTCCCTATATAAATAAGGGGTGAGACATAATGTAACAGGTGTGACTGTAGGACAGGTACATGACAAGTTGCAGCCTGCAGAGACCAATAACACAGATATGACTGTAAGACAAGTACATGACTAGCTACTACCTGCAGGTGACCAATAACATGTGTGACTGTAGGAAAAGTAAATGACTAGCTTCTGCCTGCAGGTGACCAATAACATGTGTGACTGTAGGACAAGTACATGACTAGCTACTGCCTGCAGTTGACCAATAACACAGATATGACTGTAAGACAAGTACATGACTAGCTTCTGCCTGCAGGTGACCAATAACATGTGTGACTGTAGGACAGGTACATGACTAGCTACTGCCTGCAGGTGACCAATAACATGTGTGACTGTAGGACAGGTACATGACTATCTACTGCCTGCAGGTGACCAATAACATGTGTGACTGTAGGACAGGTACATGACTATCTGCTGCCTGCAGGTGACCAATAACACAGATATGACTGTAGGAAAAGTACATGACTATCTGCTGCTTGCAGGTGACCAATAACACAGGTGTGACTGTATGACAGGTACATGACTAGCTACTGCCTGCAGGTGACCAATAACACAGGTGTGACTGTAGGGCAGGTACATGACTAGCTACTGCCTGCAGGTGACCAATAACACAGATATGACTGTAGGACAGGTACATGACTAGCTGCTGCCTGCAGGTGACCAATAACACATGTGTGACTGTAGGGCAGGTACATGACTATCTGCTGCCTGCAGGTGACCAATAACATGTGTGACTGTAGGACAGGTACATGACTAGCTACTGCCTGCAGGTGACCAATAACATGTGTGACTGTAGGACAGGTACATGACTATCTGCTACCTGCAGGTGACCAATAACACAGGTGTGACTGTAGGGCAGGTACATGACTAGCTGCTCCTTTATACTGAACATACATTGTCAGATACATACACATATGTTGAAGATACATTGTCAGCATTGATTTCTAGTGCCACTTTAGCAGCCTCAATCAAGACTGGCACATTTCTGGTCATGACAGAACTTACTGCTGGCATTACTGTTTTTCCAATAACCTTTTACTACATATCAAGGAGATGACATCTGCAAACAGTATAAAACCAAATCAGTCTGCAGGTAATGTTTTTATACTGGTCACTACTCCATGTTTCTACAGAAATACTGAATGGAAACTAAAACAAACACTGTGTTCAAACTAATCAGGTTCAAGGATGGTTCAACATGGCCTATGATGGGGTTTCTGGGTGATGAAGAGCTTGGAGTCTCTTCCTGTACACAACCCCGGCTGGTCACAGTCTAGGTCAGTACATCACACAGTGTCCTTGGACACACCCCAGCTTGTCAGAATCTAGGACAATTTCAGAAATTCATATACACTAAAAAAATACTAAGCTAGTGCTTAAACAACTCTTTAAATGTGAAGAAACAAAGTTCAATATGTTTATACCTAATTCTGAGAGAAAAAATGATTTTTGGAAGTCCCCACCCCGATTTGAAGGGAAAAAAAGGTTACCAGATTGAAGCCTAATACAGGCCTCGGTTAAATAAACAAACAAACCCTGGAAGTGTACAGTAAATCCCAACATAGAAAACAAGAAAACCTAATCAATAAAAGTAATTATGTGACGGATTTATACATCATTTCAGAGATATTGTAATGTCAGCAATGTTTGTGGGGACTAATTTTTGCTCATTTCAGGACAGATTTATCCTTAAATATCAACCTCACATTCTAAGACATGGATCCATAGATAAATAAACCTACTAAATCTAATGACAATGAAAAATACTGAATTATGATGATTTGCATTTCTAGGCATCCTGCATTTTTTTTTCACTGACACCAGCTATATATGGACTTTTTACCAATGATGATTTAAACTGGTTTGTATGTAATGTTTTAGGTTGCAACCACTTGTATTTACTGGACAGATGTGACCATATCAAGAATCACTATAACAATGGAGAAAACATCTCCCACCCACAACAAAAGGTGCAAAATGAAAGTGAATGTTAGTACTGAGTGTAATCATCATGAGGCTAGGTTAACAGTGACCATCATACAAACCTTGACTACTGACAGGTTTTATAGCATATTTTTATCTTCCAGATAACATCATCACAATTACCTCTCTCTGTCTGTCTGTCTCTCTCTCTGCTTATTTTTATCCAACACACATTCCCATTAGTTTTATAATACATCAAACATCCATTAAAACTTTGAACTGCATCTACTGCCCGAGATATTCTTCCACCTATTTTATATTCATCACTATTTACTTGCACACATACACACACACACACACACATACACACACACTCTCTCTCTCTCTCTCCATGATGAAACTTCCACCAGGCTCTATGAAAGTGTCTATTTCTACACATCCTATGAAGGGTCTGCACCAGACAGTGGGTGGGGTAAGTTTTGACTACCTAGACATGCTGGTATACATTACAAGGAAGGGCTAAACACAACTATAGTCACCTTGTGTGAACACTGAAGGGGCAGAAGAGGGTAGGTCCAAACCAAAACAGCTAACTCTACCTCATGCCACAGACAACATGCAGCCTATCAAATCGACTGTTACAACAACAACAGAGTGGGGAACACAGTTTTTCACCAACCATTTACAAATACAAGTCAGACCGTCACCACTTGGCTATCATCCTGACAGTTGTAAGTCACTCAGTTCCTCGCCCAAATCCAATAGAATACACACCAATGATGTTAACCTCGAACAGATATCAAATCCGAAATTTAGACTGAGGAATTATAGGACACCACTGTCATCATCAAGATCAACCTGTTACGATTCTCTCACCAGAAGATCTCAACCCCTTTTAAAAAGGAAATCAAGCAAATCAAAAATCTGCCAAATCTCTATATAAAGTGGTCAATAAGCCTTCGACAGATGTATGATTTGTCCAGGTTATCCTTCTAAACACCCAAGAAAACTGGACTGTGTTATGTGTATTGGAAAAAATTGGACTGGTATTCTGTTTAAACTGGCATACATAGGCAACAGCGTGCTAGTGTCACTATTGGGGTATTGATTTCTGGATCAAACCAGATCCTGTGTATCAGTCCAAGTTCTGTGTAGTGACAGCTATACACTTGTAGACTCTTAACACACGCCAATCTGTTAATCTTTCTTTCCCTTACACACCTGATCATAATTATGAGCATTTAACCCTGTGCCATGTTATACTAGTGTCTTCAATAAACAAACTTGACTAAAAACAAACAGGTTGTAATGTCATTTCCTGTCTCCTTTGTATTGAAGAAGGGCTAACTGTATTATACCTGATCACTTACTGACACTGGTCTCAACAGCACCATTCCTGTACAGCTCTTAAAGTGTACATTGTGAACAGGAATCTATTACTTACCTTAAATAATATCTATTCCACACAATCTCATTAAAATCATGTTCTAATTTACACTCCTCTACTTTCCGCGATTAGGATAAGACAACATCACATTAGGGGTCACGTCAGATTGACCTTTTAAGTAACTTACATGCATAAGCAAGTGCTCAATTTTAAACCAATTAAATAGTGTGTTTCAAACTGACTTCGGTAGAACATTTGTTACAGGGTGAGAAAAATGTGCAGCTTGACAGGGACCCGAACCTGGGGCCTTTTGTTTACAGGGCGAATGCTCTACCGAATGAGCTACCACTCTACCGAATCAACTACCCGGCCACTTAGACATCTTTCTACCCTATTGTGAAATTGATGGGGTTACTTCCCCCGATATACCAGACGATTCTGTAGCCCCCAATTTGATTGGCTTATACAAAGGTCAATCTGAGATGACCCTCTATACGATGTTGTCAGATCCAATTAGCATACTGAATCTGATTTTAATGAGATTGTATTCCACAGCACCTCCAATGCTACAATGTGAATGGTCAACAAACATATCAGAGTTTACCTTCCTTAAGACATGTAATAATGCCTATTTACATCCTGTTAGATCACAGAAGAGCCAAATCAGAAAGAAAACAATTCTCTATTTCAAACAGATTTAACATTTACTTATCTTGAGGCCACAGATGTATGGCAAACAAAATCAAACCTGATAAAACTGTGATTAACTTGCTATCTGAGACTGCAGCAATTACCTCCCCTAACAGTTGTGCAAGGGAGATCACACTGAGGAGAAGTATGGGTGTCATACTGGGTAGTGTTGCATAGCCAGAGAGTTTCAATTATTTCTTTTTCTTCTATACAGAGTAAGAGATACTCTTCAAAGCTGCCTAGCACACCATCAAAACAAGACAAGTAAGTGGCAAATAAAGTGGTTGGAATGGATATTTAGCACAAAAGTGCAGAAAACTCATCATAAATGAGCACTTTGCGTTGCAGTGCACCCCTAGTCATATAGGTGTGTCAGGGTGCCTTCATGTGGAGAAATGCTGACACTTAGTCTAGTCTGTGTCCATAGATAGGCACCAATAGAAACTGGGCTGATGCTAATAAGTTTCCATAGATTGGCCATATAGGGAAAAGTAGAAACTGGGCTGACACTAGTCAGTGTCCATAGAAAGGTATACATAGAAACTGGGCTGACACTAGTCAGTGTCTATAGATAGGTGAATGTAGAAATCCAGCTGACACTAGTCAGTGTCTATAGATAGGTGAATGTAGAAATCCAGCTGCCATTAGTCAGTCTCTACAGATAGGTGCAAGTAAAATTGGGCTAACAATAATTTATCAGGTTTACAAAGAAAACTAAAGTTTCGTAAGATAGAAAAAAAGGGAGTGTCTGCAGACAGGTGCAAAACACACTAGTCAATGTCTGCAGATAGGTGCAAATAGAAGCTAGGAACACACTAGTCAATGTCTGCAGATAGGTGCAAATAGAAGCTAGGAACACACTAGTCAATGTCTGCAGACAGAAGCAAGTAGAAACCTAAATAGATGCAAGTAGATACTGGGCTGACACTAGTAAGTGTCTGCAGATAGGTGCAAGTAGAAACTGTAAGTATGGATTTTTATCTAATCTTTAATAAACAGTGCTGCTTTTATTGGATAGAACAAATAAAAATTCAATGTTCACATCATTCATGTTTGCATTTGAAGCTGCAATACTTTCCCTCCTTTTCTTACAGTTAACATTTTATTGCTGAATCATACCTTGGATTAAAACAGGATGTTGTCATTGTACTTGTCAAGGCTCAAAATTAACACTCGCATTTCAGCAAAATGCAAGTAGAAAATTAAGTTTGCAAGTTTTAAACCACTAGCATTTTTTTTAGTGAAATTTTTGGTTTAACATTTTCTTAAACATGTCTAAATGAGATTATAATTTGTGAGTAAGACTAAAATCTGGGAATATGACAGTTGAAATTAAAGGCACTCAAATTTTTTGCAATTGGGAAAAATAATAATTTGAGCCCTGCTTGTTCATTTATAACAGAGGCATGGGAAAGAGCACTTACCTGAACATGTTAATGGATAAGACCATTATATTAATCAATTATTATGTAGTTAATTACGAATAATGTCACTTTCAGCTAGGTAAAGGTTCAACATATCAGGACACTAGAGTGCTCCTATTTTGTGGCATTTTCACAAAGTCAGGATCCATAACTCTACTGTGATTCACCATATCTAAAAAAAATCCCAGATGCACAACTACTATGCTGGTAAACATTCCTGTGAAGTTTTATGAATTTGGATGGTATTGTTTTTGAGATACGTATAACATAATATTTTATGAAGAACGAAAAGAAGGATGGCCAAACATTATAACCAGAACGTTTTGAGGTTATCTCTTTGAATTCCCTGTAATCTTAATGCAGAATTATCCCTACAACAGACTATGATTATTCCTGTGTTGATGGTATGGATAGAACATCTATACCATGAACACCTACTTATGGGAAAAAATTAGCCAAGTTCCTTCCCACAAACTTAACCTCCAAACATGACTACATGTAGTAGCATGGAATCCATGACTTCCTCTGGTTGTATTAGATAGCCTGTGAACAGCCTGCTTAAAGTGACAGTCTTGCACATCTGGGTAATCATAAGTGCATCAACTGTGCTGCAGAGTATTTTGAAAAACATTGTTTTGAAAAATGCTGAACATGTACATTTAACATAACATTTCCATGTATTAGGTAATTCGTGAACTGACTCACAACTAGCCACCATACATTCTTATAGACAATATATTTCCGTTATGAATCATCAGATTTAGGAAGAAATTTAGTATACTGGTGTAATAACTAGAGCTATCACTAAAGGTGATGAATACCCCCCACACAGCCTTTGTTTACAATCAAGTGCCCAGTCAACCGTAACAACTTCATAATATGCACATCTATGCTCACCAGTGAAGCTTCCTGTGAAGTTTGATTGAAATCCATCCAGTAGTTAATGAGAAATGACAAAGAAAACTCCAGAAAATCAGCAAAGGGCCATAACTCAAAAGAAAATCAGTCAACCGTAACCACTTCATAATATGCTCATCTGTGCTTGATATAGAAGCTTCCTATGACGTTTGTTTGAAATCTATTTAGTAGATATTGAGAAATAGCGTGGACAAAGAAAACTCCAGAAAATCAGCAAAGGGCCATAACTCAAAAGAAAATCAGTCAACCGTAACCACTTCATAATATGCACATCTGTGCTTGATATTGAAGCTTCCTATGACGTTTGTTTGAAATCTATTCAGTAGTTATTGAGAGATAGCGTGGACAAAGAAAACTCCAGAAAATCAGCAAAGGGCCATAACTCAAAAGAAAATCAATCAACTGTAACCACTTCATAATATGCACATCTGTGCTTGATATGAAGCTTCCTATGACGTGTGTTTGAAATCTATTTAGTAGATATTGAGAAATAGCGTGGACAAAGAAAACTCCAGAAAATCAGCAAAGGGCCATAACTCAAAAGAAAATCAGTCAACCGTAACCATTTCATAATATGCACATCTGTGCTTGATATTGAAGCTTCCTATGACGTTTGTTTGAAATCTATCCAGTAGTTATTGAGAAATAGCGTGGACAAAGAAAACTCCAGAAAATCAGCAAGGGGCCATAACTCAAAAGAAAGTCAATCAACCATAACAATTTCATAATATGCACATCTATGCTCACCAGTGAAGTTTCCTATGAAGTTTGATTGAAATCCATCCAGTAGTTATTGAGAAATAGCGTGGACAAAAAAACTACACACGGACAGACGGACCGACATGGTGACTCCTTTATACCCCCCCAAACTATGTTTGTGGGGGGTATAAATATAGATTTGTCTGTCTACAAAATCTTGTGATTATTTGTTGAACAGCTTTTGAGCTAGACCAAAAGCTTACATAATTCTTGATTACCTTTCATAATCTGAATACTTGAGTTAAAGATCAGACAAGCTGGATTAATGACAGATATTGACATATCATGAAATAGTTTCCTTCCACTTCAAGTCTTTCTTAAACACGTTCACCACTTGCACCTCTTGTTTCAGATGTTAAACTAGAGCTATCACTGAAGGTGATTAATACCCCCGCAAAATACTTTAATGCAGGAGAAGCCAGACTTCAGGCAGAGCATAGATAAGAACCTGTATACATAGTATATTGGTTGTGATATTAATAAGTAAAGTTTTTATTTAAAGTTGATAGAGAGTCAATAATGGTTGTTTGTCACAGTAGTTTAAAAATATAAGGTTACAGTTCTTGGACACTGCACTTCTCCTAGTCGCCATCTGTTTACATTTTAAGTTTCAAGTATATACCATGTATAATATTCGAGTTATGTTCAGGACAAGAAAAACAAGGAAAAGTAACAAAGGGAAATAACTCTGTAATTCTCTAGATAGAGTTATGGTTCTTGTGCACTGCACTTCCCATATGTGGTTGACCATTGATGAAATTGTTTTGAAATCCAACCAGTAGTTTACAAGTTATACTCTGGACAAGGAAAAGTAACTAAGGGCAATAACTCTGTAATTCCTATAGATAGAGTAATGGTTCTTGTGCACTGCACTTCCTCATATTGTGGTTGACCATTGTATGAAATTGTTTTGAAATCCAACCAGTAGTTTACAAGTTATACTCGGACAAGGAAAATACAAAGGGCAATAACTCTGTAATTCTTAGATAGAGTTATGGTTCTTGTGCACTGCACTTCCTCATATTGTGGTTGACCATTGTATGAAATTGTTTTGAAATCCAACCAGTAGTTTACAAGTTATACTCCGGACAAGGAAAAAATACAAAGGGCAATAACTCTGTAATTACTCTAGATAGAGTTATGGTTCTTGTGCACTGCACTTCCTCATATTGTGGTTGACCATTGTATGAAATTGTTTTAAAATCAAACTTGTACTTTTCAATTAAAAAGGGAATAACTCCATAATAATCCAGATGGAGTTATGGTTCTTGTGCACTGCACTTCCTCTCCATGTCCTTGATCATTGCATGAAGTTGTATTGAATTCCAACTTGTGGTTTTCAAGTTATGCTCCGGACAAGGAAAATGCAACGGACCGCTGGACCGACCGACCGACCGACCGACCAACCAACCGACCGACCACCGGGTGACTCCTATATACCCCCCCAAACTTTGTTTCGGGGGTATAATAACCATCAAATAGTTTCAAATATCCCATACATGTAATGTATCAACCCAAATGAGGTTTGTGTTAACCCTTTATTCCTTTATCACATTTGAAATGCTACTACAGTACAATGCCGCTATATCGCTGACTGCTACTTCCCGTTGACCAATATATCACAGTTGATCTATGGATCCCAAAAATATATCGCAGCATTTGCATAGGCTTACCGCGAAACTAATCTATCTCTTCCTATATCTGTATGTATTTAAAAGAGTTTTGCGGTCAGTATTTCACATGCTAGTGCACTGACACGCGGAAGTGATAACAATTAAAAAACCCAGGTGGTAAGCTATTGTGTTTGGGGGCAGTTAATGATTACGCAATCGAGTGTTAATAATCGGATCCAACCACAGTAATCAGCATTTAATTGGTATGGACATACAATACCAAGCAGATACTCGATAAAATACAAAAAAATTGTCTAAAATCCATTGCATAAACCTAAATAATGGTATTTTTGTTTATTATGCTAATGTGCATAATCTTACCATGGATTAATAAGTCCCGGAAAATAGCCAATCTTTTTCACCGGAAGTAAACAATAAATGATAATTAGATCAGCGATACCTGGTAATTTGTTTCATTTAAACATTAACAAGGCTCCTCATATCAATACATCATAATAAGTACACCAATTTCTAATAGTGATAAATTGTAGTGGAATGGCAATTTTCACACCGACATTGTTTTGATAAACAATGAACGGCGTATAATTTATTATTATAATGAGATATGCTGAAGAGTTATGTAACCACTTCACATCACCATACTGTACACACTACTCTCTGAATCACTGGTAATTATAGTACAACAAGAGCTCCGCTGACAGCGGGGCAATATACGCCCGAAGGTATGTATTGTCAGGGAATATCCTAAGACAAAAAGGATAAGCACAAACATGTATATATAAAGTATTATTTCAACAAGAAGGATTGGCAATGTTAATCTTCAAGGGCTTTATTATAACAGTGGCTACAAATAGGTTTTTCATGTTTCTTATTATGTGAATAGTGCTTTAATCAAGAGTTACCTCATTACCAGCTAACCCAACATAGTTTATGGTCAGTGTAATATGCTTCTTTGGTTCCACATATACAGTCTTCAATGTTGGTGAATATGAGGTCAATTGTGGAGTTATTATCTGTGGTTGGACCTGTCATGATCTGTTTGAAGCGGACACAAACAAAAATACTAACTTAGCACCAGTTAAGATATTTGACCTTAAATTGTGACCTTGACCTTAAACCTAGCCATCTGAAAGCTATGTTCTGCACATCCTCTCACTCTGGGTGATACTTCTGCCAAATAGTTTCCATTTACATCCAGCAGGTCAAAAGATACAGAGCGGACACAAATATACTTACTTTGCTCCAGTTAAGATATTTGACCTTGAATTGTGACCTTGACCTTGAACCTAGCCATCTGAAACCTATGTTCTGCACATCCTCTTACTGTGGGTGATACTTCTGCCAAATAGTTTCCATTTACATCCAGCAGGTCAAAAGATACAGAGCGGACACAAAAATACTAATTTTGCACAAGTTAAGATATTTGACCTTGAATTGTGACCTTGACCTTGAACCTAGCCATCTGAAACCTATGTTCTGCACATCATCGTACGGTGGGTGATACTTCTGCCAAATAGTTTCCATTTACATCCAGCGGGTCAAAAGATACAGAGCGGACACAAATATACTTACTTTGCTCCAGTTAAGATATTTGACCTTGAATTGTGACCTTGACCTTGAACCTAGCCATCTGAAACCTATGTTCTGCACATCCTCTTACTGTGGGTGATACTTCTGCCAAATAGTTTCCATTTACATCCAGCAGGTCAAAAGATACAGAGCGGACACAAAAATACTAATTTTGCACCAGTTAAGATATTTGACCTTGAATTGTGACCTTGACCTTGAACCTAGCCATCTGAAACCTATGTTCTGCACATCCTCTCACTCTGGGTGATACTTCTGCCAAATAGTTTTCATTTATATTAAGTGGTTCAAAAGATACAGAGCGGACACGAAATTGCTAACGGACGGACGGACAGACGGACGGACAGACGGACGGACGACCAGCGGCATAACATAATACAGCCCTTCGGGCGTATAAAAAAAAAAGAAGAAGAAAACCCAGAATCAATGGTTATGGAGTTATTTAAAATAACTAAATAACTGTATAAATAAAATAATGTTTATTGCTTTTTATTATTTTTCAAGAATTTAATACTATCACAAAGACACTTGTATATAGCATTTTCAAACCTACTACGCGGACCAATAGTACGCGGTATTTGGACTTGGACCCCAAGAACCGCGATATAGTGGCGTTGTACTGTATTTATATTGGAAACAATAACTATTCAATAAGGTTTTAGCCATGAGATTGCACACTATTGTTATTTCTTTTGCTTATGGGAACTATTTTATTGTGAATATAGACAGAGTAGGCACAGTTGAAGATTCTAAAACATTTAAGTAATTATTAGGAGAAAAAGTTTTCATACAATTTAGTCATATCTAAATAAATGTTTCATCTGTGGTAATCAACTTATATGAACTTCTGACACAGAATGAAAGATCATCCAAAACACAACAAACTACTGCCTAAGGATTTCTGACAATTAAAACTTCAAATGAACATCACCATGCACACAATACAAAACTTTCAGCAGTGTGTACACATATCTAGAACTTACCTCTCTGACAATACGTTTCTCTTTCTCTTTTCGGACTTTCTCAATATCTTTCTTCTTTTTAAACCAAGTCCCCTTACTGACGCTCTCATTCAGGTCTATATCCACATCATCCTGTTCCGCCTGCAACAACCAACCCACACAGTTAGTGGCATAATCAATACACACAGTTGGTGGCACAAACAGTTAGTGGCACAACCAACTCACACAGTTAGTGGAACAATCAATACACACAGTTGGTGGTACAAACAGTTAGTGGCACAACCAACTCACACAGTTTGTGGCATAATCAATACATCCAGTTGGTGGCACAAACAGTTAGTGGCACAACCAACTCACACAGTTAGTGGAACAATCAATACACACAGTTGGCACACAGTTAGTGGAACAATCAATACACACAGTTGGTGGTACAAACAGTTGGTGGCACAATCAAATCACACAGGGGCACAATCAATACACAGTTGTTTGCTCAAACAGTTGGTGGCACAATCAACATACACAGTTTGTGGCACAATCAACAGACACACATACAGTTGGTGGCACAATTAACACACAGTTGGTGACATACACAGTAAGTGGCACAACCAACAAACTAAATTGATGGCACAATCAATACACATTGTTAGTGGCACAATCAATACACATACAGTCATATAATTTACAAATACAGTAAAACAACACCAAAAGTTGTACAATCAAAACACACATAGTCATACAATCAACACTAGTGATGTTCCGACTGGTGATGTTCCGATAGTCGCTAATTGCCGATGATCATTTACTTTACTAAAGAGCGACAATAATCAATTTACATATATATCTGCTCCGCAACATTGTTGTAAAATTTTATACTTTACAATATCATGTGTTGTTTGTCAAGTGTACAATGTACATCAATTTGGAATCTTTTGATTTTACACAGGTTTCTATAGTTAAACTGTTAAATATCCCCCTTTTAACAGTAAGGCCCAGAACTAAGCATAATCTTTTAAATGCTCCAGCATACAATCAACCCACAGTCAGCCAAACAATCATCATGTCCAGTTAGTTTTAAGTCATACAATCAACCCACACAGTCTGTCAAACAAACATCATGTCCAGTTAGTGTTAAGTCATACAATCAACCCACACAGTCAGCCATACAGTTATCATGTCCAGTTAGTGTTAAGTCATACAATCAACCCACACAGTCAGCCATACAATCATCATGTCCAGTTAGTGTTAAGTCATACAATCAACCCACACAGTCAGCCATACAATTATCATGTCCAGTTAGTTTTAAGTCATACAATCAACCCACGCAGTCAGCCATACAACCATCATGTCCAGTTAGTTTTAAGTCATACAATCAACCCACACAGTCAGCCAAACAAACATCATGTCCAGTTAGTGTTAAGTCATACAATCATCCCACACAGTTAGCCATACAACCATCATTTTCAGATAGTTTTAAATTATACAATCAACCCACACAATTGGTCATACAATCATCATGTCAAGTTAGTTTTTAGTCAATCAACCCACACAGTTAATCATACCACTTTTATACACTTTACAAAACTTGCAAGTACCCCCATTTCAAACTTGAAGAGAAGATATATTTTCCAAAACATATGCCCAGTAAATATTACATGAGGGCCATGATTGCCCTGAATCGCTCACCTGATTATAAATGAGCAACATATGTTGGATTTTTCATATGGACCTACTTTTTGACCCCACATGACCCAACTTCGAACTTGTCAAAGATATTATGGAAACAGACATCTGACCAAGTTTCTTGAAGATAAGGCCAAAAATGTGGCCTCTAGAGTGTTAACAAGGTTTTTCTAAGATTATACCTCATGACCTTCTTTTTGACCTAACATGTCCCAAAATCTAAATTGTCCAAGATTTAATAGAGACAAACATTCTCTCCAAGTTTCAGGAAGATTGGCCTAAAAATATGGCCTCTAGAGTGTTAACAAGCCAAATTGTTGACGACGCACGACGGACGCCAGACGAAGGGCAATCACAAAAGCTCACCTTGAGCACATTGTGCTCAGGTGAGCTAAAAATGTGCATTGGCTCAAACCAATTTTCGTGGAAAGCTATAGAAAACCAAAAATCTGTTACTTTAAATACAACAAATGATATAGACAAAACTTTAGTCAGAGTACTTATAAGTTTCGTCTAGTATATTACTGTTTTTGTGCTAGTGTCACACTACTGGTAGTATTTCAGTCATCTTGTGACTCAACACATCCCGTGTACAAGGGATCCAATGTAGAACCTCTGACCTCATAATTTCACCATAGTAGAGAAGAATATATAGCTGCTGTTATCATGGCTTAACAGAAATTGAAATTTAAAGTCCATAGATTGACAACTTAATGGCAAAAAGGTTGATTTTATATGAAATAGGACATTACATTTCATTGTGTTCATTTGCCTACCTTTGGAATGAGCTGTTCTGTGCTCTGTGCCGAGAGACTGGAGTCTTCATTTTCCATCTTGCTCTGGTCTGAAACAGCAAAGAATCAGGTATTGTAGACTGGCTTTAACAAACAAGGCCTCAGATAATATTCCAGGCAAATATTTCTACAGTCCTACTTGTAACACAAACAGAATTAGCCTGAGAGTATTAAAATTTACCAAATTGGTAATTAATACCAACATACAACCTGTTAAGAGCAAGATTCTTCCTATACCTCCACGAGGACATGTATTCATACTGGTTTAACTCAGGAACTATTCAGGGGGATTAGTTTAAAGTAATAAATACTGTTTACTTATTAACATAAAAAAAAAATCAATCTTCAACCAATTAACTCCATCTATGAAAGATCTGGCTCCAAATGATTTTGAAAGTGGTTACTGGGATATAAACTGATTTATCTAATGCTGAGGGATAATGCAAACCCAGACATTTATTGCAGTTTAACTATGTCAGGACCATTTGTTCTAAAAAGGTAGGGTTCAGATTCCAAGTTGGCATTTATTAGAATGTTAAACCTCTATTTAGCTGCCCCTGCAGTAAGCAGCCAAATGCCCATGTTCCCCTGGGCAGCTGCTTAACCCTCTACTAAATGAGAATATTTTTGGAGGACCTACACCACCAGATGTATACTGCCAGATCATCCGGAAAGTAACACACAAACTGATCAGGTTTTATATTGTTCACTACTCTTCTCTGCTTGTAAGATCGGGTGAGACACTTAAAAACCTGTACATAGTGAAAATTGCCTTCAGTCTGATGTGGTTTACCCATGTTTTACCATGTTGTCATGAAGCCGTACAGAGATAAACTCGGTCTCACTTAGCATAACTTCACCTGTCCCCTGTGTCACTTGGGACCTACCTAGTGAACCGAAGCTGAGGTTGCTATCTGACACATTGGTGGTGCTGCCTGAGGATCGAACCTTCTTCCTAAAAGATCGCTTCTTGGGCATGTTGGGCACCAGAGGCTGGTCCTCCCCAGTTTCAGCACTGTCCTCGGATGGAGAGTTGCTTCGTCCTGATACACAAGGAATTCATGGTTAGACTGGCAGCAGTTAAGTTTTATCTAAGACTTACAAATAACGTGAATGTCAAATATTTAACATTTCTAAAAATGTCTTAAAGAATGAATACAATGAGAATGGGGGTTTGTAGCTGTTGTCATTTATTTCTGTTTCTATGCTGTCGTGTTTTTATTTACTTATGACAACAATTACGCTAGTTCATGAAGAAAAATAAACAACTTAATCTCTCATAAAAAGGCAACATGACACAAATAATACATACTCTCAACATGGCCTCCCTGGTGTTTGTCAGGATCATTCCTGTGGACATGACTGATGTGCAGACTACCATCCATCGATTTCTTGGGCCTCTGCTTCTTCTTGCATGGTGTTGGCTTCCGATTTACCTTGGAGTACAGGTCACTGCCACTGTTTCGGTCACGTTCAAGTGAGCTGAACTCGGATTCTTCCGAATCTGTCCCTATAATATCATACAAGTCTGTTATCTATATCCCTTCACTAGCTATGGTAAGGAGTATAGCACTGGACAATACAACCAAAATAAACTCTGCCTGCAAATGTCATGCAGACTAAAAAGGTATAGATACTTTTAATCAGATGCAATGCTACAAGTTCATAGTAAAAATGTTTCTGCTGATTTAAGAATTATGAAAACAAGAAGGCCAAGATGGCCCTATAATCGCTCACCAGAGAAACATTGCCTTCATTACCTGCACTGCTGAAGAAATAAAGATGCTGGAGGGTCAAAAAAAGTGAAATATGGCATTTTTTTAATATTATAAGGGGCATAACTCCTGACCTAATAGGCCAATATATTCCATAAGTGGGCTTGATCGAGAGATTAAGGTCATAAACATTGTCATAAGGTTTGAAGATGATTGTACAAGAAATGAACATGCTAGAGTGTAAACAAAGTGAAATCTGGCATTTTTTTTTTTATTAAAAATGGCATAACTCCAGACCTAATTGGCCAATATACCTAAAAACCGGTTGGTTATAAAATTAATTAAGTATGAAAATGATTGCTTAAGACATGAAGATGAAAAAAAAAATAGGTTTTAAAGGGGAAAAATATCAGCCATAATAAAACTTAACTGAGAGATTATGGTCATAAACATTGCCATAAAGTTTGAAGATGATTGCTTCAAAAATGAAGATGCTAGAGTGTAAACAAACTAATTGTGGACAACGGATGGAGGACGGACATTCAACTATCCTAATAGCTCATCCTGAGCACATGTGCTCAGATGAGCTAAAAATATACATACATGTACTGGCTTTGTAAAAAAAAAATCAGTTAAATTTTCTCATACAGAAGGAAAAAGTACAGTACAGTTTCAAGATGTTTAAAACATCTAGACATAAAATAATGTTGATGGATATACCTTTATCATTTTTGCGAGATGTTGATTTGATGCGGAATATCTTTCCCTGGGGTAAGGCATCTCCAACCATGGCGTAATCACTGTTGGTCTCCATCTCAGTGCGAGCATCCTGAAATTGTCACCATGTATGCCATCAATACATGAGTCAGGACTTTATCTTTACCATTCAAGGTCATGAACATGCAACCACAAAAGGAACACGTTTTGTAGTCTGATATCAAATAAGAACTCAAATTTATATTTCAGAAGAAAAAGATTATGAGAAAAGACTCAATAAGGTGGTTCAAACTAATTTTGACAAGTGAAATAATTTCCCTATGTTAAGTTTCTGTATGACATAAGCAAAAGTCATTATAAAAAGGTGATCTGAAAACCATCCATACTTCCTTGTTAGCATTCCTTTGCTGTCAAGGTCACAAAGACCATTTTTCAAGGTCATGGTCATAACCCCATTGTTTATTAATGTCAAGGTTAGCTATACACTGAGATATATAAATATGGTCTCATCTACTAGACTCTCGTAATATTCCTCAGTCTGGTTTATAGACTTGCAAAAAAACAAAAACAAAAAAAAAACACTTTCATCTGAAAGTAAAGATGAATTTAGCATATTTTGTTCAAAGTTCTTTTATGTGTTTATCGTTCAACAAAGTCCTTTTTTTTCCCCTTCAAATTTAAGATAGTAACACTAAACCAAACTCTTTTTGATTTGGTGTCCATTTTGTCCTGATTTCATCATTATCATATTTTAACTTATATGATCATTAAAGCATGTTTGCAATTCTGATAGCCAGACGCTGCCTTACGAGGAGTACATAAAATTAGACCACACTGAGTTATGTGCAACCATGGGGCCCTGGGCATGTAAATGGGACATCCAGTGGTTGACTGTTTGCTATCTGATGCTTCAGCTGCTGTCTGCAGCTAAAGGACTAGTGACTTTAGTCATTAAAATCTTAAACTCCCTAGCTATTTCCTCCAAAAATCCTCCATATTAAAAAAATTCAGGTTTTTGACAATTTCAGCTGCACTATTCAAGTTTGAGCACCATTTTCTCACTATCTCGTTGTAACATTAACCCTTTCCCTCATAGAGGAAACCATGAAAAGACCTATGCAAACAACATAAAACCAGATCAGCCTGCGAGTAACTCGCAGGCTGATCAGGTTTTATGTTGTTCGCTGTTCCTCAGTGGTCTGGAAATGAGGACTTTATAATTAAATTTGGTAAGGTTTAACTGTGGTTTTCTGCAGATCAGGCTTCATGTGGTACCTATTGAGTGCGTCAAAATGAGTCTATATGAGGGAAAGGGTTAAATGTCTTAATTTTTCAACTTTGAACAGATAAAGCATAATATTTAACTTAAAATTTCTTTGAAACAAGAAATCCTCAAAATTACTAAATCGTATTTAGCATGTTCATTAGTAAAGACTGAATGATGACCACGAAAACAGTATGTGAAAATAACCGAGTAACTTCCCTTCCTACAAGATGTAAACATCTGTAATATATTAAAGATAACTAAATATCAAGGCTGGAATCATAACACATGACATGACTCTCCAGCTGTACATACACCATGATCATTTAGTATGTATACAATCTGCCATGCATAATGTGTGAAGCAATAGACATATCCCTGAATGATGATGATGATGATGATGATGATGATGATGATGATGATATATACAATACCAACAGTATGCAGGTCTTCGCTTTATTATTTTGTATCTTTTGCTGCCAAGCTGTTGACAGTTTTGTAAATACAAATTTCCTAGCACAGACTGAAAAAGTGGCAACTAGTGCCTGCTTGATCTGTCCATGCAAAGAAATGGGGTGGAGAGATAGAGGAAGGTCCTAACCTTGACTTGCGCATACACTTCAGAAATTTCAATCTTCTCGGGCTGAGCCAACGGAGCGACTTCGCCTACTGACGAGCCCCCAGAAGTAGGCCGTGGATGTGGGATTGCATACTGCTCAAATGAGAATGGCTACAAATATAACAGAGTCACAGAGTTGACATGCAGTTAAGGTTAGTACCCAGATGGAAAACAACGCCTCAACACTAGCAGAACAGTCTCATGTTACAAGAAAAGGAGGTTGTAAGACATAAGACAACATCCATGTTAAACTGAGAGGTGATGCTGCCGGCACCTTAACCAGTTACCACTCAACTACACCCCTGTACAGGTGTAACACTCAACAACCCAGATCGGACTGGAGGCAATGTTCAGTCTTATCAGGTTTCAGTGTCAACCGAAACATACAGATGAGTAGGGAGCAGTATAAAACTTGACTGTCTACATGCAGCTCCTGCAGGCTGGTCAGGTTTTATGCTGGTCACATGGTCATAATCTGGTGAAGTTAAAGTGGTAAAGGGTTAAACACAAAGAATCTGAGACAAAGACCTCTATAGGGGCTGGTTGGCATAAACTATTTAAATGTTACTAATGTAACTAATATATTACTGAATTTAAACACTTGGATTATGTAATCACTTAGTTAAAAATTTGAATTTAAAACAAGTCCATTGATACACCAGATAAGATGTACCTGATTCTTAAAAAAAACAACCTTTACCAAATGAATATTTATGCACAAATTTATGACTAGACATAGAAGAAGAGAATTAATTAAATGAACTTAAATAGGTATCTGAAACAACTGATTTTTTTTTTTGCAATTCAAACTGTGTAGCATCTGAGCTACAATATTGTATGAGCAAACAAAGGAGACCCTGATCAGACAGCTGCTTCCAGGATAAATATACCTCCCAGGAGCTGTCTAGTATGAGTCTCCTTTCTTTGTTAATTGGCCAAAATGGGCTTTTAAGATAACTGCTGAATGAACACCTTTTAACATAAGTGACCTGGGTCAAACTAGAAGTTTTATAGTAATGATTTACATAACAATTCTTATCCACCTCCATTAAATAGTCAATATAGAGGTAAGTGAGGAGAAATACAAGTATGTTAACAAGAAAATAAGCTCCCTGTTAATCAGCCTGGAATGAAGAGAAGGTTGTAATGCTGTATAACTCAAGAAGTTCTATTAACCTGGTTAGAAAATATTACGACCATACCAGTGTGTTAATTTAAGATACACATTAGATGAATATTCATCGACATATCAAACAGAATTAGAGTTGTAATTATTTGCTCATCTTTTTCCACAAATACATACATGTGTGTGGGATTTGTTCAGAATAGTTCTAGCCTACTGGATTCCAAATCCATTTCTAATGAACAATTGAAGTAATATAACAGTACCTTCTTCAGTGGTGGGTTATAATTAACATATCAGGGTGCACCTCTATGTACCCTCTTAATAGATAGGGGTATCATTAATAAACCAAGGAATGTCTGTATTTTACTGAGAAACATGAAATGGAGTTACTTTTGGTTTGTGTGTAGGTTGACTATATACATTCTGGTTCGTCCAGACCTCGTCATCATCAGCCCCCTTCGGCCCCTTCTCGAAGATTGACTCTGTAATATAAAAGGAAGACGATTATTGAAAAGACAGATAAGAATACTAAACATAAATGGATATATCCTGTATACCGAGACATATGCTAACAAGCCAGAGATTTGATATATACAGTTATATCATGACTGCTTGTGCGAGACTAACCCTTTATTATTTCTTGAATGGAATAATCCATGAATACTGACACTACAAACTTTATCTCTTAAGTGGCTTTCACATTTTTGGAACATGCATGTACAATTATATTTACCCACAAATTAAAGACTCAACAAAATAAATGCAAACTTTAAAAATGATTCAAAAACAAAGCTATAGATTATCACATCAAATATACTACTTGGAACAAAACAAAATACTGAGGCACTTATTCATAACAAAAAGACATTTAAATGAATGCCTAAACCACCATCTATATAAGTTTGTAATTAATACAGATTTATGTGAACTTTAAATGACCACAAGTAATGGTTATTTCAAACAAATCATGTTGACACAAACATGGATACAATCTTCCAATACTTAAAAAAGTAAGATAGGTGTAGGCTTATAATAAAAAACAAGAGGGCCATGATGGCCCTGAATTGCTCACCTGATTATAAATGAGCAACATATGTTGGATTTTTCATATGGACCTACTTTTTGACCCCATATGACCCACTTTGGAACTTGTCCAAGATTTTATGGACACCGACATTCCGACCCAGTTTCATGAAGATAAGGCCAAAAATGTGGCCTCTAAAG
>CM037795.1:32909398-32941136 GCA_021229015.1 Solen grandis | reverse complement strand
GTAAAAAAACACATAATTAAAAGTTCAAAAATCATTGAACCCATGCGGTGAGGGGCTGAGTGAGTGTTAAAGTCAGCGACTTTACCCTCTCGGCCATGGAGGCCCCGGTTATATTTTACATGGTTAAAAGTTACATTATATTTTAAAAAAAAACACATAGTTAAAAGTCGCATAATATTTCAAAACAATATGCATAGTTAAAAGGCACATCATATTACAAAATAATTCACATGCTTAAAGTCACATCATATTATGAAATAATATGCATGGTTAAAAGGCACAACCTATTACAAAATACTATGCATGGTAAAAAGGCATATCATATTATAAAATATTACTCACATTTCACAACAGCTCCAGTCCGTGAAGCTTCACTGAGCACGCCAAACATTGGGCTTACACTCCAAGCACCCAGGAAACCTTCAAGTAGAAATTTAACACATAGATTACATTTAAGTTTCCTAATTCCATTCATACAAGATAATGGCACTCATACAATTGCAAAATAGCACATAGATACACAGTAAAACATCACCCTTCATATGTTATTTTGTCACAAAAACTGCATTATTCATCATAATTCTAGAGATAAAAGAAAGGCCCTTAGCAACATGTATAATTTCAGAACAGCGGGATAGGTTTTATTGCTACTCAGTACAAACAAAAAATGCAGCTTACAAAATCTTATGAAAATATTACATCAAATATGCTTTCAGTCTGATCTGTCTTGGCATTGGTATAAAATGGCTAAATCAGAATTTTGAATACATCTTACCTTTCAGCACCATTTCCATATCTTGAAGCGTCACTGCTCATGATGACATCAATTTTTGGTCTTCAGCTCCAATCTGCTTCAGAACCTGCAAGTTGAAAAAAATAACATGCATTATAAATTAAATACCATTTAGCCAGCCAGGCTAATGGCATTTTAACAGATTCATATCAGTGTCAAATATCACCTAAACAAAGCTTAAATATTCATTCTGATAATAACCTTACCCAGTGTTTTGGGTTTTTCTTTCATTTTTTTGTTGTTGTTAATTTTAAGATGGGATATCATGAGGTTTTGCACCAATAACAGATCAGTTCATGGCTAGTGAACTGCTGTCCCCCTTCCTTCACATTAGCTGACCTTTGTCAGCATTCTTATTGTAATCAAGACAATAGATGCATATTTGGCCATTTTCATTGCGTTTGAACTGCATTCTTGTCCAATTACTGATTAGTGAAAGAGTTATATTTCCAGAAATTCCATTGTAATGGGTTATAATTTAAAAGTTTTCTTCTTTTTTTTTCATTTTTGTACAGGGGAATATTTGTAATAGAAAGATAATAATCCAATGATAACGGATCAGTTATACTTTTCCATTACTCATTATATTGGGTCATTTTTCTCATCATTGTTTTGTTTACTTTGTTCCATCTTTTATATTTGCTCTTGAGGCATGGGCAACAAATCCCTCTTGGTTACACTGCCATTGTTATGTCAGTTTTGATTTTGTGTTTTATCTCTCCACCTATATTGATGGTCATAACTGTGGAAAAATTATCCAGCAACAGGACTTTTTTCCCACAGAATTACATTGATATGAAAAATGTTTATATTACACATGGTTACATAATATATTTTAAAATAAAACACATGGTTAAATGTTGCATTATATTTCAAAATAAAACATGTTTAAAAGTCAGAATAATATGCATGATATAATGGACAATATATTAAAAGGCACACCTTTACAAAATAATCATTTAAAAGGCAAATCCTATTTCAAAATAATACATGGATAAAGGCACATACTATTTCAAAATAATACACATGGTTAAAGGCACATCCCATTTCAAAATAATAAACATACTTAAAAGGCACATCCTATTTGAAAATAATACAAATTGTTAAAAGGCACACCTCTTACAAAATAATTTGCATGGTTAAAAGGCACACCATGTTATAAAATAATTTGCATGGTTAAAATGCACATCATGTTATAAAATAGTTTGCATGGTTAAAAGGCACATCATATTACAAAATAATTTGCATGGTTAAAAGGCACAACCTATTACAAAGTACTATGCATGGTTAAAAGGCGCATCATATTATAAAATATTACTCACATTTCACAACAGCTCCAGTCCGTGAAGCATCACTGAGCACGCCAAACATTGGGCTTACGCTCCAAGCACCCAGAAAACCTTCAAGTAGAAACTTAACACATAAATTACATTCAAGTTTCCTAATTCTGTTCATACAAGATAATGGCAATTATACTATTGCAAAACAGCACATAGATACACATTAAAACATCACCCTTCATATGTTATTTTGTCACAAAAACTGCATTATTCATCATAATTCTAGAGATAAAAGAAAGGCCCTTAGCAACCTGTATAATTTCAGAACGGCGGAATAGGTTTTATTGCTACTCAGTATAAACAAAAAATGCAGCTTACAAAATCTTATGTAAATATTACATCAAATTTGCTTTCAGTCTGATCTGTCTTGGCATTGGTATAAAATGGCTAATCGGAATTTTGAATACATCTTACCTTTCAGCACCATTTCCATATCTTGAAGCGTCACTGCTCATGATGACATCAATTTTTGGTCTTCAGGTCCAATCTGCTTCAGAACCTGCAAGTTGAAAAAAATAACATGCATTTTTAATCAAATACCATTTAGCCAGGCTAATGGCATTTTAAGAGATTCATACCAGTGCCAAATATCACCTAAACACAGCTTAAATATTCATTCTGATAATAACCTTACCCAATGATTTGGGGTTTTTTTTAATTTTTTTTTTTTGCTGTTGTTAATTTTAAGATGGGATATCAAAAGGTTTTGCACCAATAACAGATCAATTCATGGCTAGTGAACTGCTGCCCCCTCCCTTCACATTAGCTGACCTTTGTCAGCATTCTTATTGTAATCAATACATCAAGGGCACATCATATTACAAAATAATTTGCATGGTTAAAAGGCACATCATATTACAAAATAATATACATGTTTAAAAGGCGCATCATATTACAAAATAATATGCATGGTTAAAAGGCACATCATGTTATAAAATAATATGCATGGTTAAAAAGCACATCATATTATAACATATTACTCACATTTCACAACAGTTACAGTCCTTGAAGCATCACTGAGCACGCCAAACATTGGGCTTCCGCTCCAAGCACCCAGAAAACCCTCAAGTAGAAATTTAACACATTCAGGTATCCAAATTCCATTCATACAAGATAATGGCATTATTATTGCAAAACAGCACATAGATACAATGCATAAGAACTGTAAAAGTATATGTATTGCATCAAATTTGCTTTCAGTCTGATCTGGTTTTGCATTGGTATAAAATACCAAAATCAGAATTTTGGATATATCTTACATTTTAGCACATTTCAATTTTTAAAAGTCACTTCTCCAGATGACATCAATTTTTGTGGTCTTCAGTTCCAAGCTGCTACAGAACCTGTAAGTGAAAAAAATTACCATGCATTATAAATGAAATGCCATTTAGCCAGGCTAATGGCTTTCTAAGAGATTCATACCAGTGTCAAATATCACCTTAACACAGTTTAAATATCATTATGATAATAACCTTACCCAGTGTTTTGGGGTTTTCTTTCATTTTTTTGCTGTTGTTAATTTTAAGATGGGATACCATGAGGTTTTGCACCAATAACAGATCAATTCATGGCTATAGTGAACTGCTGCCCCCTCCCTTCACATTAGCTGACCTTTGTCAGCATTCTTATTGTAATCAAGACAATAGATGCATATTGGGCCATTTTCAATGTGTTTGAACTGTATTCTTGTCCAATTACTGATTAGTGAAAGAGTTACCTTTCCAGAAATTCCAATGTATTGGGTTATAACATAAAACACATGGTAAAATGTTGCATTATATTTCAAAATTAAACATGGTTAAAAGTCACGTATTTCAAAATAATATGCATAATTAAAAGGCACATCATATTTCAAAATAGAACACATTGTTAAAGAAACATCATATTTCAAAATAATACATCATGGGCACATCATATTACAAAA
Source organism: Solen grandis (assembly GCA_021229015.1). NCBI lineage: Eukaryota > Metazoa > Mollusca > Bivalvia > Adapedonta > Solenidae > Solen > Solen grandis. The sequence continues at coordinate 32,937,079 of CM037795.1, read as the reverse complement.
TCATTTGCATGGTTAAAGGCACATCATATTACAAAATAATATCCATGGCTAAAAGGCATGTCATATTACAAAATAATATGCCTGGTTAAAAGGCACATCATGTTATAAAATAATTTGAATGGTTGAAAGGCACATCATATTATAACATATTACTCACATTTCACAACAGTTACAGTCCTTGAAGCATCACTGAGTACGCCAAACATTGGGCTTCTGCTCCAAACACCCAGAAAACCTTCAAGTAGAAATTTAACACAATCAAGTATCCAAATTCCATTCATACAAGATAATGGCATTATTATTGCAAAACAGCACATAGATACAATGCATAAGAACTGTAAAAGTATATATATTACATCAAATTTGCTTTCAGTCTGATCTGGTTTTGCATTGGTATAAAATACCAAAATCAGAATTTTGGAATTATCTTACATTTCAGCACATTTCAATTTTTAAGAGTCACTTCTCCAGATGACATCAATTTTTGGTCTTCAGTTCCAAGCTGCATTATTAATTAAATAGCCTAAATTAGCCAGGCTAATGGCATTTTAACAGTTTCATGCCAGTGCTATATGGCACCTAAACACAATGTATTAGTTCTTCTTTTATTATTTTTTTTAAATTTTAAGATGGGGTATCATCTGCACCAATCACAGATAAGTTAGTTCATGGCTAGTTAACTGCTGTCCCCCTCCCTTCACATTAGCTGACCTTTATCACTGTTCTTATTGTAATCAATACAATGGATACATATTGTGCAATTTTAAATATTCATTCTGTTAATAACCTTACCCAATGCATTTGGATATCTTGCAGCGGATGTCCTGGAGTGTCTTGTGGTGGATGTCTTGGGTGTTTTGTGGAGGGTGTTCTAAGCATCTTGTGGTGGATGTCTTATGGTAGGTGTCTTGCAGTGCATGAATTGGGATGGCTGACTTGTGGTGGGTGTCCTGGGCTTGTTTGGGTCATCTTGTTGTATGGTTTGTGATGGGCGGTCTTTTGTGGGTGTCCGGGGGGGGTCTTTTGATGGGTGTCCTGGGGTTGTCTTGTGGTGGATCCTGTGGGGTCTTGTGGTGTATGTCCTGCGGTGTCTTGTGGTGGATGTCCTGGGGTTGTCTTGTGGTGGATGTCCTGGGGTGTCTTATGGTGGATGTCCTGGATGTCTTGTGGATGTCTTGAGGTGGATGTCCTTGGGTGTTAGATGTCCTGGGTTGTCTGTGTATGTCCTGGTGTCTTGTGGTGGATGTCCTGGTTTTTATGTCCTGGGTTGTCTTGTGGTGTGTGTCCTGGGATGTCTTGTGGTGTATGTCATGGGTTGTCTTCTGGTATATGTCCTTGGGTGTCTTGTGATGGATGTCCTGCCGTATCTTGTGGTGTATGTCCTGCGGTATCTTGTCGTGAATGTCCTGCAGTGTCTTGTGAATGTCCTAGGATGTCTTGTGGTGGATGTCCTGTGGTGTCTTGTGGTGTGTGTCATGGGTTGTCTTCTGATGTATGTCCTGCAGTGTAAGTGGTGGATGTCCTGGGGTTTCTTATGGTGGAAGTGCTTCAGTGTCTTGTGCAGAATGTCCTGTGGTGTCTTGTTCTGGATGTCATGGGGTTGTCTTTTTGGTGTATGTCCTGGGTTGTCTTGTGATGGGTGTCCTGGGGTGTCTTCTGGTATGTGTCTTGTGGTGGATGTCCTTGCAGTGTCTTGTGTGTATGTCTGTGGTTTGTGGTGGATGTCCTGTGGTGTTTGTGGTGTATTTGGTGTCTTCAGATGTCTTGCATGGCTGTGGTGTTGTCCTGGAAGTCTTGGGTGGATGTCTGGGGTTGTCACTGGTGGATGTCCTGCGTGATGTCTTGTGGATGTGTCCTTGGATGTCTGTGGTGGTTTTGGTTGTTGTGGTGGGTGTCCTTTGGTTGGTGTTCTGTGGTTGATGTCTTGATGTGCTGGATGTACCTTGTGGGTGTCTTGGTGATGTCCTTGGGTGTTGTCGTGGTGTCCTTTGGTTGTGTGGATGCTTATGGGTGTTTGTGTGTATGTCCTGGGGTGTTTATGTTGCGGGTGTCCTTAGTGGTTTTGTGGTGTATGTGTTGTGTTTGGTGGTGGTGGCTTGTCTTGTGGTGGATGTCCTTGGTGTTTGTAGTGTATGTCATGGGTGTGTTTCAGTGTACGCGGTGGCTTGTGGTGGATGTCCTGAGTGTCTTGTGATGGTCCTGGGTGTCTGTGGTGGTATGTCTGGGTTGTCTTGTGGTTTGTCTGTGGTGTCTTGTGGATGTCATAGTTGTCTTGTGGTGGATGTCCTGGGTGTCTTGTGGTTGATGTCCTGGAGTTTTGTGGTGGATGTCCTGTGGTTGTTGTGTATGTCTGCTAACTTGTGTGGGTTGTCCTGGGTGTCTTGTGGTGGTGTTAGGTTGTTGTTCTTTTGTCTGCGTGTCTTGTGTGTTTGTAGTGGATGTTGCTGGTTTTGTAGTGGGTTTGATGTTGGATGTCCGGGGTATTTTGTGGTGTGGTTGTCTTGGGGTTTGTCTGGGGTTGGTTTTGTGGTGGATGTCTGGGGTTGTTTGTGGTGGATGTTCTGGGGTTGTTGTGGTGGATGTCCTGTGTCTTGTGCTGGATGTCGTTGGGTGGGTGTCCTGTGGTTGTCTTGGGTGCATGTCTGGGGTTGTCTTATGGGGATGTCCTGCGTGTCTTGTGGTGGGTGTCCTGGGTGTCTTGTTGGATGTCCTGGGGTTGTCTTGTGTTATGTCCTGGTTTTCCTTGGTGGATGTCCTGGGGTTATTTGTGGTGATGTCCTGTGTATCTTTGATGGATGTCCTGGTGGTGTTTTGTGGTGATGTCCTGTGGTGTCTTGTGGTGGATGTCTGTGTTGTCTTTGGTGCATGTCTGCGGTGTCTTGTGGTGGGATGTCTGGGTGTCTTGTGGTGGATGTCCTGGGTGTCTTGTGTAATGTCCTGGTTGTCTTATGGTGGATGCCTGGGTTGACTGTTGTGAGTATTCCGTGGTATCTTCGTGGATGCGGTCCTTGGTGTGTTTTGGTGTATGTCCAGTGGTGTCATGTGGTGATGTCCTGGGGTTGTCTTGTGGTGATGTCCTGGGTTGTCTTGTGGGGGATGTCTGTGGTGTTTTGTGGTGTCCTGTGTGTCTTAGTGTGTATCTCCTGGGGTTTTCTTATGGTGGATGGCCTGGGGTGTGTTGTTGTGTCTTATGCGTGCGGTTCTGGTGGGATGTCCTTGGTGTCTTAGGTGATGTCATGGTTGTCTGTGGTGAAGTCCTGGGGTTGTCTTGTGGTGGATGTCCGGTTGTCTTGTGGTGGATGTCCTGTGGTGTTTTGTGGTGTTGTTGGTTCTTGTGGTGTGTCTTGGGTTCTTGTGGTGGATGTCCTGTGGAGGTGTGTTGAGGGTGTCCTTGATGGTGGGTGTCTTGTGGTGTGTCTTGTGGTGTATGTCATGGGTTGATGTCTTGTGGTATGTCCTGGTGTCTTGTAGTGGATGTCCCGTTTCTTTGGTGGATGTCCTGCGGTGTCTTGTGGTGTATGTCCTGATGTGTCTAGTGTAGTGGTGTCTTTGGTGTTCTGTGGTGGATGTCCTTGGGCTGTGGGTGTCTTGGTGCTTGGGTTGTCATGGGTTGTCTTTGGTATATGTCCTGCAGTGTCTTGTAGTGGTGCTGTGTGGTGCCTGCTACTGTTTGTGGTGGATGTCACAGTGTAGTGTCCTTTGGTGTCTTGTCCTCAACTACCCTCCTTTGTTTGCCCACTTTTCGCAACTCTGCTTATTCTTCGCCTGCCATTCTCTCCAATCTAACCCCTCCTTTCTTTCGCTCACCTTTCTCCAACTCGCTATTCTTTCGCCCTCCATCTCTCCCAACTCACGACTCCTTTCTTTTACCCACGTTCCTTTGGCCTAACTCACCCATTCTTTCACCCTCCATCTCTCCCATCTCACCAATATATCCTTTAGCCCAACTTGCCCATTTTTTCTCCATCTCTCCCAACTTACCCCTCCTTTCTTTCGCCCACCATTCACCCAAGCACCTATTCTTTCGCATCTCTCCCAACTAACCCCTCCATCCTTTCGCCCAACTCGCCCATTCTTTCGCCCTCCATCTCTCCCAACTCACCCTTCCTTTCTTTCGCCCACCTTTCTCCCAACTTGCCCATTCTTTCGCCCTCCTCTTCTCCCAACTCCCCATTCTTTCGCCCACCTTTCGCTTAACTTGCCCATTCTTTCACCCTCCATCTCTCCCAACTCACCCCTGTATCGTTTTGCTTAACTTGCCCATTCTTTCACCCTTCATCTCTCCCAAGTCACCCCTGATTCCTTTAGCTTAACTTGCCCATTCTTTCGCCCTCCATCTCTCCCAGCTCACCCCTCTTTTCTTTCGCCCACCTTTCACCCAACGGGCCCATTTTTTCGTCCTTCATCTCTCCCAACTAACCCCTCCATCCTTTCGCCCAATTTGCCCATTCTTTTGCCCTCCATCTCTCCTAACTCACCCATCCATCCTTTCGCCCAACTCGCCCATTCTTCGCCTCCATCTCCCCAACTCCCCTTTCTTTCACCAACCTCGCCCAACTCGCCCATTCTTTCGCCCTCCACCTCTCCCGACTCACCCCTCTTGTCTTTTGCCCAACACACCGATTCTTTCGCCCTCCATCTCTCCTATCACACACCTCCTTTCTTTCGCCCATCTTTCTCCCAACTTGCCCATTCTTTTGCCCTCCATCTCTCCCAACTCAACCCTCCATCCTTTTGCCCAACTCACCCATTCTTTCACCCTCCCATCTTCACCATATCTCCCCTCCTTTCTTTCGCCCACATTTCTCCCAACTCGCCCATTCTTTTGCTCTTATGGTGGATGTCCTGGGGTTGTCTCATGGTGTATGTCCTGGGGTTGTCTTGTGGTGGATGTCCTGGGGTTGGTTTGGGCATCTTGTGGGTGTACTGGGGTGTTTTGTAATGGGTGTCCTGTCATTTTTGTGGTGGGTGTCTTGTGGTGAGTGTTCTGAGTTGTCTTATGGTTGGTATCCTGGAGCGTGTCCTCGGTTTCTTGTGATAGGTTTCCTGCTGTGTCTCATGGAAGGATGTCCTAGGGTGATTTGTGGTAGGTCCCCTAGGGTTGTTTTGGGGCATCTTGTTAAGTGTGTCATGTTGGTGTCCGGTTTTGGGTTTGTGCCTCTTGTGGTGAGAAAGTGGGGGGTGTTTGGTTGATGAACTAGGCGTTTTGTGGTGGTTGTCCTTGGGTGTCTTGTAGGTATCCTGGGCATCTAGTGGTGTGATAAACCCATAACTTCCTGCTCCGGGGGGGTTAAAAAAAAAAAAAAAAAGGGAAATCAGCAGTAGAAAAAAGAAAGATTATGATAATGAATAGTGTAGTAGTAGTAGTAGTATTTTATATGTAACAGTGGTAGATGTTAAAACAATAGTGGAAATAATTATATTTACTAGTAGTGGTAGTGCTTAATGTAGCAGAACTAGATATGTAACAACAGTAGCAGTAAATAGTAGTTATAATAGTAATAAGAAACTAGATGTCATTCGTGAAAACGAATGATAGGACTTTCTGCAAGCTGTGTTAATGCAAAAAGCAGGAGATAGAAGTTTCATGTAATGACTCACCTCTGGTAGTATTTCATGTTCATGCTGAACAATTGACATTATATTCCGAAATTAGTGCAAATGATAAGAACTAAGCATTAGTCTGTGACGTAACATGATGTCATATGACGTCAGGACATGACTGCAAACTTGATTTCTAGTTTGAAGGTCCTATGTTCGAATCTTACTTCAGCCACAATACTTCGGTTTTTCGGAATTAAGGTTAGCTGACAAAATATTCACACCTTAGTTTCAACATGTACCATCTGTAAAAATTTGAAGAAAATCCGACCATAAATGGCGGCTGTAGAGCGTGAAAACCATTTTTCACTATATTTATCTCTGACGTCACATGACGTCATAGGGTGCTGAAAAATATTATGTTCAAAAGCGTATACTTTACTGTCATAACTCTGAAATTTTCATTATTCTGAACAACTGGCATCATGTCGAAATCATTGAACTAAAATAAAATTTAAGAAGTATGCTTATGACGTTACATGACGTCCTTTGACGTCACGACTCAAAATATGTGTAGAAATTCTGCAGAACTGAAAACTTTGTAAGTTTCAACTTTCTATCTCATCCTGAAGCTCTTTAATCCTAAAATGAAATTTTTGGTCCTATGTTCGAATCTTATTAAAGCCACAGAACTACGGTCTTTCGGAACTACGGTTAGCTGAAAGGATATGCACACCTTAGTTTCAAGATGTACCATCTGTGAAAATTTGAAGAAAATTTGACCATAAAGGGCGGCTGTAGAGCGTGAAAACCATTTTTCACTATTTTTAGCCCTGACGTCAAAGGGTGCTGAAGATGCTTTTGTTCAAAAGAGCATACATTACTGTCATAACTCTGAAATTTTCATTATTCTGAACAACTGGCATCATGTCGAAATCATTAGCCTTAAATGAAAATTTAGATGTATGCTTATGACGTCACATGACGTCATTTGACGTCACGACTCAAAACATATGTAGAAATTCTGCAGAACTGCAAACTGTGTAAGTTTCAACTTTCTATCTCATCCTGAAGCTCTTTTATCCTAAAATGAAATTTTCGGTCCTATGTACGAATCTTATTTCAGCCACAGAACTTCGGTCTTTCGGAATTTCGGTTAGCTGACAGGATATGCACACCTTAGTTTAAAGATGTACCATATGTGAAAATTTGATGAAAATCCGACCATAAATGACGGCTGTAGAGCGCAAACACTATTTATTACTATTTTTAGCTGTGACGTCAGGTGACGTCATAGGGTGCTGAAGATGCTTTTGTTCAAAAGCGCATACATTACTGTCATAACTCTGAAATTTTAATTATTCTGAACAACTGGCAACATGTCGAAATCATTGCCCTAAAATGAAAATTAAGAAATATGCTAATGATGTCATATGACGTCATATGACGTTACGACTCAAAATATGTATAGAAAGTCTGTAGGACTGCAAACTTTGTAAGTTTCAACTTTCTATCTCATCCTGAAGCTCTTTAATCCTAAAATGAAATTTTTGGTCCTATGTTCGAATCTTATTTCAGCCACAGAACTTCGGTCTTTCGGAACTTCGGTTAGCTGACAGGATATGCACACCTTAGTTTCATGATGTACCATCTGTGAAAATTTGAAGAAAATCCGACCATAAATGACGGCTGTAGAGCGCGAACACCATTTTCCACTATTTTTTGCTGTGACGTCATGTGACGTCATAGGGTGCTGAAGATGCTTTTTTTCATATTCTGAACAACTGGCATCATGTCGAAATCATTGCCCTAAAATGAAAATTTAGAAGTATGCTTATGACGTCACATGACGTCATTTGACATCAGGACTCAAAATATGTATAGAAATTCTGCAGAACTGCAAACTGTGTAAGTTTCAACTTTCTATCTCATCCTGAAGCTCTTTGATCCTAAAATGAAATTTTTGGTACTATGTTCGAATCTTATTTCAGCCACAGAACTTCGGTCTTTCGGAATTTCAGTTAGCTGACAGGATATGCACACCTTTGATTCAAGATGTACCATCTGTGAAAATTTGAAGAAAATCCGACCATAAATGACGGCTGTAGAGCGCGAACACCATTTTTCACTATTTTTAGCCCTGACGTCACATGACGTCATAGGGTGCTGAAGATGCTTTTGTTCAAAAGTGCATACTTTACTTTCATAACTCTGAAATTTTAATTATTCTGAACAACTGGCATCATGTCGAAATCATTGCCCTAAAATGAAAATTAAGAAGTATGCTTATGACGTCACATGACGTCATATGACGTCACGACTCAAAATATTTGTAGAAATTCTGCAGAACTGCAAACTGTGTAAGTTTCAACTTTCTATCTCATCTGAAGCTCTTTTATCCTAAAATGAAATTTTCGGTCTTATGTTCGAATCTTATTTCAGCCACAGAACTTCGGTCTTTCGGAATTTCGGTTAGCTGACAGGATATGCACACCTTTGATTCAAGATGAACCATCTGTGAAAATTTGAAGAAAATCCGACCATAAATGACGGCTGTAGAGCGCGAACACCATTTTTCACTATTTTTAGCTGTGACGTCATGTGACGTCATAGGGTGCTGAAAATCATTGAAATCAAAATTTCCTCACGTGACTAATAAGCCATAAAAATTTCATCGTCCTAGGACTATTGCAACATATAAAAATAGCGTTTAGTTAGGAAGAAGAAAAGATATAATAATAATAATAATAACTAGATGTCATTCGTTTAAACGAATGATAGGACTTTCTGCAACATCTGCTTTATATAGTATATATATAGATGCATAATAGATAATCTGTCCAAATTGCAACTTTCTATCTCCTCTATTTCTAAATAAAATAGCACAAATAGAACACATTCTGTGAATTTTAATAAAAGTCCGCCCATATCTTGCACATGTAGTTTACATACAAAATTTATACTATGTCATATGACATGAAAGAAAAATGAAAAGGTGTTCAAATGTAAGTTTCTAACTTTCATCACACATAGAATTTCATCACTCCAGCTCAGTTGTAACCTTGTTTAATTTTAGCCTCAGTAGGAAGAAGTATTGAATATTTGTATAGTGCTATATCCTTTCGACACCTGTAACGTAGTTAAACGTATTTAGCGATTTTGGCGTGTTTGGGCTTCCGTAGTTTTGCCATAAATTCCTGGAATTTCGAACTATGGTGATATTTTGAAAGGTAACATCCCAGCCTACAAACTGATGCAATGTGAGTATCGTTAGCATAACAATGCAGTTTTTAGATGGTCTAAAATGTGGGGCTGCGTGTGAATTTTTCAAGGCTTGCAAACTGCTCGCTAGCTACATAGTGTTGCAAATACGGATTTTTGTCTTGTGCCGTTGTACATGTATTAACTTCAATGCTTATTTTGGAAACAGTCAACATTCGACAAAAAAAACAAAAACAAAATCAAGATATAGCCCATCAATTGCAATTTGATATTTTTTTTTTTTTTTTTTTTTAAGTCGTTGCGCAAGTATTTAAGCTTGGTGACCCCTGCGCGTGACCTTTTCCATATTTTTATGATGCATGATTATGAAATATCTTATTTTCCATGTAACTTTCTTATATGAAGTCCAATTTCAATAAACTTGGTACCGTTAGAAAGCTCTTAAAACATGCTACATTTTATACGCATACTGTATAAACCTATCTTCAGTCGTTTCTGAGATATTGACTGTTAAACCTCAAGAAAACAGCATATTATCAGCAAAATAAGCTTCATTTTATTTAGTTTTTTTTTTTTTTTTTGCTTATAACTTTGTATTGCGTAAACCAATTTTAATAAACTAAATATTTTTGGAAACGTCAATTATTCAGCTATAATTCTTATTCATACATATATTTACAAAAACCGATATTTATTGAGATAGAAAGAAGAAAAGAATAATAATAATAAACAAATGACGTCACGTGACGTCATATAACGTTTATTTTCACATAATTGTTAAGACACCCAGAGACCTACTAACTGACAAAATTTCACCTTTCTATCTCAAATAGGACAGTTTTTATAAGCATTTAAAAATTGACGTCTTTGGTTCGAATCTTGGATCCACCATAGATGCTTGGACTTTTCGAATTTTGAAAAACGGACACCGGTATACACAATAAGAACGTAATATACACATTCTGTGAAAATTTGATAAAAATCGGCCCATTAATAATGGCTCTGGACCGTGTACAAACTTTTGTAGTCAACTTCAAATGTGACGTCATATGACGTCATAGGCTTCTGAAAATCATTGAAATCGAAATTTCAGCGTCTGAATCATTTGTCATTAAATTTTCATTGCCCTTCGACAATTTCAACATATAGAAATACTCTTGTTAATATTAGAAATACATTATCATATAATGACGTCACGTGACGTCATATGACGTTTCTTTTCACAAAATGTTTAAGACTCCCAGATACCTATATACTGACCAAATATCACTTTTCTATCTGAAATAGGACCGATTTTATAAGCATTTAAAAATTTACGACCTTGGTTCGAATCTTGGATTCGCTATAGAACCATGGACTTTTCGAATTTTGAAAAACGGACACTGAGATGCACAACTAGAACTTAATATACACAATCTGTGAAAATTTGATGAAAATTGGTTCACAAACAATGGCTGTAGACCGCGTACAATCTTTTGTTGCATATTTCAAATGTGACGTCATATGACGTCAAAGGTATATGAAAATCATAGAAATCAAAATTTTAGCATTTGAAACATGTGTCATTAAATTTTCATTGCCCTTCGACAATTTCAACATATAGAAATATTCTTGTTAATATTAGAAATACATAATAATATAATGACGTCACGTGACGTCATATGACATTTATTTTCACAAAATGTTTAAAACATCTAGAGACCTATATACTGACTAAATATCAACTTTCTATCTTTAACAGGACAGATTTTATAAGCATTTAAAAATTTACGACCTTGGTTCGAATCTTGGATTCGCTATAGAACCATGGAATTTTCGAATTTGGAAAAACGGACACCGGGATGCACAACTAGAGCCTAACATACACATTCTGTGAAAATTTGATGAAAATCGGTCAAGAAATAATGGCTGTAGACCGCGTACAAACTTTTTCACCTGACGTCAAATCTGACGTTATATGACGTCATATGAATATGTAATACCTTGCATCCGAAAGCACATGGTTTGAAATATATGCCATAAAATTTTCATTGTTCTGAGTCAATGGCAACACCTCGAAATTAACACAAATATAAGAGGAAGAAAAAAGAATAATAAGAAGAATAAGAATAATAAAAAACAGTACAAACCCAATAGGACTTTCTGCCAGTAGGCAGAAAGTCCTAATAATAGAAAAGGAAGGTGACTATATGTAACTGTTGTAGTTGCAGTCATAGTAGAGGTTTTCTCATAGAACCTTTTTCTCTTTTCCTTATATTACGAGAATGTCAGTATATATATTTAAGTACATAAATATTAAATATTCCTAGTGAAAGGGAGGAAGCCACATAAGATAACTGAGAAATACAAACAAAGGCTGATTAAACATGGCCATTTATGAAATATATGATTATGTAGAGGACTACAAAAGTTTTATTTTACATAGATGATTGTCTGTATGAGACTGAAAGTGTCTGTAGTAGTAGATTATGCGTAACAGTAGTGTAGTTGTAAATGAAGAGGAATATTATTTAACAGAAGTAGTAAAAGTAGTTGTAGTTATAGACAAGAGCTGTCAGAGGACAGCACGCTCGACTATTCAAAATGCTTGTTGGTAAATCAAATGAAATCTTTTTCAATTCTTGCCCTTCACATACCTTGTACATAATAATAGTCAAAAATGATATACCTTGATAGTTTGATACCCCTTAATATTTTTATGAAGTCTAAAATCAATCCCATGCCTAGTTACTGAGACATAAGCATAATAACACTGTGCATGCAAAACTTTAACCAAAAGTCCAAGCAAGAAAAGGGCCATAATTTGCATAAAATTCAGTCCAAAAGTTATCCTCCTTGGTTTTCTGATGCCCCTGAAGAAACTCCTTAACTTTCTAGTCAATTCCACAAGCAATTTCTGAGATATAAGCTGGATAGTAGCTTAAACGCAAAATATTAACCAAAATTCTAAGTTAAAAGGGGGCCAAAACTTGTAATATATTCCATCAAAAGTTATCTACCTTGATAGTATGATACCCCTAAATGTATTAAAGATGTTTCAAATCAATTGCATGCCTGGATACTGAGAAATTAGCATGAAAGTATCTTGCATGCAAAACTTTAACCAAAATTTCTAAGTCAAAAAAGGGCCAAATTTTTATCTACCTTGGTTGTCTAATGCCCCTTAACATATTCATAAACTTTCAAGTCAATACTATGAAAGGTTATTGAGATATAAGGCTGATAGAAGCTTGCATGCAAAACTTTAACCAAATTTTCTATTGCAAGCAAAACTTTAACCAAAATTTCTAAGTTAAAAAGGGGCCATAATTCATATTAAATTCAGTCAAGAGTTATCTACCTTGGTTGCCTGATGTCCCTTAACATATTCATAAACTTTAAAGTCAATACCATAAATGGTTATTGAGATATAAGGTTGATAGTAACTTGCATGCAAAACTTAAACCAAAATTTCTAAGTTTACAAGAGGGCCAAGATGGCCCTAGATCGCTCACCTGAGAAAAGTATCATTCATTGCCTGTACAAAACAGATTGCTTTAGAATTAAGATGATGAGGTGAAACAATGTTCAGGAATTTTCTGACCCCATCCACAAAAGATATCATGACAAACATTCTGACCAAGTTTGAGGAAGATTGGATCAAAATTGTGGCCTCTAGTGTGTAAACAAGATTTTTCTAAGATTTGACCTACTGACCTACTTTTTGATCTGACCTGACCCATTTTCGAAAGGGTTCAAGATACCATCAAGACAAACATTCTGACCAAGTTTGAGGAAGATTGAATCAAAATTGTGGCCTCTAGTGTGTAAACAAGATTTTTCTAAGATTTGACCTACTGACCTACTTTTTGATCCGACCTGACCCATTTTCGAAAGGGTTCAAGATATCATCAAGACAAACATTCTGACCAAGTTTGAGGAAGATTGGATCAAAATTGTGGCCTCTAGTGTGTAAACATCAAAATTGTTGATGGACGACAAGATTTTTCTAAGATTTGACCTACTGACCTACTTTTTGATCCAACCTGACCCATTTTCGAAAGGGTTCAAGATATCATCAAGACAAACATACTGACCAAGTTTGAGGAAGATTGGATCAAAATTGTGGCCTCTAGTGTGTAAACATCAAATTGTTGACGGACGACGGCCGACGGACAATCAAGTATCCCAAAAGCTCACCCTGAGCTATGCTCAGGTGAGCTAAAAAAGGGGCCATAACTTGTAATATATTCCATACCTGAAAAGTATGATACTCCTTAACACATTAAAGTTGTTTAAAATCAATCGCATGCCTGGATACTGAGATATTAGCATAAAAGTAACTTGCATGCAAAACTTTAACCAAAATTTCTAAGTTAAAAAGGGCAATAATTTGTAACATATTCCATCAAGAGTTATCTTCCATGAAAGTATGATACCCCTAAACATATTAAAGATGTTTAAAATCAATCCCATGCCTGGATACTGAGATATAAGCATGAGAGTATCTTGCATGCAAAACTTTAACCAAACTGTCTAAGTTAAAAAGGGGCCATAATTTGTATAATATTCCATCAAGAGTTATCTACTTTGTTTGTCTGATGCCCCTAAACATATTCATAAACTTTCAAGTCAATACCATGAATGCTTATTGAGATACAAACTAGATAGTAGCTTGCACGCAAAACTTTAACCAAATTTTCTACTGCATGCAAAACTTTAACCAAAATTTCTAAGTTAATAAGGGGCCATAATTCATATTAAATTCAGTCAAGAGTTATCTACCTTGGTGGTCTGATGCCCCTGAACATATTTATAAAGTTTCAAGTCAATTCCATAAACGGTTATTGAGATATAAGGTTGATAGTAACTTGCACGCAAAACTTTAACCAAAAGCTGCAACGCCTACAATAGCTCTCATATTCTTCGAATAGTCGAGCTAAAAAAAAAAAAACGCGCCAAAATTTAAACAAAGGAACAAAAAGTGTCATTGCCAACGAAGAAATTGTAATGAAATTAGATGTTCTAGTAAGGTTTCGATGTAAATGATGAAAATCAACTGTACTACATAAACAATTAGAATAATACTTGCAATAATTTCATGGCTTTGATCCATTATGCTTGGCATCACAAATTCCCAGAAATAATTAACTTGAAATATAACGGGATGTGAAAGGGCGGGAAACTTCAACTACGAAAAAAGGCGTCTTTTTCATAATTGCAATGAATTGCACTCTCTGTGAGATAAGATTCAGTTACATGCTTTGAATATTTATGAACACGTTGCAAATTCTGACTACCACATCAGCGTAAGTTACTTTTCTTAGGTTTAGCCGACTTGGGTTTTTTTGCTATCTCTACCAATACCGTCCAGTAAATACGAGATACAAAGTAAACTGGAAAAAATCAATACCACTTTTTGACCATATGTCGTCGTAACGTGAATATATTTTTCCGTCCATTCCTGCTCAATGTTTACCCGCAATTGCTAACTGGCGCGTCCTGCACAAGTGCGAGGATTTTGCTCACTCTGACAGATGGAATGAAAACCAGTGCTGCGCGTGCTTTTTGTTTAAGATCGTTTCATGAGATTTATCACCTCCCCCCCTCAAGTTTACTTGATTTTCTTTTATTTTCATTTTGGCAACTGAACACAATAAGAGAGCTGCACGTGAGAAAGTGTTCTCACAGGTGAGACACGTGTAAATACATTATAAAGAGGCAAAATCGTGTTTTGAATAGGTCAGTTAAACAATTAGAATGGTTAAGATTATAAACATGTCTGACAGAAGCAGATAGGAAAGGGAGACTATATATATATATATATATATATATATGCTTTTAAGTTGTAAGTCCCGAATGTCTGTAAAAGCAAAGAGTTCTCACTTGTTTACTTATTAACACCATCCCATGCGAATTTTATGGATAATAAATGACTTTCAAAATGACTATTTTGCTCCAAATCTATAGTGTCGTAAATAATGGAGAAAGACTGAAACTTGTCTAACATTTCAACTTTGAATACATGTTATGGCACACATAATGGCTTTATGCTAAAACGGAAAAGTCAAAGGATGCAACAATTATAATACAATAACCACATCTTGTATATCAATGCTAGCCTTATAAGATGCGGTATCTTATTGTCAGCTGTAATGTTAGTATAACTGAATTTGATGGATATTGATATATTTGGTGAATATTGATAGATCTACTTATATTGATGATAAAATTGGCGGTGCTGCTGCTAATGATGAGAGGGATCTTTATGACTGAGTTGTCCGTTATGAATCCGGATTGATTCTTTCAGCTCGCTGAAAGCATGAAGATATTGTTTTGATCAAAATTTAATTAATTTTGGTTCTACCCACAAGTTTTCATTGTACAAGAAAGGTCCCATCATTTGATACCAGCACCATGGATGTAGAAAAGCACGGACGGTTAGATATGGCAGATTGTGCGCACAAAAAAAACTATACTTTAAAAGTTACGTATAATTAATTATCAAAAGTTACGTATAATTAATTATCTTTCATTTATACCCAATGCTTTCAAAATCCTTGAATATATCTAACTTTTACACTCCTTACAGTGTGAACATTCCCATTGCCAGCTTGTATGGAACGCCAAATCTACATAAACTAAATATCTGAAGATCTCTTCAAATATTTAGAGATATCTTCAAATGAATTATTGATATCAACAATTGAGATATTTGAAGATATCAATAATTAATATTGAGATCAACATTTAATGTGTTGATATCATTAATTCAATTGAAGATCAAATTTTTGATATCAATAACTCATTTGGAGATAATATCTAAATATATGAAGATATCTTCAAATATTTGAGTTTATGTAGATTTGGCGTTTCATTATAAGCTTGAAATGCGACTTTTCTTACTACCACCAATACATTTTAAAAGAAAACCATTTATTACATATACGATTTTCACAACCAATCATATCATCCACAAAATCTGGCATTTCACAAAAGCATCTGCGTTTTTCAATTTTCATAACCCTTGGAATACCAGTGAAAGCAGATGTGTGTGTGTGTTTTGTTCCTCTTTTGGATTATTTTATTTTGCAACAAAGATTGTTTATCAATTAATTAAGCATCGATCTTAAATGTAAGTGTGAACATGTTTGTTAAAATTTATTATCTGTACGTTTTATAACCCCCTAACTATGACACCTGACATAATGATATACAGGTAATCCATTTCACTATATGTTTAGAACGATAGCATACCCCCACCAAGGTGTACAGTATGCTGTTAAGTACGGGTACACTGTAATGGAAGTGTATTAATATGGTTAACACTAATTCCCACGCACTTGCAGTACACAACTAATATCCCACGGACTTACGGTACAGGCTATTCGCACGTCGTATCAGGTGTTCATTGCGGAATGAACACTCAGTTCTAAGTCTTATATGTTGTTTCTGATGTTGAAAACGTCCCACGCACTTAAGGTACACTCAGTTCTAAGTCTTATATGTTGTTTCTGATGTTGAAAACGTCCCACGCACTTAAGGTACGCTCAGTTCTAAGTCTTATATGTTGTTTCTGATGTTGAAAACGTCCCACGCACTTAAGGTACGCCCAGTTCTAAGTCTTATATGTTGTTTCTGATGTTGAAAACGTCCCACGCACTTAAAATACGCTCAGTTGTCCCACGCATTTAAGATACGCTCAGTTCTAAGTCTTATATGTTGTTTCTGATGTTGAAAACGTCCCACGCACTTAAGGTACGCTCAGTTCTAAGTCTTATATGTTGTTTCCGATGTTGAAAACGTCCCACGCACTTAAGGTACGCTCATTTGTAAGTCTAATATGTTGTTTCTAAGGTTCAATACGGTTCCACGCACTTAAGGTACGCTCAGTTCTAAGTCTTATACGTTGTTTCTGATGTTGAAAACGTCCGCCATACGCGACTTAAGATACGCTCCATGTATCTAAGTCTTATATGTTGTTTCTGATGTTGAAAACGTCCCACGCACTTAAGGTACGCTCAGTTCTAAGTCTTATATGTTGTTTCTGATGTTGAAAACGTCCCACGCACTTAAGGTACGCTCAGTTCTAAGTCTTATATGTTGTTTCTGATGTTGAAAACGTCCCATGCACTTAAGGTACCCAGTTCTAAGTTTATATGTTGTTTCTGATGTTGAAAACTCCCACGCACTTAAGGTACGCTCAGTTCTAAGTCTTATATGTGTTTCTGATGTTGAAAACGCCCGCATTAAGGTACCCAGTTCTAAGTCTTATATGTTGTTTCTGATGTTGAAACGTCCACGCACTTAAGTCGCTCATTGTAAGTCTATATGTTGTTTCTGATGTTGAAAACGTCCCACGCACTTAAGGTACGCTCATTTAAGTCTATATGTTGTTTCTGATGTTGAAACGTCCCACGCACTTAAGGTACCTCAGTATCTAAGTGTTTCTATAAATGTTCCGCACTTAAGGTACGCTCATTTAAGTCTAATAGTTGTTTCTGATGTTGAAAACGTCCCAGCACTTAAGGTAACCAGTTCTAAGTCTTATATGTTGTTTTGATGTTGAAACGTCCCACGCACTTAAGTACGCTCAGTTCTAAGTCTTATATGTTGTTTCTGATGTTGAAAACGTCCCACGCACTTAAGTACTCAGTTTAAGTTTTATGTTTTCTGATGTTGAAAGTCCCACGCACTTAAGGTACCTCAGTTCTAAGTCTTATATGTTGTTTCGATGTTGAAAACGTCCCACGCACTTAAGGTACGCTCATTTTAAGTCTATATTTGTTTCTAGTTAAACGTCCACGCACTTAAGGTACGCTCAGTTTAAGTCTTATAGTTGTTTCTGATGTTGAAAACGTCCCACGCCAACTTTAAGGTAGTCAGTTCTAAGTCTTTATGTTGTTTTGATGTTGAAACGCCCACGCACTTAAGTACGCTCAGTTCTAAGTTTATATGTTGTTTCTGATGTTGAAAACGTCCCACGCACTTAAGGTACGCTCAGTTCTAAGTCTTAGACGGTGTTTCTGATGTTGAAAACGTCCCACGCACTTAAGGTACGCTCAGTTCTAAGTCTAATATGTTGTTTCGCACTTAAGGTAGGCTCAGTTCTAAGTCTTATATGTTGTTTCTGATGTTGAAACTCCCACGCACTTAAGGTACGCTCATTGAGTATAATATGTTGTTTCTGATGTTGAAAACGTCCCACGCACTTAAGTTACGCTCAGTTCTAAGTCTTATATGTTGTTCTGATGTTGAAAACGTCCATGCACTTAAGGTACACCAGTTCTAAGTCTATATGTTGTTTCTGATGTTGAAAACGTCCCACGCACTTAAGATACCTCATTCTAATCTTATATGTTGTTTCTGATGTTGAAAACGTCCCACGCACTTAAGGTACCTCAGTTTAAGTCTTATATGTTGTTTCTGATGTTGAAACGTCCCACGCACTTAAGTACGCTCGTTCTAAGTCTTATTGTTGTTTCTGATGTTGAAAACGTCCCACGCACTTAAGTACGCTCATTAAGTCTATATGTTGTTTCTGATGTTGAAACGTCCCACGCACTTAAGTACCTCAGTCTAATAGTGCTTAAGTATTAGATTGTTTTCTGATGTTGAAAACGTCCCACGCACTTAAGATACCTCAGTTTAATCTAATGTTGTTTCGTGTTGAAAATCCACGCACTTAAGTACGCTCATCTAAGCTATAGTGTTGAGTTGAAACTCCAGCACTTAAGTACCCAGTTCTAAGTCTTATATGTTGTTTTGATGTTGAAAACTCCACCACTTAAGTACGCTCATTTAAGTCTATTGTTTTAGTTAAAACGTCCCAGCATAAGGTACCCAGTTCTAAGTCTATATTGTTTCTGATGTGAACGTCCCACGCACTTAAGTACCTCATTAGTCTATATGTTGTTTTAGTTAAAACGTCCACGCATAAGGTACGCTCAGTTCTAAGTCTATAGTTTTCTGAGTTGAAAAGTCCCAGCACTTAAGTACCATTTAAGTCTTATATTTGTTTCTAGTTAACGTCCACGCACTTAAGTACGCTCAGTCAAGTCTATATTTTTCTATTTGAAAACTCCCACATTAAGGACCGTCTAAGTCTTATATTGTTGTTTGAGCCACATAAGTACGCTCATTCTAAGTCTTATAGTTGTTTCGATGTTGAAAACGTCCCACGCATTAAGTACCTCATTAGTTAAATTTTTTCAGTTAAAGTCACGCACTTAAGGTACGCTCAGTTCTAAGTCTTATAGTTGTTTCGAGTTAAAACGCCACCACTTAGGTACCCATTAAGTCTATATTTGTTTCTAGTAAAGGTCCACGCACTTAAGGTACGCTCAGTTCTAAGTTTATAGTTGTTTCTGATGTTGAAAACGTCCCACGCACTTAAGGTACCTCAGTTTTAAGTCTATATTTGTTTCTGATGTTGAAACGTCCACGCACTTAAGGTACACTCAGTTCTAAGTCTTATAGTTTTTTGATGTTGAAGTCCCCGCACTTAAGGTACGCTCAGTTCTAAGTTATATGTTGTTTCTGATGTTGAAAACGTCCCACGCACTTAAGTACCTCATTCTAAGTCTAAAATGTTGTTTCTGATGTTGAAAACGTCCCACGCACTTAAGTACCTCAGTTCTAAGTCTTATATGTTTTCTTGTTTAACGTCCGCACTTAGGTACGCTCAGTTCTAAGTCTTATATGTTGTTTCTGATGTTGAAACGTCCCACGCACTTAAGTACGCTCATTTTAAGTCTATATATGTTGTTTCTGATGCTGAAAACTGCACACGCACTTAAGGTACGCTCAGTTCTAAGTCTTATATGTTGTTTCTGATGTTGAAAACGTCCCACGCACTTAAGGTACACTCAGTTCTAAGTCTTATATGTTGTTTCTGATGTTGAAAACGTCCCACGCACTTAAGGTACACTCAGTTCTAAGTCTAATATGTTGTTTCTGATGTTGAAAACGTCCCACGCACTTAAGGTACGCTCAGTTCTAAGTCTTATATGTTGTTTCTGATGTTGAAAACGTCCCACGCACTTAAGGTACGCTCAGTTCTAAGTCTAATATGTGTTTCTGATGTTGAAACGTCCCCGCACTTAAGGTACGCTCAGTTTTAAGTCTAATATATTATTTCTGATGCTGAAAACGTCCCACGCACTTAAGGTACGCTCATTTGTAAGTCTAATATGTTGTTTCTAAGGTTAAATACGTCCACGCACTTATGGTTTCATCTAACTAATATTTCTGATGGTTGAACGCAGTTAAGGTACGCTCTTTAAGTCTAATATGTTGTTTGATGTTGAAAACGTCACACCACTTAAGTACCTCAGTTCTAATCTTAATTTTGTTTCTGATGTGAAAACGTCCAGCACTTAAGTACGCTCAGTTCTAAGTCAATATGTGTTTCTGATGTTGAAACGTCCCACGCACTTTAAGGTACTCAGTTTCTAAGTCTATATGTTGTTTCTGATGTTGAAAACGTCCACCACTTAAGTAACGCATTCTAAGTCTAATATGTTGTTTGATGTTAAAACGTCCCACGCACTAAGGTACACTCAGTTCAAGTTTAATATGTTGTTTCTGTTGTTGAAAACGTACCCAACCACTTAATGTAACTCAGTTTCTAAGTCTTATATGTTTTCTGATGTTGAAAACGTCCCACGCACTTAAGTACAACTCAGTTTCTAGTCTTATATGGTATTCGATGTTAATTCCGCACTTAAGTACCTCATTGTAAGTCTATAGTTGTTTCTATGTTGAAAAACGTCCCACGCACTTAAGGTACGCTCATTTAAGTCTATATGTTGTTTCTGAGGTTAAACGTCAGCACCTTAGTCTTCTCATTGTAGAGCAATATGTACGTTTGACTTTATATAAAACCAATATATAGTTCTATTCTAATATGTTCTACTGATATTGAAAAACGTATCTACTCTAAGGTAACAGTATTTCAAGTGTGACTTCAATTTGTTTGTGATGTTGACCATAACTTCCACACGCCTTAATCTTATTAAGTTTACAGTTAATAGTTGTTGATGTTATAGTACCTAAACATAAGAAGTAATAGATCATAAATATCTAAATTTGTACCGCATTAAATCAACACTTCATTTGCTAAGTCATATTTTTCAATTTGAAACTCAACCATGTACTTAAGTACGATCATTGTTGTAATTGTTTTTTCTATTCAAACAACACTTAATGTATTCTGAAAAAACTATCGTTGTTCTATGTTTGCAATATACGTAGTTCATTCGTATCATTGAACTATAATAGTTTTTTATGTAAAATAATCAAGCACTTAGGAACAACGTGTTTAACATCTGACACTTTTTCTTTGAGAGCCAAATCCATGTACTTTGATAACGTTTCAATAATTTTATAAACAAATATATACATTCATATACGGCACATAAATGAAAAACGTATCTACTCTCAAGAATAAAAGTATTATAGTGTGGACATTCAATTTGTTAGTGGTTTGACTCAATAAACATTTTCACACACGAACCCAACTCTTATTAACTTTTTGACAGATAAAATAATGAGAATATGTTTAGTACACTAAACAAAAAAGTTCAATATGACTCAGAAATATCCATAAATTGATAGCATTATTCAGAACATTCATTTGAATAAGGTGCATATTTAATATAAGACTCAACCTGTACATGAAAAAGAATAAGACAGTTCCATATGTTGTTTTTTTTTCAAAAACCTTACATGTATTCTGAAAAAGCACTAACGTTGAGTATATGTATTGCCTATAGTAGTGATTTCATTTGAAACCCTATATATAGTCTTTTATGTAAATCCATCAGAGCAGCTAGGACGACACAGCACATAGCATTAGGGATCACAGGTAACTTTATATCCTCATGTCTCTCGTGGTCATTGCGAGTGAACCGCACACATCTAGTCAGCTTGGCGAGCTGCTGCACTAGCTTCATTGTCCTTCAGGACCTGGTTTATTTTAAAGAAAAAAAATGACAATATAACACAAGATAATACGATATTAGTAAATTATATTCTGACTCAATTCATTCTTTGAGAGAGCCAAACACAAGTATTTTGATAACGTATTAATATTGTTAATGATGCATGAACTAAAATATACAATCATATACCGGGCATAGTTAAAAAAGGTATCTGTTTAAAGAATAAGAAAAAAAATCTTACATTGTTCTTGGTTCATATGTTGTATTTTCCAAAATCCTGACAGGTTTTCATTAATATTTATTTGCGTGAATAAAAAATAGTAGAAACAAAGAAATGCTTTTTAGTTCCACAGAAACATATTTCCTTCTTTTTTTTCAGTAGTATGTCAATGTCTATATAATCACATTTTATTTAAAATTGCCCCTAATTAAACATACGTTAATGAATCACTGATATTTTACAGTTTGTCACAACTGTATGTTACTGACTTGTATATTTCCATGTTTGATGTTTCAATCTAGATATAACAATAAAGATGCATATTGTACCAGTTTGATATTTTTACCAGATGTCAAAATAAAAATCGTATTTGAAACAGACATATCTCCTGTTTTAATTTTCGTGTGGCTCGCTCTTCTTATACTCATCCTTGCACTTAAATTATTGGTTGTAACAAATTCGGTTTGTTTTTCCTTTGCCTTTACATGCACATACCTCTGCAATCTTCGCAGAAAAAAATCTTTGGCTCTTGGTCTTCACGCAAATCAACACACGCTGGGTGGAACCAACCATCGCATCCCTCACACTGCCAGTATTTCCTATTGAGTCATAAAGGAAGCTATAGTTTTAGTTATTTTAGTTATGCTAAGTGATAAATATGTAGATCTGTAAAGGTCAAAAGGAAATTATTATCATTAATACAATATAATTTCAAAACACTATTGCCTACGAACAAGGTGTTAAAACTCATGTGACAGTTCAGCAGGCTTAAATTCAATTTAGTCATTTAGTGCCAAGTAATACTTCTTAAATAAAATAATTACACATTCCGCGATTATTGTTATGTTTGTATGTTGTTTTTTGTTTTTGTTTTTTTTTTTAAACGATATACGTCGTTTATTTTATTCGGGATTTTATTTGGGAAGACACGAACTATGTGCCAACGCATTTAAATATTACTAAGAGCTAAGTTTTGTGGTGAAAATGGGACCAGTAAATCATTTTGACATGCATAGCTTGATTAGAGTATTAAGATAAGAAAATGTTATGTTCGGTCTGTAACCCGCCAGTGCGTTACTCTTTAACAAGTAACTCTGTGAGCATATACGGAAATAAAAAAAAAGGTTTTTGAAAAAGCTCAACCTTGGATATATGAATGACTTACTTTCCGTCATCAGGTTTATTGCAAAGGCAAAAACGTTCCTTTCTGCGCTTCTTCACATCTAAATATTCGAAGGACGATCGCTTTCGCTGAAAAACCAAACATGTAGTTGATGTACTGAATAGATCAAATTAGAATTGTAATTATATATTAAGAATGAAATGCTAATTAGATAAATATTACATGTAGTACACACGGAACAATTCAGAATGACGTCGAAGTTTAACGATATCAGACATAAGAAAAAAGATATTTAAGACAGCTAAAAAAAGCTAATGTCTTATTATTGATCCGAATAAAATATAATATTACTGTAAAGGAAATTCACAATTTCATAAATCATAAATGCATGTAAAATTGGTCATTTAAAGGCATTTTGGACTGAACTAATCATCATCATAGAATAAAAATCAGTTACTTTTGGGACTGGCCTGTGGCGCAGTTTGGTTTTCGAGAATACTGGAGATGCTGATCTTCTTGATGAGCCGTCGCGTTTCCTCATCCCTACTGACATCAGGGTCATAGCGACCTTCTTACGCTCATTCATTATATCAGTGGCATTCCAGTTCAACTGCAGACTGTTTTTGTTTATGTAGTTTTCTGCAAACTGCAAAGTTTATATGTGCTTGCAATGGGCAATTTAATACTAGATAACAGCAACTTAGTCAATAATTGAAAACAATATTATGTATTATTAAACCATGTAAGTGCTGAGTAGTATGATGACAACATGTCAAACAATGTAGATACACTTAAAACAATAAAAAGGAATTCAACAACTAAGATATCTACATCACATATCAATATTCGATAGAAGTGATATTAACGACATAGTTATTCGTATTTAACTATCAAATACTACTTTTTAAATTACTGCCACTTTCTCCTAAAAAAATCACAGGAATTGATGGACATACCTTCATAACAAATACACCACACGATGTGCTATCCATCTGCTTCGAGTGGGGGATGGTTGTTATTTTCCACTTTCCAGGATGGGATTTGTCGATTCCACAAGAATGCCTCAGGTCCAGAAACCGACTGTAAGATGGAAGACAAACACAATGCTAAAGAAATACCGTTTCTTGTAATGTCACGATTGGAACATCCATATATACCGATATGGATTTTAATTCGATCCCATTTATGACATTCAACATTATAAAAAATTATAACAATTTTTTTTCTTATAAAAAAAAATGGCATCGACATGATCGTAACCCTTTTAAGAGTACTTCACTTAAATAATACATACATAAGAGTCAGACTGGAAGCATTTAGAATAGGTAAAGCAATATACCCTATTATTTTGCTTAAAATTATGCTCAATAGAAACTAGAATCAAAGGACGGAGGGCCCTAATGTTGAGTTAATCATAAACTGAAACATTTAAGGAGAAAGTAAAGTGGCTTGTAATTTGGAATTGTTTTATTGATTTTACACGCCAAATGGATCTTGTAGCGAATATATCATTTTGCCGTGTGGGCTGAATAAGTACGTGAACTGCTGCACTTCATGTATTGCGCGCCAATGGTTTACGTTACACTAAATCATTCATAGTCTTTTCATTGATACCCCCCCTCCCCCCCCGGGGCCTCCGTGGCCGAGACTTTAACACTCACTCAGCCCCTCACCGCGAGGGTTCGAATCCAGACAGGGTCATTCGGATTTTCATGTGAGGAAGCTGGCTTTCGGTAGGTCGGTGGTTCTACCCCCGGATGCCTCCGTGCATTCGGAGTCTTCCTCCACCTGTAATTAGCTGGACGTCGCTATATGACTGAAATACTGTCGCAGCGACGGTAAACTCAAATAGTCAAGTCAAGTAATCCCCCCCCCTCCCTTTACGCATCTATGCTGAGTAATCGTTCATTATTTGTTTTTTTTTTTATGTGGCAACGATAAATAAATCACATATAGAAGATCGTTTGGCATTTCATTCCTGTAAGATATGTAAGAAACTGTCAAACGCCTAAGCATGTAAAGCTCGTCATTCAAGCATATTAACATTTTGTATAACGATGGTACGAGCAAACAGGTGCACGTAAAGCTTGTCCAACAGAGCGCATTTAATTTGTATATCTGGTATTTAAACTCCCAAGATCAGTCATAATAATAGCATAAAAATCATACACATCAGATACTTCAAACAATTAACAATATAAATACAACAGAAAAGTGCGTGATGGATAAAAAATGGAAACTGGCCATACCTTTAGAATTAATAAATTTCCGATTTGTTGGATGAACCATTGCAGTGTTTACAGATGTATATAAATGACTTACGACTATCCATTGACTTCACTTTGATAATCGGTAGATAATGATTAACCTGCTTTATACATGCAACCCATGCTATATTTTGCCCATATAGTTTAAATGATAAATAATAATTTAAGATGCTGCTATATTGCCTGCGATACCGCGCTTTCATGTGTATAGGTACGGTAGTTGTTTCTTGTTCAGTAATGTGACGACACTGTTGTGTATAGTCTTAGTACTGTTTACAAGTGCTCAGTGTTATGTATGAGTGAGCGAATGTTGATGAATGGTCACTTCGAATGCATGCACATAACCTTTCAACTTGCATGAACCACCAAAATCTAACGTCACAACACTTTTCTTTCCCTTTGCAATTCATATTTAAGGACGTTCGCGTGATTATATTTTCTTTCATTCACTGTTTTCATATATATACTATAACTATATGATATTGACATAAACTTGTAAAACTTCAGACAGGATCTGGTAAGAATCAAATTTTGTTATAGATCAAATAATTCTGATATTTTATCTTGAAATTTTAATATCGCGATTGTAAATTATGAAAGAATCAGAATGTCATTTTTTTATCATGATGTCTTATTTTGCTTTCATTTCTATGTTATAGGCTTTTTTACACATATAGTTGATTGCCATCGCCTGAAGACCATATCAAAGTTATCATATAATCGACAGCCATATTGTTCGTATCTTCTGACAACCCCGGGTTACATACAAAACTCATGATATTCTGTTTGAAGCTGTTTGTGAACAGTTAACCTTACTGAATTAAGGTAAGGTATGGATTAAATGTTTAATACTAAAATCTGGAAAGATCCATATATTTTTTTTCATTTAGGTCTGCTTCCAAAATATTTGACGTATCGAAGAGTGTGATATATATTTATCCGGGTTGCATACCATCTTATTTGTAGGGTCTCGTAAACGCTGTTTTCAAAAAGGGAAATTACAAATAACACATGCAAAACTATAACTTAGTAATAATTGTAACACAAGCGAGCAGTTAATAGATTTTAAACTTAAATATAAATGTCTGGAAAAAAATAAGCAAACCCAAAGTAATAAAGCATAAAAATAAATAGCAAACGGTAAACATTAACTAGAGGCATATCATGAGCTATAAATAGTGCGTGTGTGTATGTATGTGCGCACGCTCATTATGGCATCATGATACCCTTAAGAACACGAACTTAGTTTGGACTCACCACCAGTTATTAAGTTTCTTTCTTTGTTCATGCAGAGTTCTCCCATTGGATTTACGTAAACAATGGTCTTTTCTTGTGGCAGTATGATCTATTCATAATACATTTCAAATATAATATTTTACAAGAAATTCTATACTGTGTATTAACTATGATTTTGCTATATAGTGTCATTATTTCTTAAAGCATTGTAAATTATACAATATGTCAACTCAACTGATGATCAAAACGAATCCGTAAATGTAAGCAGGCACAATTGATTTGATAATTAACACGGCCAATTTTGCCGTTTCTATCCCTTCGAGCTCAGTAGCGTGTTGTAAGGTCACGACCTGCTTAGATATGCAGTTTATGAACGGAACCACACGTACTCAGGATCGTAACAAGACTAATTTTGATGCAAAACATCAAAGATGCCGCGCATATTTTTGAAGCATGACTTAAATAAAGTAAAACCATTTCAGAATATTTTAATAACACTTGCATGCATAATTTACAAACAATATTTCCATTATGCAATGATGCATGTCATTTTCACAAATATCCTCAGCCGTTGGCTGTTTGTTTCAGAGATTTCTAAAATGTGTTCTAAAAGTCCATTTAAATCAAGAGCTTTCAGCCTAATTTCCATAAATGTTTTGTTGTTTTTTTTTCGAACAATATTATGTATTTTTTTCTGAAAAACAAAATCATTAAATTATCGAGAATATGGCCGATGAAAAACTCACATTATCAAATTGTTCAGAAATATAGAAGAAAAAGCACAGAAAAATAATTTTAACTATAGGAGACATAGTCTATGATGATGATTTGAGATGCCATGCATTAACTAATCTATAGATCAAATGAGACACATTTTAAAACAGGTAATTCCTTTCTTATCGTTTGGGTCTATAAGATGCATGGCATTTCCAGACAGTAAGCTAACAAGTCGGTGTTCACGTCAATGTAAAAAACAAAAATCATCATCATCAGGAACAACAAAGGACGATGATAACGAAACAAATTAGTACAGATTTTTCATTTGGTACGGGATTTAGGTACAGGTCCCCGGGAAATTTAAAATTTCCATATCTTTTGATTGATGATAGTATAAAATTGATTACAAGGCACATTTAACAAAAAAAATAA
>CM037795.1:32859298-32909298 GCA_021229015.1 Solen grandis | reverse complement strand
TTAATTACATTCATCTTTGATTAATCTTTTATTTCTATTAATATACAGAGATATAAGATGGATAGAAACAAAATACTTCTTTTTCTTTCTTTTGGCATATATACGAATGTTCCATTTTCCTGTATTACATTTACTTTTTTCGACATGTGGATATAGATAGTTTTCAACTTATGTTCATGATAATATGATATATATTGGCACGATATAATGAATAACAACGTGTTGGAGGTAACACTGACACCTTCTCCTTCTTTGAGAGCCAAATACATGTACTTTGATAACGTTTCAATAATTTTATAAACAAATATATACATTCATATACGGCACATAAATGAAAAACGTATCTACTCTCAAGAATAAAAGTATTATAGTGTGGACATTCAATTTGTTAGTGGTTTGACTCAATAAACATTTTCACACACGAACCCAACTCTTATTAACTTTTTGACAGATAAAATAATGAGAATATGTTTAGTACACTAAACAAAAAAGTTCAATATGACTCAGAAATATCCATAAATTGATAGCATTATTCAGAACATTCATTTGAATAAGGTGCATATTTAATATAAGACTCAACCTGTACATGAAAAAGAATAAGACAGTTCCATATGTTGTTTTTTTTCAAAAACCTTACATGTATTCTGAAAAAGCACTAACGTTGAGTATATGTATTGCCTATAGTAGTGATTTCATTTGAAACCCTATATATAGTCTTTTATGTAAATCCATCAGAGCAGCTAGGACGACACAGCACATAGCATTAGGGATCACAGGTAACTTTATATCCTCATGTCTCTCGTGGTCATTGCGAGTGAACCGCACACATCTAGTCAGCTTGGCGAGCTGCTGCACTAGCTTCATTGTCCTTCAGGACCTGGTTTATTTTAAAGAAAAAAAATGACAATATAACACAAGATAATACGATATTAGTAAATTATATTCTGACTCAATTCATTCTTTGAGAGAGCCAAACACAAGTATTTTGATAACGTATTAATATTGTTAATGATGCATGAACTAAAATATACAATCATATACCGGGCATAGTTAAAAAAGGTATCTGTTTAAAGAATAAGAAAAAAAATCTTACATTGTTCTTGGTTCATATGTTGTATTTTCCAAAATCCTGACAGGTTTTCATTAATATTTATTTGCGTGAATAAAAAATAGTAGAAACAAAGAAATGCTTTTTAGTTCCACAGAAACATATTTCCTTCTTTTTTTTTCAGTAGTATGTCAATGTCTATATAATCACATTTTATTTCAAAATTGCCCCTGACATTAAACATACGTTAATGAATCACTGATATTTTACAGTTTGTCACAACTGTATGTTACTGACTTGTATATTTCCATGTTTGATGTTTCAATCTAGATATAACAATAAAGATGCATATTGTACCAGTTTGATATTTTTACCAGATGTCAAAATAAAAATCGTATTTGAAACAGACATATCTCCTGTTTTAATTTTCGTGTGGCTCGCTCTTCTTATACTCATCCTTGCACTTAAATTATTGGTTGTAACAAATTCGGTTTGTTTTTCTTTGCCTTTACATGCACATACCTCTGCAATCTTCGCAGAAAAAAATCTTTGGCTCTTGGTCTTCACGCAAATCAACACACGCTGGGTGGAACCAACCATCGCATCCCTCACACTGCCAGTATTTCCTATTGAGTCATAAAGGAAGCTATAGTTTTAGTTATTTTAGTTATGCTAAGTGATAAATATGTAGATCTGTAAAGGTCAAAAGGAAATTATTATCATTAATACAATATAATTTCAAAACACTATTGCCTACGAACAAGGTGTTAAAACTCATGTGACAGTTCAGCAGGCTTAAATTCAATTTAGTCATTTAGTGCCAAGTAATACTTCTTAAATAAAATAATTACACATTCCGCGATTATTGTTATGTTTGTATGTTGTTTTTTTTTTTTTTGTTTTTTTTTAAACGATATACGTCGTTTATTTTATTCGGGATTTTATTTGGGAAGACACGAACTATGTGCCAACGCATTTAAATATTACTAAGAGCTAAGTTTTGTGGTGAAAATGGGACCAGTAAATCATTTTGACATGCATAGCTTGATTAGAGTATTAAGATAAGAAAATGTTATGTTCGGTCTGTAACCCGCCAGTGCGTTACTCTTTAACAAGTAACTCTGTGAGCATATACGGAAATAAAAAAAAAGGTTTTTGAAAAAGCTCAACCTTGGATATATGAATGACTTACTTTCCGTCATCAGGTTTATTGCAAAGGCAAAAACGTTCCTTTCTGCGCTTCTTCACATCTAAATATTCGAAGGACGATCGCTTTCGCTGAAAAACCAAACATGTAGTTGATGTACTGAATAGATCAAATTAGAATTGTAATTATATATTAAGAATGAAAGCAAATTTGAAACTTTTTGAGAAATTAATTAGACGTGAATGAAATGCTAATTAGATAAATATTACATGTAGTACACACGGAACAATTCTTTAAAAAAAAGATATTTAAGACAGCTAAAAAAAGCTAATGTCTTATTATTGATCCGAATAAAATATAATATTACTGTAAAGGAAATTCACAATTTCATAAATCATAAATGCATGTAAAATTGGTCATTTAAAGGCATTTTGGACTGAACTAATCATCATCATAGAATAAAAATCAGTTACTTTTGGGACTGGCCTGTGGCGCAGTTTGGTTTTCGAGAATACTGGAGATGCTGATCTTCTTGATGAGCCGTCGCGTTTCCTCATCCCTACTGACATCAGGGTCATAGCGACCTTCTTACGCTCATTCATTATATCAGTGGCATTCCAGTTCAACTGCAGACTGTTTTTGTTTATGTAGTTTTCTGCAAACTGCAAAGTTTATATGTGCTTGCAATGGGCAATTTAATACTAGATAACAGCAACTTAGTCAATAATTGAAAACAATATTATGTATTATTAAACCATGTAAGTGCTGAGTAGTATGATGACAACATGTCAAACAATGTAGATACACTTAAAACAATAAAAAGGAATTCAACAACTAAGATATCTACATCACATATCAATATTCGATAGAAGTGATATTAACGACATAGTTATTCGTATTTAACTATCAAATACTACTTTTTAATTACTGCCACTTTCTCCTAAAAAAATCACAGGAATTGATGGACATACCTTCATAACAAATACACCACACGATGTGCTATCCATCTGCTTCGAGTGGGGGATGGTTGTTATTTTCCACTTTCCAGGATGGGATTTGTCGATTCCACAAGAATGCCTCAGGTCCAGAAACCGACTGTAAGATGGAAGACAAACACAATGCTAAAGAAATACCGTTTCTTGTAATGTCACGATTGGAACATCCATATATACCGATATGGATTTTAATTCGATCCCATTTATGACATTCAACATTATAAAAAATTATAACAATTTTTTTTCTTATAAAAAAAAATGGCATCGACATGATCGTAACCCTTTTAAGAGTACTTCACTTAAATAATACATACATAAGAGTCAGACTGGAAGCATTTAGAATAGGTAAAGCAATATACCCTATTATTTTGCTTAAAATTATGCTCAATAGAAACTAGAATCAAAGGACGGAGGGCCCTAATGTTGAGTTAATCATAAACTGAAACATTTAAGGAGAAAGTAAAGTGGCTTGTAATTTGGAATTGTTTTATTGATTTTACACGCCAAATGGATCTTGTAGCGAATATATCATTTTGCCGTGTGGGCTGAATAAGTACGTGAACTGCTGCACTTCATGTATTGCGCGCCAATGGTTTACGTTACACTAAATCATTCATAGTCTTTTCATTGATACCCCCCCTCCCCCCCCGGGGCCTCCGTGGCCGAGACTTTAACACTCACTCAGCCCCTCACCGCGAGGGTTCGAATCCAGACAGGGTCATTCGGATTTTCATGTGAGGAAGCTGGCTTTCGGTAGGTCGGTGGTTCTACCCCCGGATGCCTCCGTGCATTCGGAGTCTTCCTCCACCTGTAATTAGCTGGACGTCGCTATATGACTGAAATACTGTCGCAGCGACGGTAAACTCAAATAGTCAAGTCAAGTAATCCCCCCCCTCCCTTTACGCATCTATGCTGAGTAATCGTTCATTATTTGTTTTTTTTTTATGTGGCAACGATAAATAAATCACATATAGAAGATCGTTTGGCATTTCATTCCTGTAAGATATGTAAGAAACTGTCAAACGCCTAAGCATGTAAAGCTCGTCATTCAAGCATATTAACATTTTGTATAACGATGGTACGAGCAAACAGGTGCACGTAAAGCTTGTCCAACAGAGCGCATTTAATTTGTATATCTGGTATTTAAACTCCCAAGATCAGTCATAATAATAGCATAAAAATCATACACATCAGATACTTCAAACAATTAACAATATAAATACAACAGAAAAGTGCGTGATGGATAAAAAATGGAAACTGGCCATACCTTTAGAATTCATAAATTTCCGATTTGTTGGATGAACCATTGCAGTGTTTACAGATGTATATAAATGACTTACGACTATCCATTGACTTCACTTTGATAATCGGTAGATAATGATTAACCTGCTTTATACATGCAACCCATGCTATATTTTGCCCATATAGTTTAAATGATAAATAATAATTTAAGATGCTGCTATATTGCCTGCGATACCGCGCTTTCATGTGTATAGGTACGGTAGTTGTTTCTTGTTCAGTAATGTGACGACACTGTTGTGTATAGTCTTAGTACTGTTTACAAGTGCTCAGTGTTATGTATGAGTGAGCGAATGTTGATGAATGGTCACTTCGAATGCATGCACATAACCTTTCAACTTGCATGAACCACCAAAATCTAACGTCACAACACTTTTCTTTCCCTTTGCAATTCATATTTAAGGACGTTCGCGTGATTATATTTTCTTTCATTCACTGTTTTCATATATATACTATAACTATATGATATTGACATAAACTTGTAAAACTTCAGACAGGATCTGGTAAGAATCAAATTTTGTTATAGATCAAATAATTCTGATATTTTTTAATTAAATTATGAAAGAATCAGAATGTCATTTTTTTATCATGATTTTTTTCTATGTTATAGGCTTTTTTACACATATAGTTGATTGCCATCGCCTGAAGACCATATCAAAGTTATCATATAATCGACAGCCATATTGTTCGTATCTTCTGACAACCCCGGGTTACATACAAAACTCATGATATTCTGTTTGAAGCTGTTTGTGAACAGTTAACCTTACTGAATTAAGGTAAGGTATGGATTAAATGTTTAATACTAAAATCTGGAAAGATCCATATATTTTTTTTCATTTAGGTCTGCTTCCAAAATATTTGACGTATCGAAGAGTGTGATATATATTTATCCGGGTTGCATACCATCTTATTTGTAGGGTCTCGTAAACGCTGTTTTCAAAAAGGGAAATTACAAATAACACATGCAAAACTATAACTTAGTAATAATTGTAACACAAGCGAACAGTTAATAGATTTTAAACTTAAATATAAATGTCAGGAAAAAAATAAGCAAACCCAAAGTAATAAAGCATAAAAATAAATAGCAAACGGTAAACATTAACTAGAGGCATATCATGAGCTATAAATAGTGCGTGTGTGTATGTATGTGCGCACGCTCATTATGGCATCATGATACCCTTAAGAACACAAACTTAGTTTGGACTCACCACCAGTTATTAAGTTTCTTTCTTTGTTCATGCACGAGTTCTCCCATTGGATTTACGTAAACAATGGTCTTTTCTTGTGGCAGTATGATCTATTTCATATATACATGCAAATATAATATTTTACAAGAAATTCTATACTGTGTATTAACTATGATTTTGCTATATAGTGTCATTATTTCTTAAAGCATTGTAAATTATACAATATGTCAACTCAACTGATGATCAAAACGAATCCGTAAATGTAAGCAGGCACAATTGATTTGAATAATTAACACGGCCAATTTTGCCGTTTTCTATCCCTTCGAGCTCAGTAGCGTGTTGTAAGGTCACGACCTGCTTAGATATGCAGTTTATGAACGGAACCACACGTACTCAGGATCGTAACAAGACTAATTTTGATGCAAAACATCAAAGATGCCGCGCATATTTTTGAAGCATGACTTAAATAAAGTAAAACCATTTCAGAATATTTTAATAACACTTGCATGCATAATTTACAAACAATATTTCCATTATGCAATGATGCATGTCATTTTCACAAATATCCTCAGCCGTTGGCAAAAAGACTTTCAGCCTAATTTCCATAAATGTTTTGTTGTTGTTTTTTTCGAACAATATTATGTATTTTTTTCTGAAAAACAAAATCATTAAATTATCGAGAATATGGCCGATGAAAAACTCACATTATCAAATTGTTCAGAAATATAGAAGAAAAAGCACAGAAAAATAATTTTAACTATAGGAGACATAGTCTATGATGATGATTTGAGATGCCATGCATTAACTAATCTATAGATCAAATGAGACACATTTTAAAACAGGTAATTCCTTTCTTATCGTTTGGGTCTATAAGATGCATGGCATTTCCAGACAGTAAGCTAACAAGTCGGTGTTCACGTCAATGTAAAAAACAAAAATCATCATCATCAGGAACAACAAAGGACGATGATAACGAAACAAATTAGTACAGATTTTTCATTTGGTACGGGATTTAGGTACAGGTCCCGGAATTTAAAATATTCCCGATAATCTTTTTGTATTGATGATATGTATAAAATTGATTACAAGGCACATTTAACAGATAAATATCATATAACCTCAAATTTATTACAGATTTCATTTCAAAGTGATAAATTAACATATTATTATTATTTCAAACACTCTCTTATGCTTTAATTGTTTAGGATTTTTAAAGATTAAATGTTGGCAGTGTATTCCTATTTATTATCTTTATTTAATTAAGTATTTATTTTATCATCGAAAATTCCCCAAAAAAAATTTCTTTGTATTTAAGTTTGATGAAAGAATTGACTAGAAAATCGATCTTTTGACAAATTATTGATAAAGCATAATCTATTTTGTGAGGTACAAAATAACACCAAATCACACACACACACACACACACACACACACACACACACACACACATATATATATATATATATATATATATATATATATTTTTTTTTTTTTAGGGGGGGGGGGGGGGAATAAAATATTCAAACAGTGCAATATGTAATAATTTTCCCGAGCACTTTCGACTATACAGTCTTCATCAGAGGAGTGTCAGAATGACTATGAATTCAAAACATTAACTGTAAGAAAAATTATGACGTCATTAAGCACTTATGACGTTAATTATATATATGTTGCAAGTTTGTAGTCATCATTATCATTATTGAGTTATCATTCTTGTGTACTGCACTCAGACCAATGAGATCTATCTACTATAAATGTTTAAGGCAACACTTCAAATACTTTACAAGTTATGCACCACACAAGAATTAAATCCAAAAAAAAAACAAAGGGAAATAACTCCAAAAATACAACAGTTATCATTCTTGCACAATGCACTCCATGAGATCTTTCCATCTATGAAGTTTCAAAGCAATATCTCAAATACTTTTTATGTTATGCTCCTGACAAAAATAAAGACTGAGAATCAACAAAGGACAATAACTCAGGAGAAAAGAAAGTGAGAGTTATCATTTATGTGAACTGCCCTCCTCTTCAATGAGATCTATCTATCTATAAAGTTTTAAGTCAGCACCTCAAATACTTTTTGAGTTATGCCCTGGACAAAAATTAAGACTGAAAATCAACAAAGGGCAATAACTCAGAAAATATGAAAGTCATGGTTATCATTCTTGTGCACTGCACTCCACCTCAATGTGATCTATCCATGTTTTAAGTTTCAAGGTGATACCTCAAATACTTTTTGAGTTATGGTCTGGACAAAAATAAAATCTCAGAATCAACAAAGGGTAATAACTCAGAAAATACGAAAGTCAGAGTTATCATTCTTGTGCACTGCACTCCACCTCAATGTGATCTATCCATGTTTTAAGTTTCAAGGTGATACCTCAAATACTTTTTGAGTTATGGTCCGGACAAAAATAAAATCTCAGAATCAACAAAGGGTAATAACTCAGAAAATACGAAAGTCAGAGTTATCATTCTTGTGCACTGCACTCCACCTCAATGTGATCTATCCATGTTTTAAGTTTCAAGGTGATACCTCAAATACTTTTCGAGTTATGCTCCGGACAAGAAAGTGTGACGCCGACGACAACGACGACGACGACGCCGACGACGACGGACAAAGTGATCCCTATGTGTCTGCCATGCTATGCAGGCGACACAAAAAAAATCATCCCACAGCATGGCCTTTGCATAGCTTAGATTAAGAGTATATTGAGGAAAGTAAAGCTGGCTTACACCTGTACTGACAGAGGATCCACATCACTTACTGTAAATAATTGTCAAGTAATTATTTGTGATATAATCATAAAGTGAATTACTTACAATCAAAACCCAGTGAACTCCGCCTTCATTGACAGCACATAGACAATACTCGTACTCGTTGAAATTTTCCTAAAACGAAGTCCAATGTGAACAATAAAGTCATCATATCATCATACTCGTATGTCATACATTTATCCCTGTATATCTATTTTTATGTCTTCAAATAAACTTATGGGGCTCCATGGCCGAGAGGGTGGCCTAAATACACACGCAGCCCCTCACCGCGTGGGTTCGAATCCCGGCAGGGTCATTCGGATTTTCATGTGAGGATACCTTCCAGCTGTCGTGCATTCGGGCTATATGACTGAAATACTGTCGCAGCGACGGTAAAATCAAGTAGTCAAATTAACTAAACTTTACTTGAAACTTCATCTCATTCGTATCATCTTCATTGAACACTGAATATGGATATAAACTACATCTTTAACATAAAACTACGAGGATTTTTTTAATTACTAACTTAATTCCTAAAACACAACAAATCAATACTTTCTCTAAGAAGCATTACCCGACTCATCAAACCATGTATTCCTTGATGTCCTTCTTCAAATATTGCTGTTGCCACAACACAGTTTATATGTAGAACTCATCTCGTCTTGGTAAGCAAAGCAAGGTAAGCGTCTATCACCTAGCATAAACACAGTCTTGAAAGGTATCATAATAAGATGAATATACATATATTGAGTCTAATGCACCTATTGTATGATTAAAAGCGAAATTTATGAAGGGGATGACTTAGAACGTTTGTTGCAGTGATTCTGGACATTTTCAAAATGAGGCAATCTATTACGATGGTTCGTCATTTATCGCTGGTGTGCATTTTTTATATATATATATTTTCTTTCATAAATTAAAGTTTCGATTTTATTATTTTTATTTTATCTTAAATTTATTATCATTTCAAATTACCTCATCGGAGACCAAACCCTTAAGAAAATGGAGACTCTTCTTGGTAATCACGTACTCTGTTACACGACTAACCGACTTGTCTGTTGGCGGATTGTCCCATATTTCCATCAGCTCTGTGAAAAAAAAGTTAAACACTCCTTTAATTGGTTCTAATCTGAATCGTCAAACAGCCTTGTTACTTACTTAACAGGGTTTAATATGTTCGCGGCATAAAGATGATGACGAATTTAAAACGATTTTTGCTGTATAAACCTAGTGATACTATAACCCTCTGTATATGTATATAACACTTATATAATACTGATCCATTGCGTATTTAAATTTGTTATTATTTCATGCATGTTAAGGGACTAAAATTCGATTGACTTTAACCCCTCAGATCTATTGTTGAATGAAAGTAGTAGATTTACAACACAGTTTAATTCTAATGGAAATTACTCATTTCGACACCCTTACACATCTTTATATTTAGTTGCATAGGTCTAGCAACAAACAAATAATAGCTGACAAGAAATAAATGATGTTAGAGGGTAACCTCTCTCCAGTTGCAAAGTGTCCGTATAAGTTGCAATGCTGTCCCCCTCTTCCATACCGATGACGTTGTCAATTTGTACCGCCGTAGGAGTGTCCATTGTCTGATATGGTACAGCTGGCGTAGGTGAACAGCCTATATCCTCATCCAAATCGATGACACTGTTCATGGGAATAACCGTAGGGGTAGGTTGTCTCGCTTTCTTTTTTATTGAAATTTTCACATTTGACGTTCTCCGCCATTTACGTTTGTTTCTTCTTAAGCTCAAGTCCATTACCTTTGGGTTTACGTCATGTAAATAGTTTAATACACCATCAAGCTTCTTCTTTGTTTCATTAATACAATTTTGATCAGAATTATAAAGTTGGGCTTCTATTAATCCGAGAGTCTCCAAGCATGCCCGAAGTGTTACCCCGTTCTCAGGTTTATTTTGCTCATTTGAAGAACACTTTTCTTCCGAATTGTCAATATCTCTGTCTTTGAATTGTCAAGCTCAAAGAGTGGTTTGTTGAAAATCGTGTCTATTTTCCTTGACTTACACTGTGAAATTT
This sequence comes from Solen grandis, assembly GCA_021229015.1. NCBI lineage: Eukaryota > Metazoa > Mollusca > Bivalvia > Adapedonta > Solenidae > Solen > Solen grandis. Next base: position 32,898,804 of record CM037795.1, on the reverse strand, counting down.
TAACCGCTAAGATATGCTTGCAAGGCCATTTAGTTTTTTGAAAGTCAGGGCAACTACATTCAACACTTTCATTTAAGTCTATGGTGTATACATTATCACCTCTCTCACTTTTCACTTTTATGTAGTGTTCGAAACACTTAATATCTTTTTCTTCAAATTCTGAGACACATGGTGGAATTCTGTTAAGGCAATGATTTAGGAATTTCTTTGGGCGATTCCATAAAAAACCTTGGAAGTGCAGGTGAGTATCTCCTTGTTGATGTATGTTGCTTTATGTTTTCTTGTATGTATCTGAAAATATGCATGTTCGTTGTATTCTTACTAGTTATCAACTGATTTAGATGAATGCAAAACTTTGTCATGATATATTGCCTCGCTAAAGCAACTAATCTTTCATTGTGTTAACGCTCAAAATTGCTCAAGAATTATCATTGAGAATGATGAATAACCCCATATACCGCTTTGTCACAGTTACTGTTACCATGTCAGAAGTTTTGATAAAGTCTTGAGAAAAAGCGTGGACAAATCTATTTGAAAAATATAATAAAGGGCCATAACTCATTTAAAATCGAGAGAATCATGACTTGCTTACGATATGCACAACTGGGCATGGTACTTGCCATTCTTGTAAAGTTAAATTAAAATTCAACTTAAGGTAGCTGAGAAATAGAGCGCGGACAAATCTCGTCTACAGACGGACGGACGGACCGACGGACGAGACTTCGATATATTTTCATTTTAGAGGATAACATATTTGGTAACGCCATTCTTCCACATGGTCCTCTTAACAATAATATAATACAAATTGTAGGTATTAAAAGCCTTGGGGCAACAACTGCAAAAGATTTATTATATGATAAGGCATTAGCTATAGAAACTATTAAGTTTCCATAAAATACCGATCTTAGGAGGAGCCTCTGGTTACTGTAAAATACTTTCAACATCGAAGTTATATAAGCTGGAGCCGAACTATGCAATGCCTTGTAAGTTAGCATAAGAACATGATATTTGATACGACACAGTATTGGCAGCCAACATTAAAGATGATGGCGTAGAGAGAGACCTGTTCTAAGAATAATACGAGCTGCTCGTTTTTGTAATTTACAATTTGTAGTGTTTACTGAGCTTGATCCTGTCCCATGCCAAACACCCGTAATCAAACAGGGGCACTTAATATGCATTATAATACTTCATTAAACATTCACGGGACACAAAATTATGATGATATTAACTGCATGAGGGTAAATTTACGTGTTCAATTTGAGATTTCCAAGTTAGTTTATTATCGATAACAACCCCTAGTACCAACATTATTGATGATTTTTCTGCATTAAGAAACATGTCATTATTTGCATACCAGTTCATTACTGCATCGTTTGCTAATTGCAGTTTGGTTTTGATTACATCTAAGTTCTTGTCATGCATCTGCACAGTTGTGTCATCCGCAAAAAGATCAGTCGAACAATCATTAACATATAACGGTAGATCATTAATGAAGCTCAAAATAATATTGGACCTAATACTACTCTAGAATACTATTATTCATGACAATACTCTGTACTCTTCCAAGCAGATAGGAATGAAAATATTAAATCGTCTTGTTAAAATCTTTGAAAGCTGGCTAAGAAATATAAATGCTGGAGAATTGACCTCAGCATTTTTACGACTTCCGAAAAGCAATTAATCTCGTAGATTTTCATTAATTTATTGACAAGATCAGAGTTTACAAATTCTCAGGAAGTTTATATCACATTCAGTTAAGTCAACATAGTCATATTTAACTTATGTATATGAAATTAAAGTCGAAAGAAATACCCTTTACAATTATTAGAAATGCATTAATTATAATTAGATAAAGTACGTAATCATTGTTTATATGTATGTATATGAAAGACTTTTTTGATTCTTTATTTATTTACATGCCAAGAACTATAGTGTGAAAATTATGTAATTACTGCAAATTCTTAATTACAGAAATTGCGGAAATTTTTAGATAGTTATTATAGTTCTGCTTCAGAGCGAAATGATATAAAGATCGGCGGTCATGGGAGAAATGTCGCATTAACAGTTAATTTTACTGTGCTAGGTTTATTCAGGCTATGGTAACAAAGTCGCTGCAAAAGTACAGTAACCTAGTGGAAAGATCTGTTTAAAATAAATGGGAGATCAATAGTTCTGGTATATTTCCCTTGTTGTTGCTCATATTAGGGTAATTCAAAGGCTGTAAGTCACCGTGTCCTGAGAATGTGACTTGCTGTGGTATCATACACCATGTTTTTAACACTAGTTAGCCGGTTTCGTGGAAAAATAATACTTTAATTAAAATGTTAACACAGGGATACCTTTCAAAGATTATTTCTAAATGTGTGATTCATGAAAAAATCAAATGTACCTTTGTTTCGTCTCAACGAAGTACTTGTCTACAAGTATTTGGAGAACTGAAACCAAAGACTTCCCAATTCCAAACTGCTGCAGGTATTGGTGCTTTATATCGTTGTGTATTCTCTCAACTCCATTTGTTGTCATAATAAGGTCGTGTATATTCTTCCGATAAAAGAAAATCCACCTCTGACATGAACAGAAGCAAAAAAATATTCAAAGTTACATTCAACAACAACAAAAAACAAGAGGGCCATGATGGCCCTGGATCGCTCACCTGAGTACCATTGCTACAACTGATTACAAGGTTTTTAAACAGACAAGAATTCTGATATAACTCAATCTTAAACATTTTAGCCCTGACAATACTACACACCAAATAAATAAGCACTGGGCCTTATGGTTTCAGAGGAGAAGACTTAGTGCGGGTTTCCAAAGGGCCCCTTTTAAAATTTATTTATCTCCAAAGGCACATAATGATTTGTAAATCTTGGTAATAAACCATAAGATGATGCTTCATACCAAATATCTAATCTCTAGGCCTTATGGATTCATAGAAGAAGATTTTTAAAGATTTTCCTATATAACTCTATGTAAAACAAGTGACCCCTGGTGCGGGTCATTTATCACCCTTGGGGTCATGATTTGTAAATCTTGGTAATAAACCATAAGATGATGCTTCATACCAAATATCTAAGCTCTAGGCCTTATGGATTCATAGAAGAAGATTTTTAAAGATTTTCCTATATAACTCTATGTAAAACAAGTGACCCCTGGTGCGGGGTCATTTATCATCGTAGGGCTATGATTTGTACAATCTTGGTAATGGCCCATAAGATGATGCTACATACCAAATATCTAAGCTCTAGGCCTAATGGATTCATAGAAGAAGATTTTTAAAGTTTTTCTATATAACTCTATGTAAAACAAGTGACCCATGGTGCGGGGTCATTTATCACCATAGGGTCATGATTTGTACAATCTTGGTAATGAACCATAAGATGATGCTTCATACCAAATATCTAATCTCTAGGCCTTATGGATTCATAGAAGAAGATTTTTAAACATTTTCCTATATAACTCTATGTAAAACAAGTGACCCAGGGTGCGGGGTCATTTATCACCGTAGGGCTATGATTTGTACAATCTTGGTAATGAACCATAAGATGATGCTACATACCAAATATCTAATCTCTAGGCCTTATGGATTCATAGAAGAAGATTTTTAAAGCTTTTCCTATATAACTCTATGTAAAACAAGTGACCCCTATTGCGGGGGCATTTATCACCATTTGGCTATGATTTGAACAATCTTGGTAATGAACCATTAGATGATGCTACATATGAAATATCTAAGCTCTAGGCCTTATGGATTCATAGAAGAAGATTTTTAAAGTTTTTCCTATATAACTCTATGTAAAACAAGTGACCCCTGGTGCGGGGTCATTTATCACCATAGGGCTATGATTTGTACAATCTTGGTAATGAACCATAAGATGATGCTTCATACCAAATATCTAATCTCTAGGCCTTATGGATTCATAGAAGAAGATTTTTAAACATTTTCCTATATAACTCTATGTAAAACAAGTGACCCCTGGTGCGGGGTCATTTATCACCGTAGGGCTATGATTTGTACAATCTTGGTAATGGCCCATAAGATGATGCTACATACCAAATATCTAAGCTCTAGGCCTTGCAGTTTTGCAGAAGAAGATTTTCAAAGTTTGCAATTTTAAAATCTATTTTTAGCTCCTGTGACCTACTTTTTTAATCAATCTGAATAATTTGTACAACTTTGATAGAGGGCATCATAAGGATGATTCCTGTGAAGTTTGGTCAAAATCCCTTCAGCGGTTCATGAGGAGATGTTGTTTAAAGCAAATTGTTGACGACGGACGCACGCACGCACGGACGACGGACAAAAGGCGATCACAATAGCTCACCATGAGCACGTTGTGCTCAGGTGAGCTAAAAACAACAGCAAATACAAATAGGTACAAATATTTAAATAAATCATTGCCATGGAATGATGCCCTGCATGGTAAGAATTATGAGTCTATGCTCTTTATTACGTTTTTTTTCATGTTATTAATGAAAAATTGAATCATTGTAGACTAACAATGCAAGACTAATGAATTTAAAAGTAAGAACATAATATATGCATTTCAATAAAGAGATTTACCGGTATTGTCGGTAGGTGTCTCTAATGAATAATAAACCGACCCGGTCAGATTAGAGATTATTATTTGGTCGTCAGAAATAATTACTCCCATGGTTACCCTGTTTAGTAAGTAAGAAGCACACATAGTATTTTTTGTTGTTAAGGTAATCCATTTGTCAATATCTATAATCATGGTCCTTCAAATGATTAAAAAGTTCACTGACATTGAGTTAAAGCTAATAATTAAGACTTTTATTAAGTGTAAAATTCGGACAATCACTTGATGAACCATGATAACAATTTCAATAATGGATGGGATATCATTCATTACAGAATTAGAAAAGAAAAATCATATGCGGTAATATGTATAAATTAACACAATTCTTTAACTGGAGATCGCACGGACAGGTTTTCTCAGGGCGAGGAATGAAAATAGTTATTTTGGTTGTTGTTTTTTTTTTTTAAAAAAAAATCAAAGAAATTGTAAACTATATGCGAGTATTATGTCTCTCAATACCCATCTGCAGGCGCATGGTCACCCAATGCACCAATCAGTAATGGTAAAATAATACCAACAAAGGCTATTATAAACATTACGAACGGTAAAACTTATATTACGAAAATAGCGTTTGCCGCGTCGTGCAATGTGACCTACGCGAGTTAATCCTTCAGAAATAAAGACTTCACCAACATTGACGGATAGAGAGAGAGGGGGGGGGCAGCATTTTATTCTACTATCAAGTGTGAGGTTTTAAAAAATATCAATAAAAATATTTTGTCATTCGGCCTGTGTTTATGTCCTTATGCTTATCTATGGATGAATTACCCACCTCTGCCAGCCATTTCTTCTCCACCCAGTTTTGAAATATTATTCTGTTTCTGTACTGAGGCAGACTTCTCATTCTGGAGATGTTAGCATCCACTTCGTCTTTTGTTGATGAGTTTGCGATGGTATTCAGACTACAGAGTAACATGGTGATTTTCTTTTAAATTACACAAATGTATGAAGCATATTCTAATGGTTTTAAAAATAATAACATTGAATGAGAATTAGAATAAGTTTGAAATTCTTCTCTATTTGTTTTTCTTATAGTTTAAACTTTATTTGATATGAATTCGTTATTAATCAATTTATAAAATATTCACATTGCAAAATAATGATCTACAGATAATGAATTTACCTGTGTGTGTGTGTGTGTGTGTGTGTGTGTGAAATTCCATATTTTAAACTCTTTGATTTTTACTAGTACTCACAGCTCTAAAACTTCATCTCTGTCAGGTATCTTATGGTGACTTAGCCAGCGTTGCCATGCTTTCTGACAGTGGAAACTGCAGAGAAAGACCCTGGAACCTGTAATAAATATAATGCAAAATATCTTACATCGTTTCTCCATTTTAGATAATCAAGGTGAGAAAGAGAAACGTATAAACCCGCGTCGGTGAATTTATGGAACGTCGGTTTTTTCCATAAACTTTTTTAAAAACTACAGATCTTACATATATTTTTATTATTGATAATGAAAGAGCATTGTTTCCCGATTCTAAATATGTCTTGTTTTTGAAAAACACTTTTATATTAGCTGAGATATCGTGCATTTTGTACCTTGAAAATAACACATTTCCGACCGAAAACAGCTGATAAACGATCGGAATCCTTTAAAAATCGATCGATTATTACCTGTCGAGATATGGCGGTCGGAAACAGCTGACCTCCTATCGGAAAATAACGATCGCTTTGTTTCTATCGGAAAAAGCCGAACGTTCATATCCAGTCGAATAAAATCAAACATAATTAAGACAGGTTTAATTTCGAAAATGTTTGATTTATTTGTCGTTAAAGGAAGAAACTAGTTTCAAAATCGCACGTTTGTTTACAAAATGCATTAACAGTACATCTGTTGTTTTGGACCAGTATAATATTGTGATCTTCAACAAATCATATCCTGAACCAGATACTGAACTTGTTTTTGTTGAATCTTTGTAGCTGTATGAATAATTTAAGTTAATCCAAGTTCTACATTTTTTTATCTGACGGTAGTCTACAGTACGTTAATTTCTAGAATAAAATGTAAGTTTTGATACAAAATGCTTAAGATTAAATGTTTATTAAAAGATAACAGTCATTAGGTCTGGGTGTGTGGTTAGTTTATTTTATATATAAATAGCAACAATAATGACATCAGTTTGAGAAATATATGTGTCCAGCCTGACCAGGAAGCAAACCAGGGCCATTCACTTTCAGGGCAAATGCTCTACTGAATGAGCTGGACAGGTCACTTACACTTATTCCTCAATGTTAAGGGTTACTTATAGGCCATTTCAATTACAATAATTGTAATTTTTATATATATATTATTAAAATGAAAAATTGTCATTTAATTTTGATGGTTACAAATGCTGAGATTCAATCACGTAACTTCTTTCAATTGTGTGTTTGATTCCTCAGTGTCACTTTCTTCATCTTAGTAAGCCATCCAGCTCGCTTGTGGTAGGTTGGTGGTTCTGCCTGGCTGCCTATGTGTACTCATCCATGTTATTAGCTGGACATCGATCACTATATAACTGGAATACTTACAGTCGCAGTGACAGTTAACTCCAGTTAACACAGTAATTAATATAACTTTCAATTTGTTTAAACAATTCCTCTGACTTTGGTTACCAAAAAAGACTGCAATATAATGAAAATACATAAGCACCAGAAAAATTCTAAGTGTGCCTACTGTTGGTGCATGGCTCAAACCAAGGACTCCTGCCGTCCTGGAGTTTTCAACAATAAATATAACACTATTAGGACAGATATTCCTTTTCATACACACTACACTTCTCCCAAAACCCACAACTGACGGAACACCCACCATGCTACTCTACCGACTGAACTAACTGGACAGATTTTTCTACCTACACAAACAATAAAAATCAAAATGAAATAAAAGTTTTAAATTTGTAATCAGTGAGATAAATGTGTAACCAGTAATTTTCTGTACCCTTGCTTACATGCATGGCCAGTGCTCTATGAATTGAGCAATTGGACCATGTACACAAATCTCTAATAAGGGATACTTATAGACTGTTACATAATCCACAACCAATTTAGAATAACATGTAATCCCTGCATTCACAGGAAAAAGAACAAACTATAATCCAAAGAGCAGTAATATACTGAAAAATAGGAAATGTAACAGCCCCACATTGTAACCAATCTAGAAAAATGTGCAAACAGACCAGGCCCTGTGTTCCTAAACATTAAAATGGTACTTAAACTTGTATGATTTTCATACTTATACTCAAACTACGCCCATTAGTTTCAATAGGGATTTAAGTATGTTCCTCAATTAAAGCCATTTGAGTCCTCACTTACATGGCAAGTTCTCTACCAATGCATCTAAATAACCACTTAAACCTTTCAACTTTAAGGCTACAAGTTAAGCTGTTACATTTCATAATGATTGAAGAAAATTTCTTGCAGCTTTAACAATTCACTTGCACTCAGGCACAGATAAATATGCATGTTGTCATTTTTGTTGAAAAACATAACATCCTGGAAACTCTAAAAAAAATCATGGCTCACTTGAACCTAAACTAAGAGCCTCTGGTACACTCTCAGCGCCAGAAATTTATTCAATGAGCTTTTGAGCTATCTTCCATCAATTGTTTCATCCATTTAAACTTGAACTTAATTCAACCTACTTGAACTTAATTCAACCTGATCAAATTGCACATAATGCACCCCAACAAAATATTATAAGTATATTCAAGTCAAACACAAACAAATAAGCCATTGGCTGTTATGCATATATATTTTTTATTTATTCAACTGATGTATTATAAAGGTAGTTATCCTAACCAAACTGGTCATACATCATAATTATAATTCTAATATTCTGTTTCTTATTATGCGTAACCAACCTTCATGTGCATGTGTATTACATGTATATACAAGCATTTTGATAATACTTAATTATTTATCTAGATCCATTATTCATACCTATGATTAGTTCTAGTTGTTCCATTTTGAAAATATTTAATATCTCTGGTATAACTGAGGTGTAATTCTTCATTTTTTCTTAAAAATCCTTCTTAAAAATCCAAACCCTTATTTAAGAACACATTTTTCAAGTTTTAGGGAAATCATCCTGGTAAAATTTAGATTCATAATTAATAACTGAAAATGATCTTATAAATCATATAATTACACAGTTGAATCATTTTAGTGGCCACCTGTATTAAGCGGTCAACCTATATACAGTGGTCAGTTTTAATATTACCAAACTAGCATTTTGTTTTGTTTAACATTCATTGACGCGGCCACCTCTGATAAGTAGTCTCTTTCTCTTATTCTCTTGAATGACCACTTAAGACAGGTTTGACAGTATGTTAAGACAAAATTTATTGAAATGTTGGAGCTGTTCTAGCCAATCCATGGTTATAAAAGATTATTAACTCATTAATTAACAATAATGTTCTTTGGTTTTGTTTAAAACTGGTAGACCCACTGTTAGGGTAATATAATGATCAATAACTACGTAAGGTCTTATTATACCACATGTCTTGTGTGATATCACAGTGATGCAGAACTATATACCTGCCTAATGTAAACAAAGACCCAAGATTACCAACATAATGTCAGTGTAAATTCAAGTAAACAAATAGACAAACAATTAAATCACAGGTGACATTGAAATGACTCTGGATGGACAATTTTGTGCATTGTGCAAATTTTGAATCTAACTAGCAATGGCAAATTGACGGGGGTCAGAGAACTCCATAAGTAAATGCCTCAATGTATTGAGGCTTTAGGTTCTTACTCTATTTCTCAGATTGAGACCACAGCCCTGAGAAGGGGGAGATAAGTCTGAGATTGTTTATCATCTATTTTAATAAGATCAAATTTGTTTATTTGTTTCACTATCAAAGCAAGAAAGAACTGAAGGCTGGGCAGCTTCTTATTTTTTATTTTTCATTCTAAAATGATTGGTGTAGCTGTAGATCAGTTGGTACTGAGCATTTGCCCTTTATGTAAAAGGTCTGAGGTCTTGTTGTTGAGACATAAACTCAAACACATGTAGCAAACTTATTGCTCAAATCAAGCTGCACATTTTTCTGACCCTGTAACATGTGAAATATTAAAAACCAACCAATTGAACTGTCAGAAAATGACCAAAGCATTGCAAATCTTAATTCTGTGAACTCATTACAACTTTTTATAAAACAATAATTACAGTTAATTATTCTATGTTCCAATTTTCATGATAATTCCTCTGCCTCTGTAATTTATACTCAACTATTTCACTACATTGGATTATTGAAACTGTTATTTACAATGAAATTACTTCCAAATCTTTTAATATACTCTTGAGTACTATATAAAGGGAAAATTTACTCATTATAAGAGGGACAGAGAGAGAGAAAGGGGGTGGGGGGATTTGGAGAGTTTAGTCATGACAGAGAGAAGGAGAGAGAGAGTTTATAACTCATGACAGAGAGAGAAGGGGGGGGGGTTACTCATGACTGAGAGAGAAGGGGGGGGGAGAGTTTATAACTCATGACAGAGAGAGAAGGGGGGAGTTTACTCATGACTAAAGAGAATTTATTCATTAAAAGAAGATAATTTCCAATTCTCATGAGAGAGAGAGAATTGGGGGGGGGGGGGTTTACTCATGACAGAGAGGGAAAGAGAATTTATTCAATTAAAAAGAGTATTGTCAAGTATGTATTGACTATAAGTCACCCTATTTTAATTAATTATTTAACTTCAGTGAAACAGAAATGCCATATGGATTGCATTAATTGGTAAATACCTGAACTCCCTGAGGAGTAGCAAACATAAAACCTGATCAACCTCCTTTAATAGACCTTTAGACTAATCTGATTTAATACTTGTTGTTCAGATCATTTCCATGTATGATTAAGACTACATGTAGTGGTAAGATCAGGAGTTTGAATCTGTAGTGTTGCACAGTTTTATGTTGATATGATGGTTTCTTGAAAATAAATGTGACTGACAGTATATCTAAGATAACATCATTCAATGACTGCATGCATGAATCAAGTTACTTAGTAGATGTGTAAATTCAGGATCTCTTTATATAAAGTTAAAATAACTTAGTATTGAACTTGGGAGATTTCACATAACCAATGAGATTAACTAAATAAATTAATCAATACAGTTCTAGTTACAATAGCAGTATCTTAAAAACATGCACATACATGACTGTATGTCTCAAAGTAACTTCAAATGACTTTACAATTAAAAAAAAAACAAAATGCAAATCATAATTAATAATTTTCCCCCCCCCCCCCCCCTATGGATCTGAAGTCATGTATACATACTATAATGATTCAGTAAATTCAGATATTCTGTTGCTTGCTGCAACACAGATGGATCCCATTCTTTTAACTGTTTGTTGGGTTTAACATCCAACCAACAGTATTTCAGTCATTTTGAGACAATGTCTACTTGAGAAAGATAAAGTGCTGCTACACTGCAGTATAACACTGTAGACATTAAGAATGTTACCACACTCAGTCACATTACCCTGACACAAGGTTAACCAGTCCTGGAACTATCCTTATATGCTGAGCGCCAAGGAAGAGAGCTATACTAGTACCAATTTTTATGACTTTGGTATGTCGCAGCCAGGAATCAAACCGACAACCTAGCTCCCACTCCCAAGACAGATGCTCTAACCACTCTGCCACTGGGAACATTCATTCTTTTGACTATTTATTCTACATTGAATGCAGTCTGAAACAAAAAAAAGGTCAACAAAAGGTTAAATTAATATCAAATATCTATCCTCCATCATTAAAGAAGTATTCAGTCCAACATTTATCTCTGCCCAGGGTCTCCATATATACAGATTGTATATAGATCGAGAGACCCTGCTCTGCCTAATTCTTCAACAAGGCAAAGCATTCCTCATGCTTATTGTGTGATTTCAATGTCTAAGAAATGCCTCAATCCATCCAACATTTCCTAGAAAGACACATCTCTGCCCTATGGGTCTTTTCTATGTTTCGCTCATGGGTACCTGGATAGCGTAGTGGTAACGCGCTTCACTTCTCACCAATGCGTCCCTGGTTCGATTCCTGGTCAGGTACGTGAGAGGGTACACTAAGTATACAATGGTCGCTCGTCCAGGCACATAAATTTTCCTCGCAATTATGACCACATACGCCAACATCAAAGCCATCTTGAGTGATTGATATAAGTTGTGAGAACTTGTTTCGTAATCAATATAAAATAAATAATGGTTAACTTTTTTTCTCCCTTACATAGAACTTTCATTTTTGTCAGTCAGAATTCTGTTTAGCCATTGTGCTCATAATGTTATAGGTTTTAAGCTTTCAGAGTGGGTTACATTCTCTACTAACTGATCTTCTGGATGACTTGCACGAATCTCTCAGTAATAAGGGTTAATTGGGGGACAATCAAAATCCCCTTGGTCAAAATGTGGTAGTGTATTCCATTTATTGTTTACTCTGCAATAAATACTAACTGAAATGAAAAGAAAATGTAACAATGAGTACATTGTTATCATCAAGTCATTTTATTTTATTATCATTTTTTAAATTATTACATATGATACAACTCAATAAAATTACATTCACATTCTGCACTGTAACAGGGTTGATAATCAGCAAGTTCTATACATACAACATTAAAAAAAAAATACTAGATCAAACCCATTAATAGCTAGCATTTTGCACTCCAGATGAATCTTCCCTTCTCATCTCCAAAGATAAATATTGAGATCGAGTAATAGTAAACAAATGACAAATGTACACTTTAAAACCTAATCAGATAGTTAAATTCAGTTTTAAAAATTAAAATGAAAGAATAGTTTATAAAAAATCTAAGATATGAATCAATTGAAAAACAGTGCTTGTAGGTAGGATCTACTGATAGACAATATTAAGTTTTTGAAAAAGTTCAAAGAGGGAATTTCGAAACTTTTAAGAAGTACAGTGGAAACTCCCTAAACCGGACACACTCGGGACCAGCAAAAAAGTCCGGATTAGAGAGGATTCCGGATTACGGAGGTTTTGTAAATCAGACTCAGCTGTTGTTGTGGATGATGATGTTGATGATGATATTTTTTCTTAATAGATCTTTATTGTCATAATTATATTTTGAACATAATACCCACTCTATTTTTCTCTCAGATTTTTTTTAATAATCACCTGCTATACTCTCATTCTTTTTCTCTCTGTTTTTTTTTCTTTCATTCTTAAAAACAAAATAAAGTCAACATTGTTTTTATAATTTTATAAACATAAATCTCACTTGGACATATGTATGATTACAATACATGTTTCAAGCAAAAAAACCTTATGCAGCTTTATACATTATAAGCAACATTATAAGTCTTCCCGATCAATTTCCTGATTGTCATGTTTGTTTTTTACACCTTATTCTTATAACACTCTTTACCATATACCTGACTGTCCGTACCATAATTAACCTTAATCCCATAAACCTTATACCTGACAGTCCGGACGATTATTATTTCTTCCCTTTCACCGCGTTTTTATGAAGAAACAAATGATTTTGGAAAACAGCATCCGGATTACAGGGTTTTTTTTAAGCACAAAAATGACAACCGGACCAAAACTTGCGTCCGGAGTACAGAATATGGAGGATCCGGATTAGAGAGTTATTTTCTATATGTATCAAATAAGCAAAAAAACGGGACTTATGAGATCGTCCGGAATGAGAAGGATTCCGGTATACGGAGGGTCCGGTTTAGGGAGTTTCCACTGTAGTTTAAAATTTATATTAAAATTAAAACAAAATGATAATTTTGGTCTCTCAATTGCATGTGCGCTAGTCAGCTGCTTATCTACGTGGTATTTTTGTCTGTTGCAAATTTGTGTAGGTAGTGCTTATCACGTGTCATTGGCTTGCAGCATGTGGGGTTTACATAAAACCCTACGGAGCGAGTAGCTGTGTAAACCAGTCTGCCTCTGGCAGCTGACCCAAACGGTCCTTTTCAGGACCACCTCCTCCCTTCACTTTTGTCACAGGAGATGGCAACATCTAGGCTGAATAAGCCGAGTTAGTCATTCCCACTTTGGCTTCAAAATTCTTGATTTTATTAAGTACTTATACCTCACATCTGTGAGGCTTTTCGAAATTCGATCTTTTTCGGCATGCAAACTCATCTTTAAGGAGTTGTGGTCACACTCTGGGGTCCGAACCATAAAACAGTTAATACTGTAGACGGACCCTCATTAAGCATCTTATAAACAAATAGATGTGTAAACAAGACTGTTCTGTGGAACACGTGTGCCACTTGCTGAAGCGTTGCGGAAAAAGACCCGACTCAGACAGACGGACGGACGGACAGACGACGGAAAAGGGATCCCTATGTGTCACCTGCTGTAAGCAGAGGTGACACGACAAAGTCACAGGAAACTGTGATGGGGGCATTAGATCTGAATACACGATTATTGGATATATACAACACACGCGCAAAGTTTACTCAAACTTTATTTTAACATACTCCTTCTAATCATTACCAATTAAGGCTGTTATAAATTTAACTACCATTTCCTTATTATGACTTGTTCTGACACCATTTCACACCTGGGACAGCTTTTTATAAATGCCTTTAAAGATTATGTACGGCGGGACTGCTTTATCAAAATTCAAACATTTCTAAGTGATCTAGAACTATCTCCGCAATTTACACACACACATCTTTGTTTATAGTTTTCATGGGCACAAATGATTTATTTACAAAACACGGCATATAGATTTATAGAACTTTGTTGCACATACACTTCCGAAGTATTTAAATGCATTTACATAAATCCAAATCATAATGTTAGAAAAAAAGTGACAAATGTAGAAAATATTGTAATAAATTCATATTATTGATTTAGAAAAGAATTGTCCAGAGTCCGAGTGTGATTTCCATTACACATTCGGAACACCTCGTCCAATACCTAGGGTAAAAAATACCTCGCAATGTGTCAACACGTCAGTCTATTTATAGACTGCTCTTCAAGATGATTGCACACGTAATTTTACTGACCCAGATCATGATCGATTCGAAGCTTGCAAGTGAGCATGATTTTGATCAGGGTCAATGAAACGCTTGCTCGTGATGTAAACTTCAATATTACGTAACAGTACGTAACTGATACCCACGACAGATCTTCCCGTACACTATAAATCACGGGTCACGGAAAATATTCTTCCACAATGGGTGACATTTATCATACCAATTTATATATGAATTTGGTATATCTCGATCAAATTTAATTCCCCGGTCTCCAGGCTGCGTCTTCAAATGCATTATGGACGACGGATATTTTGTGACCCAAATGTATACAATGAATATACCTTTATTTCCTCCACAAATGTAAATTTTAAATAGATACACTTTGAACATGGCAACAAACTATTTACAACATAATGTAACGAATGCGATAAACAAATTTTTTTTTAAGTCGCTAATTTGATTTTGAGATATTTAAGGCCGAAGAAATAACTGACATAAAAAATATTGCATTGAATTGCATTGAACTTTTCGATTTTCCGAAACAGAATTGACTAAGACAATGCGACAATATACAATATGCTGAACATTCAGTGAAATTTTAAAGTCAAAAACTAAGGAATGCAGCATCAGACATCTCACACACATGCAACACACACACAGACAGATATTTTCCATTGAAAGTTTCTAACACGCCATATCAAATGCAGGCAATCTTTACAAAACCGATAGAAAATGTTGAGGCACACATCCTGTAAAAATATGAGCTTATCTGGAAGCCTCGCATCAATTTAATTCTATTTCAAATCCAAAGCTTGGTAATAATTTAAATCCTTTTTAAGATCCAAAGTTCGAAACTTGGATCAACCATAGAACCTGGTCTTTCCAAGTCTGGAAAAAACATATGCGGAAGCGCACATCTACAATGTACTGAATACATTCTGTGAATATTACATAGAAGAAATGATGGCTGTAGAATGCGAACAATATTTGATAGCTGATTTTAACCCAGATGTCATATGAGGTCACATAAGAACACAATTTACTGCATTCAAAAGGACAAAGTCACGTTAATTGCTGTTGAAATTTCATTATATTGGCTCATAGGAAACCTGTTTTAATTTGAACCCCAAAATGAAGAAGAATGAAAACCAATAACTAAATTTTGTTTGTCGGAACAAACAATAGGGCTTTCTGCTCTGCAAACCATAGCAAACCTTAAAAAATTCATTACATAATCATCTTGCAATACATTATCTGTAAAAATTGAACAAAATCCATCCAGAATTGAAAGCTGTAGAGCACAAAATAATTTGATAGCAGATGCAAATTTTGACATCAAATGATGTCATATAAAAATGGAAATCTATGTAATCAAAGGAAAATAAAGAGCTTGCCCCTTGTTACAATTTCATGATGCTGGCTCTACAAGGAACCCTCTTTAAAATGAACCTCAATAATTCTCAAAATTGGTGTACCACAAGGCTGTAAACTACCACCAGTCCTCTTTACATGCATAAAAAGGTTCTTTTCCTACCAAACAGTTTTTTACATATATTTTTTTCCTGAACTTTACAGTGAGCATATGGCATTTGGACAAATCACAACAGCACATTATAACTACAATGTAATAGAAAAAAAGCTGGAACAATGCACGGGACTAAATGCAAAGGCATTTGAAAAATCAGTATTCAAATATTCTTATTTTTCATGTAACTTGCTTATATTAGGTTTTATTTAAGAAAAACCTAGGTACCATTAGAAAGGTCTTCAGATTCCCAACATTTCGATGGCTTTATGTTTGACCTACCTTTGACGGATTTTGAAATATGAATGGTCAAACCCAAACAAAACGGCAAAAACATGCCTATGTCAAATACTTTTTCTCCACCAACAGCTTTGAAATAATAACCTGATCATTTAAACATACAAAACATTATAAAAGCAATGCATCAAGCTAAAATATAAAATAAATAAAATAAACAAGGAATAGTTCTTCTAATTATGTTCATACTCTTACCTACAAAAATCAATTTTGAGATTAAAGCAGCTAGATTTACTAGGGGTAACATAATTTTCCTTTTTTCTGCCATAACTCAACTGTTTTAACCCTTATCTTCAAAATCTTAATGTCATTTGAAAGATCCTTTAAAGGACTACAAATTACACCCATAGTACTTTGATAGAAAATTCATTGTTTTTGAGATATTTAAAGGCAAACGTGAACAATGCAGTTATTTTCTATATAGACAAAGAAGGAAAATTATCCATGAGAATTTTCTAAAACTTTGCATGAATCACTGCTTTGTGCAGGTATGCCTTTCAGGCCATGACATTTATGATTTTCCGGAAACAGACGTGACAGTCCTCCAGAATGGCCAATTGTACAGATGGACCAATTCTACGCCTTTAGTGTAAATTTTATGCAAATCTGTCCAAAAAAAAAGTTAGGCCTGTAGAGCTTAAAACAGTCTCATTTTGCCTAAAATTTAGTTAATGTCATGCTGTCAATTAAATTACGACAAACATTACAACAACCATCATAATGTATAAAATAAAGGTCATTGTGTATTTGTGGTCAAGATTTCATGATCCTGTGAGATTCAATACCTTGGTTCGAAACATTTTTCTGCATTTTGTCCGGACAAGCAAATGACCTTTGACCTCAAAGTGTGACCTTGACCTAAAAGCTGCTGACCTAACTCTTGCATGCAGCACTCCGCCTCATTGATGTTAACATAACTGTCAAGTTATTTGAACATCCAGTCATCCATGTCTGAACAATCAAATTCAGCTCTGTGACCTTTGACCTTGACATCTGAGCTTGGAACCTAATTCTTGCGCATGACACTTCAGCTCATTGAGATACATATTACTGCCAAGTTATTAGGAAATCCTGCTAACCATGTCTAAGTTACAGCCCCGACAATGAAATCTGGATGACCTGATGAACTATAATGTTCATACACAGTGAGGACATTGTGATGACTATGTCAAGCTCCCCAAGCGGGCTCGACAAAAATTATGTGAGAAGATGGCTTATTTGTTTAGAAGTTATGGTCAGGGTTAAAGTTTTTCACTGTATACATTTAAAAAAAAAAAAAAAGGAGATAAATTGGTCAAAATGGACTTAAGAGTTATGACCCTTTACGGAAATATACCCCTTGTTATAGTGAACAAGTATATGTGAAGTTTGATGACAGCAGCTTTAATAGTTTAGAAGTTATGGCCAAGATTAAAGTTTTTTCTGACAACAACGCCAATCATACATCGAAATCAGATTGATGACCTCAACTTTTTTTTCTCAAGGGGGGGTAGCTTTGCTTATTGTTAAAATTTTATGTTGCTGGCTCTTCAAGTAACTATTTTAAAATGAACCTCATTCCTCATAAAGAGGGCTGTCCTACAAGGTAAAAGTCTATCGCTGACCCTCTTTTGATGCATTACAAAAATCATAATGGTACACTTAATGTAACAACTTTGGGAGCTGCACATTACATGAACATAAAGTTTTTCCCTTTCAAATGATTTCCATGGTGAGGAAAAAAGGAATTTATATCTGTAATAGGGACCTTGCTAAGGTTCCAAGTCAGAGAGAAACCTATACCGGTATACAAGCTGTCATAAAATTATAATTTCAATTTTGTTATGTCATTAAAATGAAAAGTTGTCAATAAACTGAGTAAGTAAAACTTGTGTGTATGTTTTGTTGCGTGCCTGATAGAGAGGGAGATAGATCATCAAAAATATGTTTATAAGTACATGTAACAAATGTGTCATAGGAACTCCTCCATTAAAACTGTATGTACCTCATAGATATTCATTTACATTTTTTTTAACTCCATGAGTATTCATTTATCCAACTTAAAATGGTCTGTGAAAACATATTTTTTAGAATTTTCATGGTTGTATGCACATGAACAAACAGAAGATACCTGCTCTGTTTACCTATGCATCTGAGGCAAAAATTAAAGATGTTGCATCACAATAGTAAAAATGGTATGTAAACAATGCCTTGAAAGTAACCAGTCTTTGATCATAATACATAAAAAAAAATAAAACAAAACAAATTCACCAATTTGTCCAGCACAGTTTGCTTCACTCCAAAACATTGAATACATACCACAACATACAACAAGAAATAATTAAAACTATAAACTACAGTATATAAGTATGCACAATTATAAAAGATTCACTTTTCAGTCAGGTTACAAAAGAGAACAATAAAATTTTCAGCAAATTCATCTTTCATTCCATTACTTTGCCATATATAAACTATCAACTTACACCAGAAAAACAGGTAAAAGAATTCATGTTGCAATCTCTTTGAATCTGTTGCTCAAGGAGGATTATATAATATGAATATAGTGTCACAGTACAATTCACTGCACATTCCTAGAGTATACCAGGGGTCTTGTGTTTGACTCCCATGGCTGCTGAACATTTTTTCCCAAAAAACATTTAGCATCAAACATATTGCTATTGGACAATGACATAGGCCTGTGTTATGCTGCTTTAAAGTAATTATGTAACTCTTGGAATTCAGAGTTTCCAATGCACCTATCAATAGTTTGCCCCAGGGTTTGTGGGGAGGGGGCATACATGGGACTTTTGACATAAGAATGTTCTGAACAGGCCGGAATCCTGTGCAAACTGCAAAGCATATCCATTTGACAAATTTCTATTGCTCTTTGGTGATGAAAGAAAAAAAGTCAAGTTCCCCTGCCAGGTTAGCCTATACCCCTCCTGGGGCAAAATATTGATAGGTGAACTAAGACAGACCTTAAAAATATCAAACATTTGCAAGCAGTCTGGACAGGTATTTATTAACAGTATTATATCATTCCATATAATTTGCAAAAGCACGTTTTAAACATTATTTTTCTTCAAAGATCTGCTGTCTGTTGGAACTTTTTCTAGTGCACAAGGTATTTATGGGTACAAAACATTTAGATTTCCCCTTAGAGTGCTTGGGGTGCACATGCACAATACAATTATACTCTCTGAATTTACAAATCCATCAATCAGTCTATAAAAGTTCAAAACAATGTATGTTTTTTAAGTCAAAAGTTAATATGTCATTAAAGTAATCTCAATCAGGGAAATTTCATGTCTGAAATTCATATTGTCAACATCACATGATACAAACATGTCTGTGATGTCATGCCATTAGATAAGTGGCATGATATTGGTGAACTGTCTTATATATACAGAGCAATAAAGAAGAGAAACCGGCTGCAGTGGCCAAGTGGTTAGAGTATTTCTCTCAAATATATCACCCTTGGGTTTGTCAAGAACATAGTAATTTGTGCTGTTCTATGAATTCTGGCCTGAGAAAAATCAAAATATGCAAAGGCATATATAAAGGCCTAAATATTTAAGTACTGGTAACCATTATTAGAAAGAGATTTGTGCGAACAGTCTGTTGTAAGCTCAACCCCTTATAAGCCAGGGATCTTGGGTTCAAATCCTGCTCTGGTACACTATATAAATATCATATCCCAGGAGAGTGATAGCACATACTGTCAATCTGAGATTGGTAATGTCCACTGAGGTGTTACCTGGAACATGCACGGATTTCACTGTGGGGGGGGGGGGGGGGGGGGTTATAACAGCAATAATTACCATGTCCAATGGGGTCATGTCTCTTATTCTTTTAGGCATAATAGCTAATTCTCAGGAGGGGTCTGTCTGGACCCCCAGTCCCCCCCCCCTCTGCCCTCTAGATCTGCGCATGTGGAAAACCAGCATTCTATTTTCCATGCAATCATGTCAAATTGGATATTATTAATGTCCGCATTGTCCTGTGAATTCAGGGAGAAACTATAGCCTACTCATATAAGTAACTCTTTGTCATGGTACAAATAACTCATAATAGGAGAAAACTATGCATTAGTGGCTGGGTAGCTCTGTTGGTAAAGCATTCCTGATATCCAAAGGTCCTGGGTTCATGTCTTGGTCAGACTGCACATTTTTCTTAACTTGTGACATATGAAGCCCAACATCACTGGGCTGCATGTGATTTGGGATAGTATTGTACGTACATTTCTACTTGTGATATGGTATCCAATAACTCACAACAGGGAAGAAATCATTACACTGTGTGTAAACAATCAGGTAGTTCAGCAGTACAGGTAACTACCTTTTAAGGGTAAGGCCCCGTGTTCAGTTCCCAGGCAGGAGGTACATTTTTCTCACCATAACATTTATCTATGGTAGATTTCTGTATATGGTCCTGTAGCTTAAGCCTTACCCATCCCTTTGATCAAGGATCTCAGATTCAAATCCTGGTGTGGTCTGTCACATCTCATTTGAATCATTAGCAATAACTCACAATAGAAGAAAATCATGTCTATGAGGTTAGAAAGCTCATCTGATAGTGGGTCGCCGGAAAGGTCCAGTAAAGCGTCTCAGTCAGCTCACATTTTTCTCAACCTGTGACATTTGGAACACAATATGAGCAATGGCTTAAGTGCTGTGAGGTTCTCTGGATCCATTTGGAAATTCAAGGACAAATTCCAGTTTGGTGGGGAAGTATGTCACGGAACCAATAACTCACAATAGATGAGACTCATGTGTAAGATGCCACCACTGGTAGCTCAGTTGGTAAGTGAAGGCTCCGTGTTTGAGTCTCAGCCAGGCTGCACTTTTTTCGCCCTGTGACAAGTAGGTTTCATTCTTGACAAGCTCTAGTAAACAATCAGCAAGAAGAAATCTATAGATAAGAAATGGACTCAAAAGCATGAGAGTCATCTAAATCGGAATTTAGTAACACTTGTAGACTAAAATATGGAGAGTAAGATAAATAAATAAGTAGATGTAGATCTAGACAACTAAATTACAAAAGAAACAATAACATTACTAGAGAGAGGGAGAGGAAGAGAGAAACAAGACTGAATTTCAAGAGATAGATAGAAAGAAAGAAAAAAGGTGCGAATATTTTCATAACAAAACAGAGATTGAGAGAGATGCATTAAGTAACGTCTTGCATACGAAAAATAACATCAGTTAAAGGTCTATTAAGAAAAAAAATCGATTGTTTTTCTCCGATCGGAGAAAAGCGATCGGGGAAAAACAATCGATTTTCCTACTTTATATATACATTATTTTATATGCAACAAAACAGAGAAAGAGAGAAAGTGGGGAGAGAGAAGAGGAGAGGCAGTGAGATACATTAAAATGTAAAAATAGGTTACTGTTTAAGTCAAAAATAAGAAAATGTTTAGTTATTTTCCGTTAAAAACAGTATGTTACTTCAGTATCGGTAGACGCTCTACCTCTGTTTTTGTTTTTACCCCGATTACACTATAATTAATCACACGAATAAATTCACGCAAATAACGTCATCATCGTCATCAAAATCAATAATTATTTTGCATTCTAAGTTCAGGTGATAACAATAAACAACCACCCAATGTTTCTGAAAAATAAAGAAGGCATCGAGAAAAAACGATCGTTTTTCTCCGGTCGGACTGTTGAAATTCGATCGGAAATTTCCGACAACGGACAGGTACCGATCGATCTTTTCGTTGTCGGAGCGAATTCCGATCGGAGATGTTGATTTTTAAATCGCTTATCTTTTTTATTTGAATCATTTAAAGTTTATGGAAAAAACCACGTTCCATAAATTCACCGACGCGGGTTTATAATAATTTAAATTGTTACTTTATAAACGGATCACATTTAATTACATACATGTATGCATAAATGTATTAGTCTATCGGTAAAACAGGTATTTTGTACCAATATAATAACGTTATACTCTACTACAACATATTCTAAGGATGAAAACCAAACGTTTTATTTATGTTTTTTCAGATGTCAGGTTGTTTATTACGTTTTCAAATATACAGTTACTTTTCTATATATATGAAAATAACGTCAACAAACCATGAAAGGTCTTCTCTATTGCAGTAATTTCTCTCATGTCGAAATCGCACATAAACGATTTGGGTCTCCACGATGGATTCCATTTCTTTACCATATGCAATGCTTCCGTTACTGAGAGAGTCGTGTCTCGTCCGGTGAAGAAGGATGCAATTACATAAAATCCCGTGTTTGTATTCACACATATGTTATACATCGGAATTTCGTACTTTGTTGTGTTGTAGGTGGCGTCCATCAATATGGTCTGATGACCGTACCTCTCCAGCAGTCTCTGTTGAAATTCAGTCTGAATGATGAACAGGAGACCGGTTTCTTCATCCCCTCTTTACAACTTTGGAAGAGATTTCAGAAGTTCTTATGTTCATGTTATAAAATATGATGTTGTTATCTATATACGAGATAAAATTAAAATAGACACTCAAGGGACGTAGCAAAGTTACTTAAGTTTTCACTCAAAAAAAAAGGAAATATAGCAGAAAGTCGAAGAACGTATGGATTGTCAAAACAATATTGGAAAATTACAATTTTAAATAGGAGCGCTGTTTATCGCAAAATACGCCCGTTACACAATTTTATCAGTTCAAGTATCAAGCCTCTGGAATGATTTTGACACTCTGACACATACAGATTTTCGATCTCGATAGGGATACTGTGCCAATACACATTTTGACAAAGTTTGGCAAACGGATCCGTTTACGATTGTCATTGTAGACTTTTTTTTTCAAGGGCCGTAACTCTCGAGTATTCAATACATTTTGGTTGATTATTAAACTTTGTGAGATACTGTCTCCATATTGTGACCTAATTTGGACAAGATAGGTTCCTGTTTGTTAGAAAGCGCACACTGTGTAGCAATTTTCAGCATGACAAGGGCCATAACTCCGGAGTATCTGAAATATTCTGGCTAGTTATCGGACTTAGCCGAGATAGTGTACCCATAATTAGACATTGTGACCAAGTTAAGATTGCTTCACATTTGTTCGAGTTAGAAAGTGAACAATCTCAGTGGACGCCGCCCGCTGCAGGTGAATCCATATCAGACATGTTTAACAGAGTTCGGATTGCGGAGTTTGGAGGCGGCTGTTCAAAAAATATACTTACATTGCAACATTGAATTTTCATAACTTACATATATTTGTCACCGTCGAATACCCCCGGCTGACTGAATTCCTTCACTACATGACATCATGTGGGATTGAAGATGATCTATCGATCGGCCGTAGGTATTCGATGATGACATAACTGAATGATTTTAACGGTCCTGGTGGCCAAGTGTTTAGAGCGTCCGCCCCGGAATCAGGAGATCGTTGGTTCGGTCCCTGGCCGTGACATACCCAAGTCGTAAACAATGATACTGGTATAGTTCCCTTGCTTGGCGCTTAGCATATGGCCGATTGATAGATTGTCTTTAGGGGTAGGGTTAGGATTAGGGGTTAATGTAACGGAATAAGTCAGGCGGGATATTCGACGATGCATCAGAGAGAGAGAGAGAGAGAGAGAGAGAGAGAGAGGGAGATAGTGAGAGAGAGGGAGAGGACACTAAATAATCATAAAAATACTTTCTTGTAACAATATAGCTTGTGTCACATAATTTAACTTTCGAACAGCCCTCACTCTAAGTCCGATGTACGCTTATTATTGCTTTTGAACTAATTTTGGCTATGTTTGCAGCAATTGGCATACAAACCATACGTGGTCAATGTTTGTTTCGACTCAAAATGTTTGAATCATGTAAGAACTTGTCACCCACCCAACCCATTTTGCAATTTTATACATAGACGCTGAATTCTAAATGTCGCTAATGTATACTGAATTAAGATACATATATCAGAGATAACATATTTTTCTTAGAAGAATTTTCCTTTACATTGCTAAATTCAAACCTTTTGGAATTTCTTTATATCTTAGACTTTTGATATACTAGGTATCACATAATAATGTCTAAGTGAAATATAGAAAGAAAACAGTTAAGCCCACTGGGATTCAAACTCACAACCCAAAGTCTCAAACAGAAGGTAGTTAGTCTAGCCTATTTAAGAAGCTCTTCAATTTTTTTTTTTTTTTTTTTTTTTTCATTAGGGTATGACTAACATAATTGAAGCAAGTTCTTATTTTTATGTCAAGCCAAGTTCGCATCAAGTGTATTATTTATGTCGCTAGCTGTTACGCAGTTTTGTCTTAAACCGCGCCCATTAATCGGTATAAAGTACTGCAACTAAAGATTCTGGCACACCACACACACAGAGTTACATACGCCGAAAATTTTTTTTTTTTCTTATAAACTTACGACGGTCGGAAGAAAACATTATCTCCTGGATTATTTTGCCTGAGTTGATCCACCAGCTTCTGGACCTCTGTTTGATCTTCCATAGCCGACTGGGAACTGGAATTTTTCAAAAAAATAAATATTATAAATACTACTGCCTCTCTCTCTCTCTCTCTCTCTCTCCCTCTTCTACCGTTTTGACCTTATAACTTAACTGTTTAATAGGGATATGATTAAAATCAAAAGGAAGCAGAAACTATTTAACAAACGCAAAATAATGGATAGATAAAAATTATCAATTACTTTTATTCTTTTATTTATCTATGTTTTTATATAATTTATTATTATTTCTTTTGCTAAAGAAATTGTAACAAGATTTGAAAATAAAAATAAGAACTAATAAATAGTAATGATTCGAACTGGAATATGACTCAGGACCCCTGCATAAAAGATAAGGCGGCTCTCGTCCCGATTGAGCTAATTCCATGACTGAAGGTAATGCTTACATATTAATAAGATAAAAGTACGCATTTCTTATCCCATACATCATGCTAATCATGCTATATATAATCAAACAACCACGTAATATTACACGCAAAATACTATTGACATAGTGATAAATAGGTCAAGATCACGCAAACCTATTTAAAGCAAGCACAAATCACATATTAATATCCCTAAACAATCACATAGAAAATTATCTCTCACTGAAAATTATTTCAATTCCTGTCCAATAAAGCTAGCAACCCATTAAAAGCACTTACAGTTCTAGGATAGTTTGACCAGTACATACAAGATCGCTTTGATGCATCCGAAATTAATATCATTCTTTTTTTTCTACTTTATTCGAAGCAGAAAACTTAGAACGTTATATTATCTATCATAAATATATATATAACATACTTCCTTCCAATGACTGCGTGGTACAGATGATTTCTAATTTCATTCTTTGTTGGGTTGAAGCGGTGGTTTGCAGGCCTATTCAGGGCTTTTGGGGCTAACTCCTCATCTGTGTATTTGTTAAGGAGGATCTTCATACTTCTTACATTTCGGTGCCCCTCCGACGCAAGGTCTCTTATCTTGGCATTTAGACGTTTGTCTAAAGCCAAATGTTCACCGGCCTCCTGGAACAAATGGAACAATTCAGAATCCATACGTTGCTTAATCATTAATACTCGTGATTATTGCATGAAATGCACATACATCTGAACGTCCTTAATTGTATTGAAAGAAAAAAATATAGATATATTTAGTTTAGAAAAAAAAAGTTTAGGAAAAAATTGGGAAAACTTTCATTATAAGTATTACATAACTTTAGCCAAGATGATTAAATTCATTGTATTTTCATACGACGCAGAACACATACATTTGATTACGTTTGTATATATCAATCACCGCATACATTTTGTATATGGGTTGTATAGGGAATGTTATGCTGCAGTAGCCTTTCGTGGCTTTGTATTTCGCTACGAGCAACGTGGGATCCGTCTCGCGAGATGTCATCATAGAGAGGGTGTATTTTGAGGGTAAACACAAACTAGTTGATCGCTTTGTTCTTAACCTACATTATTTGGAAAATTCTTGATGATTCCCCAGTATACACTGTGCAGCCAGAGGATGGTGAGGGAACAAGGAAGACCTTTCACAGAAATCTTCTCTAACCAATTAATGGTGTTTCTTTGCAGACTGTTCACCAAAATCAGAGCAAGAAATCACGAAAACTGGATGTCATTTCCAAGAAAGATTCGACTAAGTCTGATAGTTCATCCTCTTCCTCTAACTCCAGTATATATGTGATTTCCAAGAGGGGACCACACTACAGTCTAATGTACCATGTCGAAAGTATTCCGCAAAATCACTCTGACGTCACTATCATAATACGGGATCTCGTTTTTTGCATGTATATGTATCAGAGCCTGAAAATTTATAGGTATATAATAAAACTCAATTCTGATTAAAAGTACCCAGCAAGCGTTGTCTTTACCTCTCCTGTAGGGTGGTTATGATGTCTATTGTCAATCAGGACATGGATAACAAGCAAAGTCTCTGTTTGGTCGCTGAATTCCTGCTTCACCCTTTTGGACGCATCTCTCAATTTTCTGGCAGTGCGAGTTCCTTGAATCTGAAACAGAAAATATGACAGATATTACAGATTATACAGAGACTGTTGTGAAAAAATGAATCCAAATAAGATGATGAATAAAAAATGAATTTTTATTTATTTATTCAGCACTGGATTAATAATTTAAAATGAGGTGTCACTTAATACAGTAAATTTTGCGAAAACCTAGATATCAAATTGTATTTTTCTCTCTAGAAAAAAGTACGATAGACATTGATACATGTCTTTCATGGTTTTTGCATTATTTGTGTAGGATATTCGTTGCTTGATATAATAAACTGAAATTTATTTGTTTATCAATATTAATGAAAATAATTGCATATGCATATTAATATAATAAAAACGCTCACTTATATTGAACCAAATAAAAACTAAGTTTTGACATTATTTTCAGCAGCCCTCGGACGCATAAGGCATAAAAGAACTTTTCCTAACATATAAATTAGAGCAAAACACATGTTCTACTATTGTATAGACGTGTGTATTGTATCATGTGAATAGATAGATGAATGCGGGTATATAAAAAAAAACAGGTTGAGTAATACTACTAAGGCAATCTTGGACTTGCGACAAGATTATTTTCATGAGTTACTTGACCTCATTAACTCAAACTTACTTGATATTGTGGGAACTTTAGGATGCGTCGCACACGCACAGTTGCCCTGCATCCCATCTTCTTAGAAGTTTGTAACTTTCGGCGGCTTTTTCTGCCATATTCATGATCGGATTCCTGTTAACAATTGTCGTATAGTTTGGCAACTAGTATTTAACTAAAAATAGTTCAACTAATTTCTACGTACATAAAATGTAACCTGAAACAGAGTTATTGTGGTTTTAATGACCTTCCGTAGAATGAAATACTATTGACTTTACGACCATTCAATGATAACACATTGACTTATCAGGTATCAACGTGTTATGAATTGTAAAATGTTAATCACATTAATATTTGTCAAGATTTAAACGCTTTTATATTTTCGTATATATAAGCACCTTATTAATGCATTCTCAATGCCATTTTTAACTTGTTATGTAGTACATGTACATGTACCGGTATAACCAGTGGCGGATCCGGCTACCCAGTTAAGATTTCCGGATCAGCCACTGAGTATATTAATAGCTGATACTATACTTTTTCAACAATATATCTATACCTTGACTCTGACAGCCTTTAAATGTTGCGGTCCTTTGTGGCACTCGTACACTTCGCTATCAACTATAATAAATGGCTGTCCATCATATTGAATAGGAACTTCACTCCGGTTCCCGACCGCCTCAAACCTCACCTTCAAGCCTTGAAGGCTTTTCAAGCCTGAAAATGTATACATGAGGTAAGTTGCTATTATTTTCCATCTTGTTTGCTCTTTTATATGAAGTCGAGTGTTTGTTTATTGGATTTAACGTCCCGCCGACAGTATTTCAGTCACTTGGAAACGATGTCTACTTGAGACAGATATAGTGCTGCCACACTGCTCATATGCCGTAGACATATAGAATATTCATGAAAATGGTTTGAATGTTTGTGTCAAACAAGCTTAAAGATTAGAGACAAATTTATTACTTTTCATTTATTACATCAGATAATTTGGTACATAGTGACGGCATCCTATTAACATTTTTGTCTTTAATTACAGCGTCACAAAAAGTAATTAAATATATACAGTCACATTATCCTTTGTAAATTCTACTATTCTGAAAAGTGCATATGTCTAGTTGTAACGTACCTGACGGCGGATCCGAAGGTTGTTGGTGACAAGGAATGGCCATTCCAGGTACAAAGTACTGGTCCAACCCAAGAACCGTCAAGAGGGTCTAGTTTAAGTGGCAAGAATATTTTTCCTTCCAAATCGACTTAAAAAATTAAACTATTCTTAAAACATCATCTAAGAGTGGAAGAGTTTGGTATGTTACGGGCGCACCTGCTGTACTGTATGATTCAGACAAGTATTTGACATAGATTGACACATATAGCTACACCAAATCCTACGGCATGTATTTTTAAGGCCACCGATTCGCACCATTTTTCTAGTTATTTTCACATTCAATTTTAATTGAAAACGTTTTATATATTAACAGCATTTATATATATTTATTTACTGCATATGTGATATCTATTAGCAAGGGGGGTGGGGTTGCTTTATACCATAACCATTGGACATAAGTGCGCTCACCACAGAACTGCATCTTGTATACATGTAAATAAATTAGCTCCTACATTTTCCATGTAAGGGCATTTCATTAACATGCAAAAGATTGTCAACACAGAGAAGATGTCCAGACTCGAAAGTTCGTTATTTTTGTGCCCCGCCAACTCCGTTGGGGGCATATAGATAAACCTCAGGTTTACTTCTGCGTTAAAGCTTTTTTCCTAAGAAGATTACTTCACATCTTTATGAAACTAGGTAAACATGATATGATCTTTTTCAACTTTATACAAATTAGTGGCTGTTACCTATAATTCATAGTTGGATGAACAGTAAAAAATGATTGTTTTGCTTCAGGTTTACCTTTGCGTTTTAGATTTTTTTCCTATGAAGATGACTTCACATCTTTGTGTTTCTAGATACACATTTACATCATTTTATAACTGTTTTTAATATTAATGTTATGCAAATTTGTGGCTGTGACCTATATTTCATGGTTGGATGAACATTGAACAATTGGTTGTTCTGCCTCAGGTTTACCATTGCGTTTAAGCTTTTTTTCTATGAAGATGACTTCACATGTTTATGAAACTGGGTATACATGTACATCATGATATAATCAATTCAATATTTATGCAGACTTAGGGTTGTGACCTACATTTCATGGTTGAATGAACATGGTAAAATAATTCTTCTGCCTAGGGATTACCCTTGCGTTTACGCTTTTATATCCTTCACCGCTGTGGGTTCGAATCCCGGTAGGGACTTCGGATTTTTCATGTTAGGAAGCCTTCCAGCTGGCTTGCGGTAGGTCGGTGGTTGTACCCGGGTACCTCTGTGTACTCGGGGTCTTCCTCCACCTGTAATTAGCTAGACGTCGCTATATGATTGAAATACTATCGCAGCGACGGTAAACCCCAATACAACAACAACAACTACAACAACAACAACGCTTTTATATCTGTAAAGATGATTTCACATTTTGATGAAACTATATTCGCAAATTCATCATGATATGCAAATTTATAGTTGTGACCCATTTTTCACGGCTGGATGTGTTGTTCTGTATTTGTGTTTACCTCTTTGTTGGAGCTTCTTTTTCTTTAAAGGTAACTTCACATCATCATGGAATTTTAAATTATTAAAGTTAAAACTCAATTTATTTTACATCGATTACGAAACAAGTTATCACAACTTATATTAATCACTCTCGATGGCTCTGATGGCGGCGTATGTGGTCATAATTGTGGGAGGAAACCGGAAATCCAGGAGAAAACCCACGTGTCTGGACTGGCGACCACTATACTCTCTCTTGTACGTGACCAGGAATCGAACCCGGGAAGCATTGGTGGGAAGCGAGGCGCGTTACCACTACGCTACCAAGGCACCCTAATAAATTATTATATAATCTTTTAAAAATACATGCAAATATTTGTTTCTGATCATATCCTGGCGGGACATTAGTGCCTCACCGACATATTTTCTTGTATTTTTTTTTTTATTTTATCCATAAAAGCAACACAAAACACTTACCTCTAACATCTGGCCCTTTCCGTTTACGTTGCTTGACGAACTTAACGTTAGAATGGAACTCTGTGTCAAAAAGTTTTTTTTGGAAATCGTCCTCGGAAAAGAACACGTGGCTAGCACATGGCTCTGCCATTTTCCGAAAT
Source organism: Solen grandis (assembly GCA_021229015.1). NCBI lineage: Eukaryota > Metazoa > Mollusca > Bivalvia > Adapedonta > Solenidae > Solen > Solen grandis. Next base: position 32,868,162 of record CM037795.1, on the reverse strand, counting down.
ATGCAAATTAGTTTCAAAGGAAGGTACTAATAGGCGCACCCAAGCGCAAGCGGAAATGAAATACATGTAACGTTTAAATGTATGTCTTATACGTGCATGTTTGGAAAAAAAGAAGAAAAAAACATGGTTCTGAAGACATCATTCTATTGTAGAGAATATTTACCAATATAGGAAATTGGAGTATTTTTTTTTTAAATTCTTCTTTCTTCATCCAGGGTTCAGTTTTAACTTAAAACGTTTAGATAAGACGTAATGTTTCCACTTACCCGAACGACCTTTTTTTGTACCGACCCTAGCTATTTTTTAAAACATTCGAGCAATAATGGTTGAAAAACGCTATTGTTCGTCAATTCCTCTAAAAAAAGTAAGGTTAAAAAGGAAAGCAGCTTAAAAAAATGGGTAAAAGCCGACTAACCGAACCTACTTTTTTCTGAGATGTTAGTGGAAACAAACATCTTATTTCTTTTTTCGCCTAACTGCATTAATATCATAACGCCATTTACGTGTTTTCCTTTTACATAAAGAATTACTTATACAGGGTATCGAACATAATATTAATACAGCACATAATTATACTGTCTTATATTCAAATAGCTTATCATAAGTACAAACCATGTAAAATGTTAGCTAATAACATGCATAAAAATCATATAATGTTTTATTTAATACGTACTCTTATAATCAACTAGAGGATATGAAACACAAGAAGATAGAGAGAAAGAGAAAGATTGGGAGATTATTTATTAAGTTAAATATTTATATTATCGTTGGGACCCTGTTTGGTTTTTGATATAGTTAAAAAGAATTACTATGCTTTTTATCTCAGAGGTAAACGATATCGCCTGCAATGCAACAAAAATACCACACACAAAAGAAGAATACTCGTTATTCCGTAATCGAGTGTTAAATAAGATATTTGAAACAAAGCATCATACTGTAAATAAGTGGATTTACAAGACAAGTTACAAAACTGGACCCGGGTACCTCTGTGTACTCGGGCTCTTCCTCCACCTGTAATTAGCTAGACGTCGCTATATGATTGAAATACTATCGCAGCGACGGAAAACTCCAAAACAACTACAACTACAAAACTGGAATGTAAGTGAGAAATGTCGCAAACATATATATGTATACCCTTATTTCCTACATATATGAAGATTTTACAAAGATATACAGTGAACATGTCAACAAATAACAATCAGGGTGAACCACAAGTGCGTGGACTTAGAACCGGTTGTACCTTAAATGCGTGGACTTAGAACCAGTTGTACCTTAATGCGTGGGACCGTATTGTACCCAAGAAACAACATATTAAACTTAGAACGGGTAAACAACTATTAGACTAAGAACGGGTGTCCCTTATGTGCGTGGGACCGTATCGTACCTCAGAAACAACATATTAGACTTAGAACCGGGTGTACCTTAAGTGCGTGGGACCGTATTTTTCCTCAGAAACAAGATATTTGACTTAAATCAGGGTGTACCTTAAGTGCGTGGGACCGTATTTTTCCTCAGAAACAAGATATTTGACTTAAATCAGGGTGTACCTTAAGTGCGTGGGACCGTATTTTTCCGAAACAAACTTTTAAGTGCGTGGGACCGTATTTTTCCTCAGAACAACTTGTTAGACTTAAATCAGGGTGTAACTTAAGTGCGTGGGACCGTATTTTTCCTCAGAAAAACTATTAGACTTAAATCAGGGTGTATTAGTGCGTGGGACCGTATTTTTCCTCAGAAAATTATTAGACTTAAATCGGGTGTTACTTAAGTGCGTGGGATCGTATTTTTCCTCAGAAAGAAGATATTTGACTTAAATCAGGGTGTACCTTAAGTGCGTTGTTAAATCAGGGTGTACCTTAAATGCGTGGGACCGTATTTTTCCTCAGAACAACTTATTATTAGACTTAAATCAGGGTGTACCTTAAGTGCGTGGGACCGTATTTTTCCTCAGAAAGAAGATATTTGACTTAAATCAGGGTGTACCTTAAGTGCGTGGGACCGTATTTTTCCTCAGAACAACTTATTAGACTTTTATGAGGACGATGTGAACCATCGCGTAAGACGATGTGAACCAGTTTCTAAAACTATTTTGGTGCATGTGATTTCAAGTTTAATTATCATTTGTATGTATGATTTATTAAAGCAGATAATGTTTGTCATGAATAGTTATTAGTTTAATATGAATTATCATACGCAAAGAACCAATCAATTAAAATAAGTAATCAAGTATTTAAAAAGGTGCCGCTTGTTTTGTTTGTAACATTACATACGACGTGCGTTTGGCGGTACATGTGGCGAAGTTGGATATCAATCAAGTGAAATTAATTGTTTTGTTTAATATCCAAATTTTATTTCTTGTTCAAATACATCATTTTATCTAACTGCATTAACAGCCCCAGGGGTTGATATCAATGTAATGTGTTTGATAACAAGATAATTGGATTGCTTTATTCTTTAAAGTCTTAAAAATCGATCTCGTACTATATTCGATGGGGGTAAATCAAAACTCAAAAAGTTTATTTAATATTAAAAAATGTATATTTTTCAATACAATATTTATAAATATCATGGTTCACATCGTCTCAACAAAATGGTTCACATCGTCCTGGGTGCAGGTTCACATCGTCGGAGGTTCACATCGTCCGTCACCCGCATCTGGGTACCTCTGAAGGATCCAATGTGATGATAGATTTTATTTATGAGTTTTAGTCAAAAGGCTGAGCACCAATGGATCCCATGTGATGATAGGTTTTATTAATGAGGTTTAATGAAAAGGCTGATCACCTTCCCAGTCACGATGTACTGATCAGGGAAGGTTTTCTTCGAATATGACGTCATTATTAGTGACGTGTGACATGATGCAGCATCCAAGGACGAATATTATGTGTTGTACAACCAAGTAAAGTTATGGTAAGGAAATAAGTTACGTAGATCTACCTTTTTTTTTTAGCTTTTTATTTTGAATGAATAAATAAGATTTCATATTCGAAATCTGTCAAGAGATGTGGCAATTTCTACTTGATAGTTATTGTTAAGCATTCAATAAACTCGCGTCGACTGAACCCCTCGGTTATGGGGTGCGAGCAGTATCCGTGATTTTTAACAGTTGTATTTCTTTTCTGCTATAACTGTAATACGAATGAAAAGAAAAAGGGGATATAAACCGGTAAGATCGATCATCAACTTAATTAATTCATGGTGTTTTTAAATTAACGTCAATTCATTGTTATTATCTGTATGTTTGCTTTTTTAATCTATTATTCTCAAGTATGGAGTTCACGCACTCTTGGTATTCTCGGGCTATTTACACAAATGCAATATTTGACGTCACGTTTGACGTAATTTTACAGAGAAATCATCGACAGTAAACAAAAATTGATGTACGCTTATGTAAATGTATATATTCATGTATGTATGTATGTATGTATGTGTATTTAAATAGTCGTACAAAATGTCAGTGAATATGTATGAATGTGTACATATTGTGACCCAGATACATCTAGAGATGTAATCCTTCACCTACTTAACTGTAATTACCTTCTGACTGATAATTACGACCTTTTCGACCCCTGACAAAATATATCTACCTTTTGGTGGCATTAATAAGTTCTATATGAATTCTGTTCTGAAGTTAGCCACTGTTTCACATATGTTATGGTAAAGACCTAGTTTATAACTTGACTGAATTTCAAGCAGTAGGCAGCAAAAAAAATAAAAATAAATAAATAAATAAATCAGCTAATTGCCTTCTATGGTTTATTCTTTATATCAGGGAAAGGGTTAATTAAAAGCTTTCTAGTATCCTTCCCAGCATCAAGTATTTATTAAATTTTAACTTCTCTCCTCAGTTTCACCCTTTTCTCATTATCCGCCACCACATTTGTTGATCCTGCTTATATTAGTGTCATGTTTCTCAATCTTATTTCTCTAGCTCTCCCTATCTTTATCTTAAACTATTTGTCTATTTTCTCCCTTGTTTGTGAACATCTTGATCATGTTTGTTATTTGGTTGTTGTACTTTTGCAATTCGTTATGAGCGTGCTTATGGTCCGCTACAGTACCAGCTAGCCAACTTTTATGTGATTCTGTTTAAACCACCATAGGGAATTGTTTTTTGGCGTGCTGCTATCGGACTGTTTCATGCTCAGCGTAAAAGCTGCAGCAAAAGTTTTTTTATGTATAACCCTCTAGCTGATTTACTCAATTTTTTCGGACAACTTGTTAAACTATTAATAAATTCATTTGTTTATCATTGGAATCTTTGCATGGAGGACATTTATCTCCTATACAGCTTTATCATTCTGTTATTGCTGCTCGTTTGTGGTGATATAGAGCCAAATCCGGGCCCACCATCCAGCGCAAGTACAAGGTCTTACAGTTATGCACTTCATTAAACATACGCAGTATTCGTAACAAACTAAGTTACATAACTGATAATTTCTGCGACTTCGATATTCTGTGTTTTTCTGAAACGCATTTGGATGTTAATTTTCCCGACTCTTCCTTAATTTTAAATGAATATTCTATGTTCAGGCGAGATAGAACTTTTTCTTCTGGCGGACTGCTAGTATATGTGTCTAACTTATTTCGATCCAAGAGACGTCATGATCTTGAAAATGCGTCTGTTCATGCTATCTGGATTGAAATATTTCATAAAACTTCATCTTTCTTATTATGTAATATTTACCGTTCACCCGGACATGTGTCAGTTTTTGGAACGATTTTAATGTAACTTTAGATTATCATATTAGGTGATTTAAACCAGGATCTATTGAATAGTAATGAGTTTCATCTAAATAATCATGCATTTAAACAATTTAAAAAATGTCATATAATCACCTACTCGTATTACTGCTCATTCAGTTTCTTCAACATTAATCGACCCTATTATTGTCTCTCAAAATATGCCAGTTATTAATTCTGACGTTATAAATGTTGATAGTCATATTAGTGACCATAGATGTACTTTTGCCTTTATCAAATTTGTAACCTTGTTTAAATCCTGTTCTAAACGAACGATATGGTATTATAACCGTGGCGACTTTGAAAAATTGAACTCTTTAATTGAAACTCAAAATTGGGATTTCATAAATGTTCTAACCGTTGATGAATCATCTGATCTTTTTACTGAATTGTTATTCTCATTCATGAATCAATGTATACCATCAAAAGAAATAACTGTTAGACCAAATGACCGCCCTTGGTATGATTCTGAAGTTAGAAAATTTTCACGTAAAAGAGACAGGCAGAAGAAAAAAGCTATTAAAAGAAATGCTTCTTCGGCTATGATCAAATACAAAACTCTTAGAAATAAAGTGAATAACCTAAAAAAAATTGCTAAACAACATTATTTTGAACATCTAGAAGAAGCAGTATCTGATAGTCGTGTTGAAAATCCCAAAAAGTATTGGAATTATCTCCGTAGTCTAGTAAAAAGTAACAACTTATCTTGTGCTATTCCTATTTTGAAAACAGCCTGTAATAACAACATAGTAACTTACCATTATACTGACTTAGATAAGGCTAACTGTTTAAATGATTACTTTGCTTCCATTTCAACTGTAGATGGTCCAATACTACATTACCAGTTTTTGTTGAAAAATGTCAATCTAAATTATCAAACATAAACATTTCTGTAAATGACATTACAAGTATAATTGATACCCTTTGTGCAAAAAAAGCAGTTGGACCTGATGGCATTAGTAACACAATCTTATAGAACACTAAACATAGTATTTCCAAACCATTGTGAATGCTATTTAATAGGTCCCTAAAAACGGAAACTTTTCCAAAAGTATGGAAGCGTTCTCTTGTCCTACCTTTATTTAAAAAGGGTGATAAATCTCTTGTTGAAAATTATTGACCTATTTCATTTCTAAGTTGTATTGGGAAACTGATGGAACGATGTATCTACAAATTTACTTATAATCACTTACATTTTAATAATTTGATTTACCCACTTCAATCTGGTTTCATACGGGGTCACTCTACAATCCACCAATTAATCGACATTTATCACAACATCGTGTCGTCACTTGATAATCACAAAATTAATTGTATGGTTTTCTGCGATATTTCTAAGGCGTTTGACCGTGTATGGCATAAAGTTCTCTTATTTAAATTAAAAGAAAATGGTATAGATGGGTCTCTTTTAAAATGGTTTGACAGTTACTTAAATGACCGTGAACAATCTGTATTTATTGGAACATCTAAATCATTGCCTAAACGTGTTAATGCAGGAGTCCCTCAAGGCTCCGTATTAGGTCCATTACTATTCTTGTTTTCGTAAATGACATAACAGCAAATTTGTTAAGTATTACACGTTTATTTGCAGATGACACTTCTCTTTCTTGTTGTGCCTCTAACATTAATGGCATTGAAGGAATGATTAACCATAATCTTCAGATGATATCTCAGTGGTCTAAGCAATGGCTAGTGTCGTTCAAAAAGATCGTTTAATGATGCTTGTATTTCGTTACAATTTTTACCATTTAATATTCGCCAGTATGATTTTGGGTCTGTTTTACTTTTTTTTGTATTTTTATATTTCATGTACGATTTATTAAGAGTTTTCTTATACTTTTTACTTTCCTGTTTTAAGCTTTGTAAATTTTCATTATTCTTATGTATCTTGAATTTATATTTTGCCTTATAAATTGTTTTGTTTCGTTTCTACCAAACGTTTTTTCTGTACTTTTTGTAAAAATGTTTGTCAAATCTTCAGTTATTTCATTAATGTCACAATATGCTACATCAGTATTATTGGACAATTCATCAATCTTAGAATTAACATACTCAATTTGTATTGCATCAATATTATCTTTAAATACCGTTACTTTGTTTTGTCCATAATTTAATGTCATTTTGGTGAGTGGGGCCTTCTATTGTATGTTCTATATTTTGATGTTTGGTTTTAATTGTGAGTAATACCGGACTATGTCCGTCTGATAAAAGTGGACAGAAATCATCCACTAATAATGAATCAACAGCTTCCAGAAACCCCAAAGATGATATATAATAATCTATTACACTGATATCCCTATAAGTACATTTACCATGAAGATCACCAACTGTTCTACCATTTAAAATATACAAGTTATTTCTTCGTAAAAACTCCAACAATTTATTTCCATAGTTGTTCACAGTATTATCAGTACTTTTCCTTTCAACATTAACATTTGTATTTTCAAATTTACATAATTCTGTGATATACTCATCATAAATATCTGTCATATTCAGTTCATTGTACAATTCAAAATATACCTCAACAAAGTCTTTACAATTTTTGACACGAGAGTTAAAATCACCAAAAATGCAAACATTTGTGTATTTTTTAGAAATAAATTCGAGCTCCGTATTCAATTCTAAGAAAGGATCATTTACAGCATAAATAGAGTTTTCGGGTGGAATATAAACAACCCCAAAGGCAACATTACGCAATTTAGAAAACGGATTGTTAAAAGTAAACCACAGCACTAATTTTGAATCAGTATCAATTATTTTTACAAATTTGGATATAGAATTTTTTATAGCTACAGCAATTCCCCCTGACTTTCTTTTAGCATACTGTTTTCTGTGTTTAAAAAATATTGAAAATCCCTCTATATCAATTGTGTCCAAAGAATCGGTTTTTGTTTCCTGTAGACCTATGATATCGAAATTATCAAGATATTCTAAAAAATCTTTATTATATAATTTTGACTTTAAACCACAAACATTCAGTGATAAAAATGTAGTTTATTTATGCTCCTATTGGTTGTACAGTCCCTTTGGTGATTAATGTCAGAGCATTCTTCCTTTCTGTCCTACATGTTCATCTCGTTTTCCACGTGCCCAGTCTGTGTTGAACTGTTATCGTCTGGGTTAGGATACTGAGGTCAGAGGAACAGATAAGGAATGGTTTCAATTGAGTGATCACTCCGTGTTTTTTGCACTATTTGAGTGAAACCCATTTCTTATGAGTACTTTTTACTGCAAATATTTTAACTTTTTTGATTGAAAATTTTTCTTACCTTAAAAAGGTAGCTTATTCTACAATACCCGAGAATGGTATTTTGGTTACTTGTAAGGGATGATTTCCAGAACTTGATTTTCTACCTCGAAGTGACATTTTTTTCTTGCCAGAAGGTAAATATGACAAGGTCTAATTCATGAGACAAATGTGGCATAATTAAAAATATATATATTGGCATGTTATAATTATTTTATTCTTTGCGTTGCATATAATTAATTTCTAAGTTGCATAAACGTCTTAACGTTAAAAAAGATAACCCATCAATGATATTGTGCATTTTTAGCCCACTCCACTATTGATGGGCTGGGGTACTATCGATAACCCTGTTAAGTCATCAAGGTGCGCCAGATGCTCTTGAAATTTTGAATGTACAAACATCAAATGATCAATGGTCTTGAAGGCAATGCACTTTAAAGAGCTGTTTGTTAAAACATCGGCAGCAATAGAATTCGATACACAAGGAATTAAAAAGAATGGAGTGAAGCCGTTTTTTTCATGCGTAAATGGTACGCACAGAATTGAAAGGTTTAGTGTATTGGTCCATTTTATTTGCGTAAAATACGCAGATACCCAGCTTATCTGTTCCTCTGTAATGTTTCGGAAAATTTTAATAAAAAAAAAATGAAGTTAAATATGTTTCTGTTTTTAAAATACTTATATCATTTAAAGAGACTGCTATTCTTAAAACTCTATGACGTCACGATAAAGGAAATCCGATTGGTGATATATACCGGTACTTCTGGTGTGCGTTCAGTATGTCACACCGTATGCAACAGGTAGCTCAGTCAGCTATGGAGTTGTCTTACGGCCTTTAACTATGCTGTTCACGTGAAACTTATGCTGTTCATAG
>CM037795.1:32809375-32859198 GCA_021229015.1 Solen grandis | reverse complement strand
AAAAATTGGGCCACTAGGCAATGTTTTGCCCCAATCTTCATGAAATTTGATCAGGACGTTTGTCTACATTATATCCTTGGATTAGTTTGAAATTGGGTCACGTGGGGTCAAAAACTAGGTCACCAGGTCAAATCTTAGTAAAACCTTGTGGACACTCTAGAGCCCACAGTTTCAGGTCAGATCTTGATTAAACCTTGTGAACACTCTAGAGCCCACAGTTTCAGCCTAACCGTAACGTAACTTGGTCAGAAATTTTGTTTACATCAAATCTCGGATGATTCCAAAACTGGGCCACATGGGGTCAAAAAGTAGGTCACCAGGGCAAATTTTAGAAAAACACTTTAGATGCCACATTATTTGTCATTATGCCTAACACAGCAATCTTACTCAGGTGAGCGACACAGGGCCATCTTGGCCCTCTTGTTTAAAAATGATACCTTTAGATAAAAAAGATAAAATAAAACGGGACTGTAAATTTTGTTTAGATTTTGCATAGAGGTATACGTATCTAGGCATACAACACAATATTTTTTTTTTTCAATTCTTCATAGTGACCATTCAGGCGTGACTCCCTTAAAGTTAGATATATATACTGAAACTTGAAGGCAATGGATCTAAGCTTTAAGTTGTAGAATAATATTGCTTGGGTCTTTTTATTTTTTAGCTCACCTTAGCACATTGTGCTCAAGGTGACCTATTGTGACCAATGAATGTCCAGCGTCCGTCATCCATCGTCAACATTTAACTTAAAACGACACCTCCTCCTAAACCACTGGGCCAATTTTAAAGAAACATCACAGGAATATTCCTTGGGTGAAGCTCTTTCATAGTTGTTCAAAGAATTTGATTCCATACAGAACTCTGGTTGCCATGGCAACAGAAAGAAAAAACATATGAAAATCTTCTCCTCCAAAAGTACTGGCAAGATTTCAAAGTTATTTGGCACAGATGTTCCTTACGCCACTCTCTACCAAGATAGTTCAAAATATTTTGATCTTTTGAAAAACATGGCCGCCAGGGGGTGGAGCCCGTTTTCCTTATATGCATACAGTACAAATTTGAAAAATCTTCTTGGTCAAAAGTACTGGCTGGATTTCAAAGTTATTTGGCACAGATGTTCCTTGGGTCACTCTCTACCAAGATGGTTCAAATTATTTTAATCTGTTGAAAAACATGGCCATCAGGGGGCGGAGACCATTATTCTTATATGTATATAGTACAAATTTGAAAAATCTTCCCCTCCAAAAGTACTGGCTTTATTTTCAAAGTTATTTGGCACAGATATTCCTTAGGTCATTCTCTCCCAAGATTGTTCAAATCATTTTGATCGGTTGAAGAAATGGCCCCAGGGGCTAAGCTCATTTCCCTTACATGTATATGTACAAATTTGAAATTCTTCTTGTCCTAAAGTACTCACTCGCTTTATGGCTGGCAGAGGGCAGAGTCCTTTTTCCACAATATCATAAGATATTTGCTGTTTCTTTTCCTCTCACTAATACCTGTTTCTCAGGTGAGTGACCAGGGCCATCATGGCCCTCTTGTTATTTGTTCGGTGAACATAAACTTGTTATAAAATGTGCAAATAAAAGGGAAACCCATATTTACAGGCCCGGATTCACCGGGGGGGCCGAGGGGGCCTTGGCCCCCCCCAGCTGCCCTGGTTATACATTTTTTTCTAGGCTATAAAATCCATTGATTACATAATGTCTGAGCTGTCTAGAGGAAATCCCCATCGTTGGCCCCCATACTGAACCAACCGCATAACCACCTGACCAGCCAGACTCCTATTGTCTTATGGCCCCCTGCTGTTAATGTGTAGGTAATCCGAATCGGCAGTCATCCATGACTTAGTGATAAGCATGTGTTTAAGGTACTGTGTATGCAAATTGATTGACACCTTCACTGATTCACAGGCTATTGTCGAGTGATACATAAGGACATCTCGTCTGCCGAGCGATCTAATGATTGAAGAAAAATAGGCAATTACAAAAACTTTATATCGTAAAACTATTCTTCGATTATATAAAATTCCAAAAAAAAAAATGTAATTGCTATCGAAATATTTTCACTAGAGCCCAAAGAAATTATTGATTCAACAAACAAATTTGACTAAATCTAATCAACGAAATTTTAAATTCACTTTTCTCTACATCTATAAAATTTTAAATCTTGAATTAAAAGCGGGCAATTTAACTGCCAGGTTGATGAACTTTCAGGTATGAAAAATTGCCGATTTTATTTTGGAAAAAAAAATTAAAAAGCTATTCTGCGGGGAAGATGCATACCTATCGCTAGCCATGTAAATTAAACTTTTACAGAAATGGGTTGTGTTTCTGAATGTCATCAGCTATACTATTTTTACATAACTTGTAAGTATTATTTTAACGAAGCAGTTAAATAAAATTCTTCTTAAATAACTCTCTCAATATATAAATACCTGCCATATTTTGGGACATTATCAGGTTCACTTTTCTTTTTAAAATTAAAAAAAAATGTAGATTTTATGATTACTAATTCAAATCAAATCCAGGTAATCAGTTATTGTTCAATGTTACTGATAAGTCAATGAATACTAATGCACAGAATACACAATTTATGTGCAAAATAAAAACGGATATTAAAGATTTTATATTAAATATCAACATCTATTGTTTGTTTTGTCACTGATTAAACATTTACAAAAACCAAAATGTTTCCACTAAAATTAAAAATGTACAAAAAAAAAATGACACAAAAGGGCCCCACTCCTACCCTATAACGTGCGCCTGATTTTTTTTCTGAGAATTTCTGTGTGAAGACTGCTTCCAGATCAACAATTTGACAGCCAATATCATTAAGGTCGAACCTATTCCCTTCCAATTTTGACAAAATGATTATGTTTAACGTGAAAAATTGATTTTTTTTCTAAGTCTTTGACAAAACTGTCTTTTACACTGTTGAGTCAAAAACTAATGATCATAAGTCACTTTTTGTGGGGGTTCAGGAAACCCTTATTAAATATTTTATGCCAGTTTGTGAATGAAAATACAAGATAAGCCCGTATTTCTTACCCGGAAGAAGTAATGCCCTTTCAGTAATATCAGTGCCCCCCCCCCCACCCCACCACCACCACCACCAGCGCTTCCATCTCCCCCACTGTTATTTTTATTTTATTTATTTTTGATCGGGGCCTGTAAATGCAATTGTAATCAAATTTATACGATTGCACAGCAGTTATTCAATAACATCACTTTGCGCCGGTAAATGATAACATTATATCGCTCAATGCTTAAGGCTCGGTCCCACTTGGCATTTTTTTTTTTTGCCTCGGGGATGGGATGCATACGCACTCCCGATGGAAATAGTTTCGCGAGCCATGTGGAGTCATCGGGAGGCCTCGGGTGTACTGCAAAAAGAATTCATTGAAATTTTCCCGATGTGTTCTCGATGTTTTATCGGGAAAACAAGCCTGGGAAATATCCGCAGAGAAGCTCCAGTCAGCATTCACAGAGCTTCCGCAATATTTTTTCCTCCGATGAATCCCCGATGCGTCTGTGATGTCTCGCCAAAGTATCAGGGGGGCATTCGGGGATATAAGGCGGCCTTTCTGTGACACATTCCCGATCTTAAAAAAAAAAAATGGCAAGGGTTGAAAAGCGCACCCAAATATTAGTTTCTGTTTTGGCCAGTCTTAGACTGAGACGGTCAAAAAGGCCATTGGACATTGCTTAGGGCATCCCCTTAAACCCCCCAAAAGTCTTCTCTTGACTTTGTCGCTTAATTCCACCATCAAATTTTCATACTCTCAATAATCTTCCCCGAGACACGTAGGATGGTTCGCAAGATCCCCTAATCTACGGGGATATTCCCCTGATGATGTTACAAACTCAGTGAAACTCTAGGGCACCTTCGCCGATCATCGGAGGAAGTCCCCCGGTGCTTTTCCGAACATCGGGACTCAAGGCTATTGTGTCATAGCCGAAACAACAGTGAATGTTCAACGGACCAATCCCGAAGCCTAATAATTGTCATTTTTCAACGGACTACTCAGTCTTTTTTTGGCTCAAACATCGGGAGCCATCCGTAGAAAAAAAATGTTTATTTCCACATCACCGATTATTTTTTCCCAGTGGGACTTAGGCCTTCAAGTTTCAAATATATCGGATTTAAAAACAAAAACAACAACAACAAAAACCTTCACTATTATCCCCAGATCAGAATGCATCTCCACCACACTAAAAACTTTTTTTTCCGGGGAGCATGCCCCCGAACCCCCCTACCACTCATATCACATTCGGATTTTGGCCCCCCCAGCAGTAAATTTCTGGATCCGGGCCTGATTTACCATACAATGGAATGAAGTGGGGGCTGTGTAGGAGTCCAGTTCATTACAGGAAGTAATTGTATGGCAACTGTTGTTTGTAATGCCTTCACACTTGGAATGATAATTTATCATAAGCAGACAAGTGTGGATCATGTGTCAAGTAATATGGCCCTTGCTGAACATAGAAAATCTGGTTAAAATTTTGCATGCAACATACTGTCATGCTTATATCTCAACAATCAGTAATTGACTTGAAACTGATGTAGGTGTTCAGTGGCATCTGACCATCAAGTTAGAAAATTATTGACTGAATTTATTGTAAATTATGGCCTATGTTGAACTTAGAATTTTTTATTTAATTTTTGTTTGAAAATAATTTTGGTAAATTTTGTAAGTAATTTACCATACTTATTGATTTAATATTTCACTAAGGTCTTCAGGGGTACGAAATAAATAAGTTAGATAAGCTTAACTAAATTTAATGCAAATTATCTTTTTTGGACTGAGAAACCCTTGGTTAAAGTTTTGCATGTTATATCTCAGCAATCAGTTGAGATGTGTTAAACTTCATGATGACAGCAGGGTCTCTCTATATATATACAGTATAGTATTAAGAGACCTTGATGGTAGCCAGGAGCATCATACAATACCATTTGAACTTTTCTAAATTTTAGTTAAAGTTTGCATGAAATTGATAAGCAGTGGAATGGTTGAATGCACTGTCATATGGACTACTCTTATTCTTATTTGCGAATCTTATCTATATTCATTCATAATTTTGTGCTGTATATAGTCAGGGACTCTATGTACTTGTTATATAGAGCCCCTAATATATATAGCATCTGACATGAATTGTTATTTCATATCAGATTTTAGTAAGTGAGTTCATGAAAATGTTATTAAGTGAGCCTCTGGCAAGCTTAATAACATTTTTATGTTTCCGAAGGGAGAGCATATAGTTACTGCTTTGTCCATCCGTCCGTACTTCTGTCTGTCATGATTTTGTCCAGAGCATAACACAAAAAGTATAAAAAGGTATCACCATGAAACTTCATTGGTAGATTGATCTCAATGAGGAGAAGTGCAGTGTATAAGAACCACAACTCTGTTTTGCATGATTTTGGAGTTATTGTCCTTTGTTATTTTTCATACTTAAATTTTGTCTGGAGCAAACACAAACCAAAGGGTAAAAGGTAGATAGACCTCAATAAGGGGAAGTGCAGTGTACAAGAACCACAACTCTGTTTTGCATAGTTTTGGAGTTATTGCCCTTTGTTATTTAGCATTTTTCTGGGAGCATCCATCGGTTCTGCCTATTTTCTTGTCATGAACGAGTTTATTAAAATTTGATATGAAATAACAATTCATGTCAGATACTTTTTATCATATGACCTATATAGTGACAGTAAAACAGGATTATAACAACGAGAAAATAAACAAATGAAGGAACGGACTGTACACAAATTACTTTTGTAATCTCACACCAAGAAAATAGTTTAAAAAAATAACTGAAAATAATGATTTAACGTGTGTATTTCTCATACATTTTCAACATCATATGAATAATGAATCAAACACATTTAATTCAAATCACTATGCATACATATAGAATACACACACGTGATGCGGAGTGATGTAAAAGTTATATGTAACGTGTTAGAAATAAGAAATATGTAATGGGAATATGACACTGAAAACAGCTGTTTGAGCACAATGTCATAAAACTTAATACATTAAAACATGCAACACTTGGGAGAAGTTGGCTGTTATGGTTTGCCTTATTTGCCATACTTTTATCACTCCTGTTGTATCAGATCAAATATAGAGCTATAACCTTTTCATGGTCAGGGCCATTTTTTTCAAAGACAAGGTCTCCTTTAGTGATGATACTACATGTAGTTATATTCTGAATAATTATATCAGATATATTCTTGTTTCTGTGATTATTATTAGCATATTACTTTATACGAAATTTTATCCTGCAGGCTTGGTGAATGGCTGTATGTGTATATAGAAGAAATGGACGAGCCTATTATCGACCTGCAGATTTTGGCTGACTTCCCTCCTGAGATTCTACACGTCCACAGTGCGCATGCTTGGATTATGGCTTACCATGTGCTGAGAAAGAAAGTCACGGGGAGGCGTTAAGATTCAGAAGTTCTTGAAAAAAAAACTGAGTGTTTCATTTAGTGATCAGTATAACAAACATGACTTTACTTTGTAATTATAGCTAGAAATTATGGCCCCTTTTTTAAAAAATATATGTATGTAATATTTGTTTTACCTGTTTTGTAAAGATACCATTTACACATGTGTATGTGAATTCGTAATATTACGTGTGAACATGAAATACAATTAATGTAAGTTTGTCATATGAGGAAAGTAGTGATATAGGTCTGTAACAAGTAATGATCAAGTTATACTATTCTCTTTTCTTACTTGTGTTCTGTTGTTGTTGTTTTTTTAGGAATGTGCATATATAATATTTGTTTTTAGTTTTTTGTAAAGATAAGATTAATATGTACTTGATTTTATGATTGATGTAAATAAAAGCTTTGATTAAAATAAAATGTAGATGTTTCTGCTTGAAATTGAGATATCAGTGCATGAATAAGTGATCATACATTTTATCCCATTACAATTTTAACTAAATAAGTAGGTTGATTCTTTTTCAAATATGTAAGAATTCTTCCAAATACTAGCAAGATCTACTTTTGCTTCTTACTGTTGGGGTATGAAAATGTGTTAATTATTCAATTTATCGTTCTGAAGTTACTTATATGATGTGTTATGCGTAATCATTTTTATTCAGTTGTAAAGTTCAGTGTGTGACAGTTGAGTATGCATTATTGCATTATATTGATATTTTTTGAAATCCTTAATGAGTGCATGTACACAGGTTTAAGGATTTAGACATTTTAATTGCGGTAGATTTTCAATGGTCTTATTTTTTAAGTTATATAATAAACATGTACGTTGTGTGTGTGTGGAGAAAGAGAGAGAGCTGGTTTTATGCTGATTTCATTTGATTTATGATTATTAAACTGTTAGCATTAGTTTTATGTTTTAGATTTAATATAATCGGAAATGAAAATGTTGGTGAACTTTTGCTTAGATTATGTCACGTTTTATTGTTTGAGGGCCTTGAAAAATCACCGTTTAGCTGCATACATTTTGTAATAAGGTGTGATTTATATCATACTAATGTATGATGTAAACGTTTGAGGTGTTTTATGTCTTCACAAAGTCATTTTGAAAAATTGGATTGCTGTTTTGAATTTTCTTTGAAATGACGTCTTTGTGAAATGACTTTTATTCCATTTTTATTCTATTGTTTATAAGTGGTGTATACATGTAGAAGAAGTTGATGGCGCAAGTTTAAAGCTATCTTTCATACATGTACATATTGTTTATAACATATATTTTGATGAAAATATTTAAGTTATGACTTATTTATATGCCTACTTTATAACGATATATGTGCAAGCATATATGCATATTAGACGTCCAAGTTATTTTGATGTTAGTGTAAATCTATATTTACAATAGATTCATATACAGACGTATTTGATTATCATTAATTTTAAGAAATTATGTGACTCGGAAAAAGGTAGATTATGACTTTATCTTACTCTAGCTTTAGTAAGATTTATGTGTAAACCAGTCTGTAATTTAAATGGAATATTTTTCCAAATGCATGTTTAAATGCATGCATTTCTATAGAAACAGATAGGTTATGGCTAAATCATATACTTACTCTATCATGGTGTGTAAATCTTAAATTTAGATTTGTTATTAGTTAAACATATGTAAAATTACATGTTTCTATAATAACATAGTTATTTTTTTTCCTTCCTTAATTGATATATATTATAAATGTTATAAAATTTTAGAATGTTTCATGTTTTGCTAATATATCTAGGATATGACATAATCATGAACTGTGAACTTGAGACATATGGACGAGTAAATTCATCAAAATGTGTGTTGTTATTGCAAACCAGTATTTATGGTAAATGCTACAAATAACTAGGCCTAATGTAGCCCAGTGTTCCACGCTCACATTACAACTTTATTTTAATATATTAAATGGAAGGATTACATTCACAGGAATAATGGAACACTTTAGTAATACAATAAGACTATTTCGTTCAGATATTAATTCATTCCTTTATTACAGATATATTTATATTTAAAAATCCAACTGGTCAAACTGTTTTTTATTATGAGGTCAGCTTTATCAGAAAAAGATTCAATGTTTACTTTATGTATAATTTTCGTACGTAATACAAATTCCAAGAAGTAGAGAAAAGAAAAATATTCAGTTTCGTGTGTTTACGTTAATAAAGAAATCAATCTGTTTTATGTGTTCTTTGTTTTTCAGATTCCAAACTGAGGGATAAAAAAAATGTCTTACATTGGATTGAAACTTCACACGTCTTTCCAACCCTTTTACCTATTATCACAAAAAAAAAATTTAGTATGTTATCACTATGAAGCAAAACTTTAAATATACTCAGTCTCTTCTATTTCTGCATGTACCATACTATAGGTTATTTCTTTGGATAATTTATACCCTCTCAACAATGTTGGGGGATGTAAATACATGTTATTATTATTATTATTATTATACCACATTTATATAGCACTCTTTTCATAGCAATGTACGTTCAAAAGTGCTTTACAATTGCATTCAAAAACACACACACATACACACAAATCACCACGCTCACTCACATTGTAATATAAAAATATATTATATAAAAATAAAAAAATTAAGTCCCTGAACAGTTCCGTTAACAGTCAGGTCACTATCAACAGACTGAAATCCTTAGTAGTAACTGACTAAAAGTCAAGTATCCTAGCCAGAAGCGGACTAGTCTCATTAAGAAAACATATACAGAACAGGAAAAGGCTAACTCCAAAATACAGTAGTGACCAACTGAAACTGATGTCATCTAAAAGATGACAAACCAAATACAGTAGTGACCAACCGAAACTGATGTCATCTAAAAGATGACAACCAAATACAGTAGTGACCAACTGAAACTGATATCATCTAAAAGATGACAAACCAAAAGTATCCAAAGATCAATTTCTATATGCTTGTAGGCAAAGGTGTGTCTTTAATGCCCTTTTGAAAGAATCCATTGTGTTTAAATGTCTAATTCCGACAGGAAGAGAGTTCCAGAGTTTTGGTGCAGCATATGCGAAACATCTATCCCCATATGTCACAGTCCGACATTTTGGTACTACAAGTTTGAGAGAATCACTCTGAGATCGCAACTGTCTTTTTGGCTGGTAGATTTCCAACATTGTCTTGATATAAGTTGGTGCTTCATTGTGCAGTGCCTTGTAGGTTAGACTGAGAATTTTGTATTGAATCCTACTTTGTACAGGAAGCCAGTGAAGTTCTTTCAAAACAGGGGTTATATGGTCATATCGAGAGGTTTTTGTTATCAGCCGAGCAGCTGTATTCTGCACATTTTGTAACTTGTTTAAAATGCTCTTTGGTGTTCCCTGCAGAAGAGAGTTACAGTAGTCCATTTTCGAGGTTACAAGGGAATTCACTAGAACCTTTGTTGCATCATCTGTTAGATATTTTCTGATGTGACCAATTTGGCGTATCTGCCCATAACACGATCTGCTGACCGCAATGACATGTTGATCCATAGTCATGTTGGAGTCCAACATTGAACCAAGGTTTCTGACAGATGGAGATTGGACGATCACAGAATCCCCAACTTTGACAGATATGTCTTTTACAAGTGCAGCATTCCGGTTTGAACTAAATACAATAACCTCAGTCTTTTCTGCATTTAATTTCAGCATATTGCAGTTCATCCACGACTCAATCTCTTGGAGACAGTTTTCAACTCGGGCTATTGTTACAGTTTCATTTGCTTTATCGATAGGTTTGAAAGAAATGTATAACTGGGAATCATCAGCATAGAAATGATGTTCGAGCCCATGTTTCCTACAAATGTCACCAATGGGTTTTGTGTACATTGTGTAAAATTTTGGACCAAGTACTGATCCCTGTGGAACACTGAAACTCATATGAACAGGTTTTGACAGTTTTCCATCGATACACACTGTTTGTGAACGACCAGATAGATATGACCTCACCCAGGAAAGAGGTTTGTCTGCAATCCCAAAGTCATTCTCCAGTCGGTTTAATAGTGTTGCATGGTCAATCGTATCGAAGGCTGCTGATAAATCCAGAAGTACAAGGATTGTAACATTATTCTGATCGAGGGAATGAAGGATATCATTTTGTACTTTTACTAAGGCAGTTTCAGTTGAATGAAATTTTCTATATGCTGATTGGTTTTCTTCATGTAGGTTGTTTTGAACTAAATGTTCTTCAAGTCGAGCGCTCACCACTTTTTCAAGCACTTTGGACACAAATGGTAAGTTTGAGACAGGTCTGTAGTTCTTGAATGTGTTTTTATCTAGGTTCGGTTTTTTTATCAGTGGTCTAACACGAGAAGTTTTAAAAGGCACTGGTACATGAGATGTGTCCAATGACATATTGATAATTTTTGTCAAAACTGGCAGAAGTTCATTAAGGCAGGATTTCAAAAGCCAGGTTGGAATAGGATCTAGTTCACAGGATTTGTTTGGCGACTTATTATCTTTTGTACCTCCTCCTCTGATGCTTGATTGAAAACTTTCAATTTACTCAAGGTTGAAGAATGAGAAACACTGTTAAGACTGTTGGAATTATTTTGTTTTTGAGCTTTTATATAATTTCTGATGTTTTCAACTTTACTTATGAAGAAATCACTGAACTTCTGAGCAAGTTCTTCAGAGGATTTACTGGCTGGATGGACAATTTCACTAGGACCTTCAAGGAGGTGTTTTGTAATTTTGAACAGACTCTTCTGGTCATGTCCACATGATGAAACTTTTTCAGAGTAATAATCAACCCTAGCTTTTGTTAACATTTTGTTAACTGTTGCACATTGATTCCGATAGATTTGATAGTCAATTGATAATTTGGTTTTCCTCCATTTCCGCTCTAATTTACGTTTAGTGTGTTTGGCTTCATGGAGTTCCTCAGTGAACCAAAGGCAGGTGGGTCGTAGCGTTATAGTCTTTTTGTGTAGTGGAGCATGCTTTTCGACCAATGCAGATAATTCATTATTATAGGCAAAAACTAATTCTTCTGTGTCTTGGCACTGGTCAATGTTACAAAAAAGGTTTGATGTTTTAATGTCTGTTTTGAAGGATTCAATATCAATAGATCTAAGTTTTCGGTATGCAACTGTTTTTCTTATTGGAGCTGGCTTTTCTGCTTTGGCATTGAAAATAATTGCATAGTGGTCTTTCGCTATTTTGCCTGTGCTATCGGACAATCCTGGATCTGTTACTAATATCCCAGTGATTGTTTTGTCGACCTCTCTGGTAATAAGTACATCTAGAATGTGACCACGCACATGTGTGGGCTCTTTAACATGTTGCAACATACCAAATGACTGCAATGTACTGTTGAATTTCATGGTATCAAGGTCACTGGGGCTGTCAAGATGGAAGTTTAAGTCTCCAGTTATGATGAAGTTTTTATCTATTGTTGCATATTTAGATAAATACTTGGGCCATTCTTCTTCAAGAAACACACTCGATTTCAAACCATTTGCTTTAGATGGTGGTGGTCTGTAAATAACAGTTATTCTCAGTGAGTAATCTTTTATCGTTGCATTACAATCTAAATGTTCAAAAGTGGAAAACGCGTTATCACTGGTTGAAGATATGATCTTAATGTCTATGTTACTTTTATGAATCAGGGCTACCCCTCCCCGTACTGGAATCAGCTTGTTTGTCCGTCCGTCTGTAAACGCCACACAATCTTGTCCGCATTTCATCTCCAAAACCCATAACTTGAATCGGATGTAACTTAATAGGGTCGATTAATAAATATGAAATCTGTTTGTGCTCATTGTCATTTGGACTGGGTTTTTTTTATCACAGAGTTATGGCCCTTTGTTCTTTTAGATATACATGTATATATATATAATGTCCACACTATCTCCAAAACCGCTGGCTTGAATTGGTTTAAGCTTCACAGGATTTATAGATACCGAGTTTATTTGCACATTTGGTTGGCACATTTGATTGGGATATTGTTTTAGCACCAAAATGTGCATACAAATGTCTCCAAAACATCTGTCTAGAATTGGCTGAAACTACACAGGAATGATAGGCACTTAGTCTAGTTGTACATATTTTATCAGCATTTATGATTGGGAATATTTTTTTTCACGGTATCATGGCTGTATGTTTTTGTCTAGAGCATGACGTGAAAACTATCATAGGGATAAATATAGAAAGACAGCGATAAGTCGAAGTGCTCTGTTTAAGAAACAATAACTCTACATTATTTTTTTTTAATTTCTCCCTTTATTTTTTTTTCTTTGGCCAAGGCTTCATTTGAAAACTATTAAAAGGATAGAATTGAAATAGAGACCTGGTGGATAAACACAATCTGATTGTGATGTCAGTACTAGGGGTCTAAGAGCATGCTCCCCCAGGAAAAAAAAAATGTTTCTAGTGATGTGGAGTTGCATTCTGAAGGGTATCTGGGGAGGAAAATCGAGTTGTTGTTTTTTAAGGTCCATAAACATCCATAAACAGGCAAAATTTACTAAAAAATGCTTTGAAAATGGGGGTTGTGGGTTCGAATCCCAGTAGTTGTAAAACTTTTTCTAACTATTCTACTTGTTGGTCATTATATCTGCATGGGTAAAAGTTGGAATTTAAAAAAACAACATGAAAATCTTGATTTTAGCATTTTTGTTTACAGTTTGATATAGAATAAGAAGTCATTTGGCAATTTATAGATCCTGAAATTCAGGAAAATTCCTGAAAACTTTTACCCATGTATCTGTATCACTCAGATCAGGTTTAGAAAGAAAACAATATTTCAATTTATTTTTTATACGCCGCCGGAGGCGGTCGTATATTGGCGTCAATCTTTTCCGTCTGTCCGTACGTCCATATCTTGTGAACGCAACTCCTCCTACATTTCTGAATGAATCTTTTCAAAACTTGGTCAATGTCATTACTATAATGGGTAGATGTGCATGAAGTGGCGATTTTCCAGTCCATTGATTTTTGCAAGATTTGTGTCCCTTGAAACTTTGACTCTATAGCTGATTGATAACGCAACTCCTCCTACATTTCTGAATGAATCTTTTCAAAATTTGGTCAATGTCATTACTATAATGGGTAGATGTGCATGAAGTGGCAATTTTCCGGTTCGTTGATTTTTACAAGATTTGTGTCCCTTGAAACTTAGTCTCTGTAGCTGATTGATATTGCAGCCTTGTGAATGCAACTCCTCCTACGTTTCTGAATGAATCTTTTCAAAACTTGGTCAATGTTACTATAATGGGTAGATGTGCATGAAGTGGCGATTTTCTGGTTCATTAATTTTTACAAGATTTTTGTCCCTTGAAACTTAGTCTCTTTAGCTGATTGATATTGCAGCTTTGTGAATGCAATTTCTTGTATGTTTCTGATCTAATCTTTTCAAAACTTGAGCAATGTCATAACTATAATGGGTAGATATGCACAAAGCAGGGATTTTGATGTTCATCAATATAAGTTTCTAAACAGGTAAAAGTGCATAAAGCAGGGATTTTCTGGTACAGTGATTTTTGCAAGAGTTATGGGGAGAAAGAAAAAAGGATTCATATTGATACTGCTATTTGACCTACTGTCATATTGGAAGCATTTTTAGGGTTCTATCTCTGTTCAGCTAAATTAATTGGTCTTACAGACTTCATTATGAGCCCATGCTTGCAGAAATGTTGAAAGCAATAATTAAAAGACCCCTCTTGGTCTTTATATTTTGTGGCGGCGTATAATGTGGCATCACTGGCACTCTTGTGTAATTTGTATAAGCATTAATGGATAAATTATGCTAAATTTAATAATATGGTACTATTGAAGGACTAAAAAAATCAAAACCACTGGGTAAAAGTCTTTTTAAATTGGCAAGATCTGCTTCGTAGAAAATTCAGGTAGACTTTGAAATATATCTCTCATTTATGTAGATTTTTGCAAAAGTAACTATTTTGAATATCAAAAACAAAAGAGAGAAAAACAAAAAACATTGGTAAGAACTTATTACATATTTTAAGTATTTTTAGTTGAAACAATCAGGGCATGTTTGCCGAATGCTATTATTTGTTTATAATCAATCTCAAAAAAAAAATTTGTAAAGAGGATATGACATATAACATCTATTTGTTAATTTGATTTTTTTTATATTTCTGAAAATGATAAATTTAAAAAAAATAAAAACGGGATGGTAAATTTTGTTCAGATTTTGCATAGGGGTGTACATATAGGCATAAAACACAACAAAATTGTTTATTTTTCAATTCTTCATAGTGACCATTCTGGTGTGACTCCCTCAAAGTTTGATAATATATATTGAAACTTGAAGGTAATGGATCTAAGCTTTGAAAGATACTTTAAAATTGCTTGAGTCAAATTTTTTACTTTAGCCTATAGCTGTGCAAAATCATGTTATTTATAAATACACATATATCTAAGTTTTATATGGTGCTACCCTACAATATTTTATGCAGCATGCTGCAAGGCTAGCTTTCGAGTTTGAATCCAGCTAGAGAACTTCGTAATATTAAAATTTCACTTCAATATACCTATAAAATCAAATAAATGAAAAAGGAAAGAAAATATCATACACAAATAGTATTAAGGTTATTATTTCCTTGGCACAATGCATTAATGAAGTATTACATTTACATTTTTGTGCTCTATTTAGAAACAGCAACAACATTATTGGGTTACAATAAGATTTAAAATACATTGATTAAACTATAATTGTGCATTTGCTTTTTTAGCTCACCTGAGCACAACGTGCTTATGGTGAGCTTTTGTGATCGCCTTTTGTCCGTCGTCCGTGCGTGCGTTCGTCCGTCGTCAACAATTTCTTTAAACAACATCTCCTTCTAAACTACTCACTGGATTTTGATAAAACTTCACAGGAATGTTCATTATGGGGTCCTTTACCAAAGTTGTTAAAATTATTTTGATTGGTCAAAAATCTAGTCACAGGAGCTAAAAATAGATTTTAAAAATGAAAATTTTAAAAATCTTCTTCCCCCGAAACCACAAGGCCTAGCCTTTTGATTTTTGGTATGTAGCATGATCTTATGACTCTCTGCCAAGATTATTCAAATTATGGCCCTGGGGTCAAAATTGACCCCACCCCAGGGGTCACTTGATTTAACATAGGCTAATATAGGAAAAACTTGAAAAATCTTCTTCTCAGAAACCACAAGGCATAGAGTTAAGATATTTGGTGTGTAGTATTGTCTGGTGGATCTCTACCAAGTTTCTTCAAATCATGACCCTGGGGTCAAAATTGGCCCCGCCCCAGGGGTCACTTGATTTAACATAGGCTAATATAGGAAAAACTTGAAAAATCTTTTTCTCAGAAACCACAAGGCCCTGGGTTAAGATATTTGGTGTGCAGCACTGTCTAGTAGATCACAACCAAGTTTGTTCAAATCATGGCCCTGGGGTCAAGCTTGGCCCTGCCCCAGGGGTCACTTGATTTAACATAGGCTAATGTAGAAAAAACTTGAAAAAATCTTCTTCTCAGAAACCACAAGGCCTGGGGTTTAGATATTTGGTATGTAGCATTGTCTACTAGGTCTCTACAAGGTTTTTACAAATCATGACCATTGGGTCAAATTTGGCCCCACCAAAGGGGTCCCTGATTTTACATAGGCTAATATAGGAAAAACTTAAAAAATCTTCTCAGAAACCACAAGGCCTGGTGTTAAGATATTTGGTGTGTAGCATTGTCTAGTGGATCTCTTCTACGTTTGTTCAAATCATGGCCCTGGGGTCAAAAATGGCCCCACCCCAGGGGTCACTTGATTTAACATAGACTAATATAGTAGAAACCTGAAAAATCTTCTTCTCAGAAATCACAAAGCCTGGAGTTTAGATATTTGGTATGTGACATGGGCTTAATAGACCTCTACCAAGTTTGTTCAAATCATGAATCATGCATTGTCTAGTGGATCTATATTTAGTTTCTTCAAATCATGTCCCTGGGGTCAAATTTGGCCCCGCCATTGGGGTCACCTGATTTTACATAGGCTAATATAGAAATAACTTGAAAATTCTTCTTTTTAGGAAACTAGAAAACACATGGCCTGGCGTTTAGATATCTGGTGAAAATTGGCCCCGCCCCAGGGATCACTTGATTTTACATAGACTTATTTTGGAAAAAAAACTAGAAAAATTTCTTCTCAAAAACCACAAGGTCTGGAGTTTAGATATTTGGTATGTAACATGGACTAATAGACCTCTACCCAGTTTGTTCAAATCATGACCCTGGGGTCAAAATTGGCTCTGCCCCAGGGGTCACTTGATTTTACATAGCCTAATGATATCAGGTGAGTGATCCAGGGCCATCATGGCCCTCTTGTTTTGTTATTTAAGTTCATACTCATGTAAATCTTAAAAATTGTAGGAGAGAGAGTGGAGCAATGTGCTTAATTATTATGTGTCATGATTTTTATTTAATAAAAAAAAAATTATTTATAAATTCGAGGGTTCAATTATCTTATCTGATTATGTCAAACAGACATTCATAATACAGGAATATGGGACATGATAAATTAATGCAATTATAAGATATCAGCTGCAATTATTACGAAAGCGTGACGGTGAATTTGAAGTACCATTTTAAATCATATATCTCTCACATAAAGACTATTAATAATTTAAATTATAAAGTATATCATATGGATGGTCTGTTTTGCGCTTGAAGCTAATCACTGGAACCAGACAATACATGTAGTAAACAGGTAGTAATGAAGTCCAGAAGAGTGAAATCACACAAAAGCTGTAAGTTTACGATACTCAGCAGAAAATTAACCCTGACATTTTATAATTTGTCATATCATTTTGTGTGTGGATTAAGTTTGAACCACTATATCAAAGTGAAAAAATTTAAATGTGTTCCTAGCCAGGATGTAAAACGAGTTTCTCAAAGAGGATGTGATTTATGAAATATTTCCATTCTTCTCAGTGATGTAAATTTGCAACATGTAATGAATACAGAAAATATTATCATTATTTTTGATAAATTGATTGATTGATTGATTGATTGATTCATTCATTCATTCATTCATTCATTCAACCAAGGCTGTTTGTTGACTTGTGTGATATTGAGGAGTACTATATACTTGATTTCCAACGTGTGCCAAAGCGTTTCATTATTAAAATGAAAATTATTGTAGGTTTGTTTTATTAAAACAATTCATTAATTAATAATGATTCAGAACATCTTTAAAATTTATCAAAAATAAAGATAGATTTTTGTGGAATATATACAAAACATGTAAACACTTTTTTCTACTGAACTGGTAGAAATTAAATAATAATAATAAATCAATGTAATTAATTACACATATTTGTTACATTGGAAAATTGAAAATTTAATTAGAAAATTAAAATTCTGCCCAAAAATTTCCATATATTTTTGCAAGATTGTAAAACTTCGGGTAAAAAAGAATGTATTTCACTTTTTTAACCTTTGTTTATTGGGTCTTTTCTATAAATATTTTCATGCACTTTGAAAACTTGTAAGGTAGTATAATACTTATGACGGGGGAATAAATGGTCTACAAATTTACAAATGGCTGAAAAAAAAAATATTGTAGATATTATCAGCTATGCATGCTTTATAAAAAAATATTATAATCAAATATTCAACAGAACAAACATGATAAATTTTATCTAGGCTTTCCTATTTTGCTTTTCGTTATATTTACATAGCCATTCTTATTAAATCTTGAAGTCAACTTGATAAAGTCCCTGCGAAATCGCGGGAATGTTTTTCACTATTGGGATTTGTCTGAATAAATATGAGTTATATCGTGTCCTAGTGTCCAGCCACAGGATAGGGACCATGGGTTACACATATATGGAACAGAATTCGGGCAAAAAATTCATTTTGCCTTTGACATGTCTATTGCTTCATTTGTCTAAGTGACAAGCATCATTTCGACTAGTACAATACAGCGTAGTCGTCGTCTGCGTTACATGTATCTTTTTTTTTTACATTAAACATTCATTATTCATTCACATCATAATAAACTACTGAAAATACATCTGCTTTTATTTCCATTTTATCACCGTATAGCACTGTGTATAGCTAGACAATCCAGTTTGCATTCGTATCAAAATGGAATTTATTTCGTCGGTTTACCGAATCGATGAATGACACATGTAGCTAAGCAAAATAACACATGTACGCAAGCAGAATGACAAATGTCAAAATGTGCACCTAGCATTATGACATTGGAGGGCGCTGTTCCTGTTTAACTTGGCGAGTTCAGTTTACCTACTAGAGTTAACTAGAGTTGCCAGAGATGCAATAAAACGCGCGGGTTTTTTACCCTACTAATTCTGTAGGTTTACGCGAGTTCAACCCAGCGAGGTAGGTGGGTAGACTAGAAAGCAAAACATATAGCGGACGGAGAGCATCTAGGCAAATTTATAGAAAATTATAAATATCTATGATATCCTGTCTTTAAGTAAGCCTGTAAGTAGCCTTAAAAGAGGATGGCAGCTAATTTTTTCAAGCCCACGCTCGAAAATAGTCATAAATAAAAGATATATTGTTTTAATCATATGTCTGTTTACAAATTACGTCGGGGCCGCCGTGGCCGAGCGGTTACAGTCGTGGACTACAAATCTCTCAGCCCCTCACCGCTGTGGGTTCGAATCCCGGTAGGGACTTCGGATTTTTCATGTGAGGAAGCCTTCCAGCTGGCTTGCGGTAGGTTGGTGGTTCTACCCGGGTACCTCTGTGTACTCGGGGTCTTCCTCCACCTGTAATTAGCTGGACGTCGCTATATGATTGAAATACTATCGCAGCGACGGTAAACCCCAATACAACAACAACAACAACAAATTACGTCAGAAGGGGTAAACCTCATACGTTCAGTTGATTGCTAACTAGAGTATATTTATTACGTCATCAATACGAGTTAACCCTTTCCCTCATATAGACTCATTTTGACGCACTCAGTAGGTACCACATAAAGCCTGTTCTGTAGAAAGCCAAACTCAAACCTTACCAAATTAATTGTAAAATCCTCATTACCAGACCACTGAGGAGCAGCGAACAGCATAAAACCTGATCAGCCTGCGAGTTACTCGCAGGCTGATCTGGTTTTATGCTGTTCGCATAGGTCTTTTCATGGTATACTCTATGAGGGAAAGGGTTAACTTGAGTAGTGTTTGTTTGTTTGTTGGGTTTAACGTCCCATCGACAGTATTTCAGTCATTTGGAGACGATGTCTACTTGAGACAGATGTAGTGCTACCACATTGCAGTATCACGCCGTAGACATGTGACATTATACCACACCCAATCACATTCTCCTGACATTGGACCAACTACCCTTATATGCTGAGCGCCAAGCAAGGGAGCTTTAGCAGTACCATTTTTTACGACTTGGTATGTTGCGGCCAGGGATTGAACCCACGACCTTCCGCAACCGAGACGGTCACTTAATAAATCGAGTAGAACTATAGTTGGTCAAATGAACTTGCTGTCGGTAGTTCGGGAAGGTTCGGCAAAATGAAGTACGAAACTGTGGTTGTTTTCCAAATTCGAAAAAGTTATTTCTTTTAAACAAATTGTTTGAAAATGAAAGTAGATCCACTGCTTTAAGAATTGCATTGTACATAATACTTTCCAATGCCTTTCTAAGTGCAGTCCAAACATTTCAGATGTTAATATGAGCTCAGGCTCAAGCACCCCCTCCCCCCAGCTGGCCTGATAATACAATTTTCTGGGTGACTAAAATCGCCTTGATTCTTGAGTAGGCAAATGGAAATCCCCATCCTGAGTCCTTTCCTGAAATAAAGTTAGCCAAATGACCAGTCACCCAGGCCGATCCTTGCTGAGAAAGCATCCGCTGTCACTTATTTCCGCTGTCATTATGGCAACGGAACTGTGTCTGCTTTAATCTGAATCAGGCAAACGCATTTAGTATTGCTGAACATACATTTTATCTTCATTTTTTTTAATTATTAATGAATACATATAACAAAACGTCTCCAAGTAGGATCAGAACCTAGCATTGCAGCCAGTGTCATAAAATTCTTATTAATGTCAATTTAAATCATGTAGAAAAATATTTTCACGATCTATATATTAAATTAGCGAGCTGTGAGTTCAAGCCTCGGCGGGCGGATACCGACAATGGTTTTGCATGCGAGATGTATTAGGGTGGATATGAGTCTAGCACTGGTCCTTCTTAAGAACAATAATAGGTAAACTGTCCGCCTAATGCAACATCCCCCCCCCCCCAAATAACAATGACAAGAGGATCGTGGGTCAAGAATCTTGTTAAAACTGAAAAAAAAAGATCTACCACATTTCCCTCAGATGCCCCTTAGAATGCATCTCCGTTCTCCTAGAAAAAATATTTCCCAAAGGGCCATGCCCCCCCCCCCCCCCCTACACCTAAAAAAGATTCTAAGTGAGAATAAAACTATTTAGCCCAAAGCTTTTTTTTATAAAACATATATCTAACTTATTTCTCTCAGATACCACTCAGATTCTTCGTCTTTTATCCGGGGTAGCAAGCCCACCCCCACCCCAGCACTGACATCAAACATTTGTGTTGAAAAATTCTGAATCCGAACCAGAGTATCACAAAAATATATTTGCTTAAAAGATTTTCATATACCTTATGGTATATATATTTAGTTGTTTTTGTTTTTTTCTTAAATTCAAACTGTTATACATTTCTTATATTGATCATATTACGGAGATATACGATCATCCCATATATACTTTCCCGGAGTTCCAAGTATTCAGTTTCCTCCCCTGAGTAACGAAATGCAGGATTTTGATTCTTTGAATTAACTTCTCTTTGATTGTTCTGCCCCAAATGAGGCAGTATAGACAGTTTAATGTAAAACAAATGTCACATTGATGGTTTCTCAAAATAAACTTTAAAATATAACAGCATCAAACTAGGACACATGAAAGCCAAATCATTAACTGATGCGAGATATACACAAGAGCATTAGTCAGTAGACAGCATAACATAATACAGCATACCACTTGTCAGTATAGCAAAGGCAGAATGTCACGTGTACACATGGACTTGTAAGACGGCAAGATGTAATTTTTGCCCTAATTCTGTTCCATACACATAAATAAATCGGCTTTTGTGGCGCTGACTTACAATTTCTTTCTGATGTTAATTCGTATTCCATCGCATTACTTAGTTAACTGCAGAGATGGTGTTAAAGTTTCATTACTGTTTCACCTCGGGTGAGGTGAAAGCATAAAATGGCATTAAATAAATCAAATAAAATTAAATAAACCCAAGTTTAACACAAAAAATGAAGACCATAAAATTAAAAAGGACTCTTTGCTGTTCCATGTTTAAAGGTGTATGTTTTTAATTGCACTGTGGAGAATAACAGTTGCAGCACTGTGAACAATAATAGTTTTATAAAAAAAAAATAAATAAATAAAACGATCACAAATCTATCTTAAGACTTCTGATAGGGTGCTAGCAAACTGCACAAGTTAAACATGGGCTGTATAATCCAATGTCCGTTATTGGTGTGACAATATTAATATTGAATCCGGTATATATACCCCACTTAATTTGAAGTTGTAACAGCCTATGCTTTTCACGTGAACCTACATGAACATCGTGCCAGACAACAGCGTCTTCCTTCCGAGCGTTCGTATAACGCCACAAAACAAACAAGAAATATCTTTAAAAAAGATATTCGGCGTAGGATGAAAGAAAAACGAGATTTCCTGTCTTCTAGAACATTCCGAGGAAAAGCGCGCGAAAGACCGACGCACAACAAATTTAGTACGCTCTAGAAATAGTTCAGTATTTTTTCTATGAAATATACTTATTTATAGACGGTAATACAAAAAATTATATCTGTAAATAGGCTTGTTTGATATTTGTTCATATCATTATTGCATATGACAATTATGATATAAAAGCGTTATTAGTTGTTTTGGTTTTGGCGAATTAATTTTCAATGAAAGCATCTCGGCAGGCTGGAAGAATTCAATATACATAGTAATTAAGGGGTTTCATGTCATAACACGGTGGATTCTTTTTTGTTGTTTTAAATCATTTTCACAAAGTAGCATTCCTCAATTGATGGAAAAGGATTGTATTTAACTTACTGAAATCACTTTCATGTTTACATCAAAAAGAAAAGTAATAACACCAAGCTGAATGATATATACAAGCTGCACCCCTTATTTACAGTAATTTTATAGTCCATAACGATGCGTTAACCTTTTTTTTTTTTTAAATTAAGTGTTTAAAGACTCACAGCCTTAAGCCATAGGCGGCTCGGCATTATGCGAAGTCTTTTAATTTTGAATTTCGTATGTAAATTTTTGAAAAAGTACGTTTTACTTAATAAAATAATCCCTAGCTGCCTAAAAAGTGCCAAATAGCTGAGAAAGGTCTTGGAAATAAGTTCTAATTTAGAATTTTGATAGCTTTGATTTAAGCTAGCAAGGATTAAGTCCTTGAGAATAGTTTATATAATGCGTTAACCAATAACAGGAGTCCTTTTATTCAGCTTAGAATTATTTACCGCTGTTAGCGTACATTTGATTGGTTTAAGATGCGAGTTGAAATCGAAATTATACAGCTACGCCGAAAAAATTCGAAAGATAAACTGGATAACTCTCAAATATAAATAATAGGACCCGTGTAGTTAAAATGGGGACACAAAACCGATTTCGTTGCTTTGTAACACTCGTTTAAAGTGACTGCGAGGCTAATCGAGGTTCCCCAAGAAGAGCAAACGAATTCTCGAACAACACGAAGAACCCTCTATACCAAATGGTGTTCCCCAGAAGAGTTACTTTTTAGCTCACCTGAGCACGTGTGCTCAGGATGAGCTTTTAGGATCGATGAATGTCCGTCGTCCGTCCGTCCGTCCGTCGTCCGTCGTCCACAATTTGTTCGTTTGCACTCTAGCATCTTCATTTTATGAGCAATTATCTTCAAACTTTAAAGCAATGTTTATAACCATAAAAACATTGTTTGCACTCTAGCATCTTCATTTCATGAGCAATTATCTTCAAACTTTATATCAATGTTTATAACCATAAAATCACGATTGAGTTGGATTATGGCTGAGATTCATCAATTAGGTCAGGAGTTATGCCCCTTTTAATATTCAAAAAATGCCATATTTCACTTTGTTTACACTCTAGCATCTTCATCTTTTAGCAATCATCTTCAAACTTTATGGCAATGTTTATGACCATAAGTCTCGATTGAGTTTGATTTGCTGAGATCGTTGATAAGGTCAGGAGTTAAGCCCCTTTTAATAAAAAAAAAATGCCAGATTTCACTTTGTTTACACTCTAGCATCTTCATTTTTTCAGCAATCATCTTCAAACTTTATTACAATGTTTATGACCATAAGGTCTCAATTGAGTTCAATTGTGGCTGAGATGGGTCATTTAGGTCAGGAGTTATGCCCCTTTTAATACAAAAAATGCAAGATTTCACTTTGTTTATTCTCTACCAACTTCATTTTTTTAACAGTCATTTTTAAACTTTAAGACAATATTTATGCCCATAATCTCACAATCGAGTTCAATTATAACTGATATTGACTTGTAAATTTAGGAGTTATGCCCATTTCACCATAAAAAAAAGCCAGATTTCACTTTTACACTCAAGCATATTTATTTCTTAAGCAATCATCTTTCTCAGGTGAGCGACCAAGGGCCATCTTGGCCCTCTTGTTTTTCGTTGGATTCACAGGTGTTCGGCGCAATGTCCCATAAAAAAAAATATACTCCTATTCTCTAGTATATTTTTTTTATATGGGACAGTGCGCCGAACACCTGTGGTTGGATTCACCATAAATTATCGCAAACTGTGTAATTTTATTTATTTTTAAACACAAATAACTACTAAATGGTTACTGAAT
Organism: Solen grandis; assembly: GCA_021229015.1. NCBI lineage: Eukaryota > Metazoa > Mollusca > Bivalvia > Adapedonta > Solenidae > Solen > Solen grandis. The sequence goes on along the minus strand of CM037795.1, from coordinate 32,834,874 downwards.
AACCGTGAATAGTGTTGTTTCGTAACGGCGCCAAATCCGAGACAAAAATCAGCTCGTTCGAATTGACTAAGTTGATGATTATGATGAACCGAATTAACCACTGATATGAAACTCACAAAATACAGGGCAGTGTAATTAGACCACAAGGGTTGACGTTCTGTCAATAAATAAAGAATCTGTAGAAAAAAGTCCCGTACTGTATATATGTATACTATATATTTTTTATTTATGGGGGCCTCCGTGGTCGAGAGGGTGAAGTCGCTGACTTTAACACTCACTCAGCCCCTCACTGCGTGGGTTCGAATCCCGACAGGGTCATTCGGATTTTCATGTGAGGAAGTCTTCCAGCTGGCTTGCGGTAGGTCGGTGGTTCTACCCGGAGGCCTCCGTGCATTCGGGCGGAACTGCCGCTATATGACTGAAATACTGTTAAAGGGACGGTAATCTCAAATAGTCAAGTCTTATTTATGGATAGAACATCAAACTCCCGTGATTAAACTTGTGCCAATTACTGTAATACACATACGTGCACCTACAAGCATATTCTCATGGAACAGAGAGAGAGAGAAAGAGAGAGAGTTTTGCTCGAATGAATAATTATTAAAATATCACATCAGGCCCGGATTCACCGGGCGGGAGGGCGAGGGGGGCCCCCCAGCTGCCCTGCTTATACATTTTTAGACGGCGATTAGCCGTCTTATGCTAAGAACGAAATCAGGCCTTGCTAATTTGCATATTTTCCACAACATTTTTAACTGTACCTCTCCGCGCTTAGTGCGGATCCATGCAATGCGATTCTGCACTAACGAATACGAATGGAATATGTTACATAGACGTTTAAATCATTACCGTAACCGCTTTTAGTGTGTTATTGTTTGTTAACATGTTTACTTTTGCCATTATTTTGCACTGAAAGCATCAATTTTAAGCGTGAAAAAAATATCCGTGACATTTCTTAACCAGAACAGCAACCCATCTTACGTACATGAAGATCGACTCCTGTAAAAAGAAAAAGTAGTGCTCCGTATGTATGTAATTGACCTAAAGTAGTCCGCACAATATTTTGCATGATGGCGAGTTGGGTTCCTCCCAGAGCATTTCTTAACTTTGAAATAGATAGGCAAACATTCTAGTATCTTAAATAATCAAATACCTGGTCAATTTCTACACATACAAAACAACAGATAGAATTCGCTAGCACTAGAGAAAGAGAATGACCTACTTAGGTATGCAGCTCTTTATGAATGAAAGGTTCATGACCTTTACTCCGGATTATTATGTTACAAACAGAACTTCTGTAGCAACAGCGGATGGAGTTTTTTGTCGTCATGTGACTGCTTCAATAACTTCAGAAACACTGGGTTTAGAATGTTAATCCCGTCGCCGTCTCTCAACGCATTGTGCGCTTTGATTTTCTAGGCTATAAAATCTATTGATTACATAATATCTGAGCTGTCTAGGGGAAATCCCCATCGTTGGCCCCCATACTGAACCAACCGCATAACCACCTGACCAGCCAGACTCCTATTGTCTTACGGCCCCCTGCTGTTAGTGTGTAGGTAATCCGAATCGGCAGTTATCCATGACTTAGTGATAAGCATGTACTGTGTATGCAAATTGATTGACACCTTCATTGATTCATAGGCTATTGTCGAGTGATACCTAAGGACATCTCGTCTGCCGAGCGATCTAATGATTGAAGAAAAATAGGCAATTACAAAAACTTTATATCAGTAATTAGAATTATTTTAAAATTGCTATCGAAATATTTTCACTAGAGCCCAAAGAAATTATTGATTTAACAAATAAATTTGACTAAATCTAATCAACGAAATTTTAAATTCACTTTTCTCTACATCTATAAAAATTAAATCTTGAATTAAAAGCGGGCAATTTAACTGCCAGGTTGATGAACTTTCAGGTATGAAAAATTGCCGATTTTATTTTGGAAAAAAAAAAAATTAAAAACCTATTCTGCGGGAAAGATGCATACCTATCGCTAGCCATGTAAATTAAACTTTATCAGAAATGGATTGTGTTTCTAAATGTCGTCAGCTATACTATTTTTACATAACTTGTAAGTATTATTTTAACGAAGCAGTTAAATTCTTCTTAACTAACTCTCTCAATATATAAATACAAAAAGTAGGTCTATACATCATCATGTTCACTTTTCGTATTATTTACGAATAAAAAATTGAAAATTGTTAACTGCCATATTTTGGGACAATGTATATGTAGATTATGATTACTAATTCAAATCAAATCCAGGTAATCAGATATTGTTCAATGTTACTGATAAGTCAATGAATACTAATGCACAGAATACACATTTGTTTGTGCAAAATAAAACGGATATTAAAGATTTTATATTAAATATCAACATCTATTGTTTGTTTTGTCACTGATTAAACATTTAGAAAAACCAAAATGTTTCAAATAAAACTAAAAATGTACAAAAAAAAAAAATGACACACAAAAGGGGCCCATACCTACCCTATAACGTGCGCCTGATTTTTTTTTTCTGAGAATTTCTGTGTGAAGACTGCTTCCAGAGCCTATTCCCTTCCACAATTTTGACAAAATGATTATGTTTAACGTGAAAATTGATTTTTTTCTCAGTCTTTGACAAAACTGTCTTTTACACTGTTGAGTCAAAAACTAATGATCACAAGTCACTTTTTGTGGGGGTTCAGGAAACCCTTATTAAATATTTTATGCCAGTTTGTGAATGAAAATACAAGATAAGCCCGTATTTCTTACCCGGAAGAAGTATGCCCTTTCAGTAATATCAGTGCCCTCCCCCACCACCACCAGCGCTCCCCCACTGTTATTTTTATTTATTTTTGATCGGGGCCTGTAAATGCAATTGTAATCAAATTTATACGATTGCACAGCAGTTATTCAATAACATGACTTTGCGCCGGTAAAAGATAACATTATATCGCTCAATGCTTAAGGCTCGGTCCCACTTGGCATTTTTTTTGCCTCGGGGATGGGATGCATACGCACTCCCGATGGAAATAGTGTCGCGAGCCATGTGGAGTCATCGGGAGGCCTCGGGTGTACTGCAAAAAGAATTCATTGAAATTTTCCCGATGTGTTCTCGATGTTTTATCGGGAAAACAAGCCGGGGAAATATCCGCAGAGAAGCTCCGGTCAGCATTCACGGAGCTCCCGTGATTTTTTTCCTCCGATGAATCCCCGATGCGTATGTCTCGCCGAAGTATCGGGGGGGGGGGCATTCGGGGGTATTAGGCGGTTTTTCTGTGATACATTCCCGATCTTAAAAAAAAAAAAAAAAAAAAAAAAAAAAAATGGCAAGGGTTGAAAAGCGCACCCAGAAATTAGTTTCTGTTTTGGCCAGTCTTAGACTGAGACGGCCAAAAAGGCCATTGGGCATTGCTTAGGGCATCCCCTTAAACCCCCAAAAGTCTTCTCTTGACTTTGTCGCTTAATTCCACCATCAAATTTTCACTCTCTCAATAATCTTCCCCGAGACACGTAGGATGGTTCGCAAGATCCCTTAATCTACGGGGATATTCCCCCGATGATGTTACAAACTCAGTGAAACTCCGGGGCACCTTCGCCGATCATCGGAGGAGGTCCCTCGGTGCTTTTCCGAACATCGGGACTCAAGGCTATTGTGTCATAGCCGAAACAACAGTGAATGTTCAACGGACCAATCCGAAGCCTTATAATTGTCATTTTTCAACGGACTGCTCAGTCTTTTTTTTTTGGCTCAAACATCGGGAGCCATCGGTAGAAAAAAAAATGTTTATTTCCACATCACCGATTATTTTTTTCCCAGTGGGACCTAGGCCTTCAAGTTTCAAATATATCGGATTTAAAAACAAAAACAACAACAAAACCTTCACTATTATCCCCAGATACCCTTCAGAATGCATCTCCATCACACTAAAAACTTTTTTTTCCGGGGGAGCATGCCCCCGAACCCCCCTACCACTCCTATCACATTCGGATTTTGCCCCCCCCCCCCCCCCAGCAGAAAAGAGAGGGATAGAGTTAGCGTAATTGGAAACACAGACATATGCAGCAGGTTGATGAATATGTCTATACTGGAAACAGTGGCTTATTAGGCGAAAACAACCCAGTAAATTTAGTTAGTTTAAGATAAAATGCATATTTTATATACATATGTTCTCATAAATTGCACACACCAACAATAAAGCTACTGATTCGTGACCAAAACTAAACCTGTATATAATCTATGGTATACAAAAAGACGGTCTCCAGTCTCGGCCGATCTTTGGAGACGGAGATCGGCTTTTAGTAGGACTTACTTAGGGATCCATTATTTATTAAATGTGGGATTTTTTGTTCAAGATTACACATGATTACCCTGGAATAAAAATCGATCACTGAAATGACAACTACTATTTCATGTCGGAGACTTTCAATAATGGAGTAGCCAGTAGTACAAATGAAAAGGGTATTTGGAAAAAAAATAGCATGCTATTAGCAACATACATCAAATACTTGGAAGAACAGCACGTGCGATGACGCATAACGGAGTAATCAGAAGTACAAATGGATCAGATCCATTATAATAGACTCTGGAATAAAGATGCATGCAAGTGGAATAAAGAAACATGAAATTAGCATCATACCACATGCACTCGTAAGAAATGACGCATGCTATGTTACATTCATGTAAGATGTAAGACTGAAGATAAGCATGTAATATCATCTATTCCCCTTCATAAAGCATAGTCAGACACTTCTTTATTCAAGCTGGATGCTTCAAATAACTTTCCTGCTAGGCCAGTAACAGAAAAGACTTATGTGGTAACATTTGGAAAGAATGTGTCATAAAATGACTCATGATATAACGAGAAACAAACAATATGTTATATTTATTTGCAAACTTGGTATTCTATAGAGACAAGTTGATAAAAGTCTGATCACAGGAAGGGCAGTTTAGAGTTACAGCAAGGATATATATGTTTCCAGATATCTTATATTCATAGATAATTAAGAGACATTATAAGTAATATTATTAATTTAGTGGAAACTCTTTCATCCGGAAACCCTCCAGACTGGTAAATCATCTGATGTATAAGGGATTCCAGAATATTTATGTTCTATTATTACAGACGTATTAAATAAGTTTATGTGCAGTTAGTTTTTGAAAGTGTACAAGTTTATTTAAAAATACAGTTCAATGATTTCAGAATCAATTTTAGAGTTTTGAGAACACGTGTTTTACATATACATAATCCGGATTATTGATAATAATAATAACCGGACAGCAGATCGCGTCCGGAATACGGATTGTCGAACTATTAGTATATATATTTTTTTATGTAGAATAAAGAAGAAGAAAAACCGGGCATATTATTATTCAAGTTCTAGATTACGGAGGGTCCGATAAAGGGAGTTTCCAATATAAATATGTATATGAACAACTAATGGATTCCTGTATTGTGCCGCAGCTGTCCATTTGAAACTGATAATGTTAGGATTTAATTATAAACATTTAAAATCAATATTTGTCATTGAAACATCGGGATGGTCGTAATTGTGGGTCATGCGACCATTGATTTTCTACTTAAGCCCTTATATATAAAACTAAATAATGGTTCCAAAATTAGTGTTCTTAATTCCGAGGTGATCTTAAAGACATGGTTTTACTGTAATGCAATAAATGTTATGTGTTGTTTACAAGCAGACTACATGGCAATCGGATAACAAAATAAAATCGGGTGTAGGTAGACTTCAAACATGAAGTAAGCCCAAAATACGAGCCTATTCCAAGATAATGGGTGAAACTACTCTGGGACACAATCATCTGTTGTTATTTCTCATGAAACCATAAATTAAATAGAAACGAGACACTGAAAAATAAACAGGAAGAATATAAAAATTAATAATAAAGTGTCTTCCACACATCTGTTGTTATTTCTCATGAAAGCATAAAGTAAAAAGAAACGAGACATTGAAAAATAAACATAAGTGTCTTCCACACATCTGTTATTATTTCTCATGAAACCATAAATTAAAAAGAAACGAGACACTGAAAAATAAACAAGAAGAATGTAAAAATTAACAATAATGTGTATTCCACACAACACACAAACAATATAACATATTATAAACGTGTTTGCCTGTAAAACGTTGCGCGTCAGCAAGTGATCGATGTGACGAGTGTTTTTGATGTCTGATACAATCAAAACAAATGCCAGCCATGTTTTTTTTGTTTTTTTTTTCAATCAAGACAAAAGGTAATTTCTTGGGTACATGTGGGGCAAAGTTTAAGTTAAAACATAAGGTCACCGTGACCGATTGGTCATAGCCGATGACCTACTGTCATTTTGCCCCTTACCGCTGTCGATTCAAGTCTAGATCTTGTCACTATGATTTAGCCATCCAATTAGCTTAAAAACAAACAATTGATATTCGTGTGTACTAAGTATTAGGTTTGGTTTTAAGCCATGTGACATCGTTATAAATTTTCTATACCCCAGGAAAATATTTTACAACAAAAAGACAGGGAAAAAACAAATAAATAAACAAAGAAAAAATAAGCAAAACACACAAACAGACAGACAGACAGACAGACAGACACACACACACACACACACACACTCGAAAAAAGAACAGGTTCATTATCCGAAAGAGAGGCTCCGCGTTATAAACGTGTCTAACACAGGTGGCGTGCCTATCGCATAAACTACTACTTTCGTTTTAACATATTTCCGGATTTCCCAAGGAGAGCCGCTGTCTCTGAACGTCGTATGAAAAATAATGGTATGTCATAAACTCTTTCAAAGTATTAATATTGATATGTATTTATCAATTTTACTTTTTTATCGGAAGTAAACTGCTTCAAGGATGATAGGTAAAAATTAAGCAACATCATACGTTACAGAGCGAGTTTCCCTGCTGCGCATTTTGTTTCTCGCCATGGAAACACCCGCAACGTTATGATGTTGAAGGCTCAAGTTATGTATTTTACAAGATTTTTTTTTTCAGGGAAATAAAATTCATATTTTGATTGACTTGTGCATAGCTTTGTATATCGGAATTAATTAAAAAAACTAGTTTGACTGACAACTTTCGTTTTTGATTTTGTGAACCTTTTGTAAGTCTATTTGTAATTTTTAATCAATATATTACTAGCTTAGATGTTTTCATTTATTAAGTGGTTATGATAAATGTTTCTTATTATTTGTATATAGTTTACCTGTAGTACAACCAACAAATCAATTCAAATGGCCCCTATAGTCATAGTTACTCATTGATCATTATGCACCTATCATTGGTTTAAAATTGCCCCCGGCCAGGGTAGGGATGGGGACATACATTAGTCTTTTGACTGAAAACAGCTTGTGATAGATTGGAAATTGACAGGCAAACTGGTACTTGGTCCCCAAAAATAGTGTTTGGCAAGAATATGATGTGGGGATTTTGACAAATTGCCAAATCCCAAGGGTGGGGATCTCAAAAGGACTTCAAAAAATGAAAAATGTCAAGTTCCCCTAGGTCAGCCCGCTACTGTTGCATTGCAGTTTATGTAAAAATTTGTGTTCTCTTGCCTTAGCATTTAACGCATTTTTCCCCTCCCCCTGCAAACCTGCTATTCAGCAATTTTTCAAAAATTGTAAGTAGGTCAGCAAAACAAACACAGTATGAAGAAACACTAATTATTGTCAGTTACATTTGAAATTCATATTTGTTAGAGAGCAGTTTTATAAGCATATTGATTTCACTTCAATCAATCCATTTATTTCACATAGTTGTTATGTACTTTGTATGAATCTAAAATATGTTTAAACTAACTAGGTCAGCACATTTTCTGTAAATCTCAAAACTCAATAGTGTGCTGCATGCATATTATCAGTTGACAAAAAGGAAGAAAAATAATTGGCCTGGTTCCAGGTATTTCAAGGTGCATGGTCACATTGACATATGACAGTGTGAACTGTTTACCTGAACAGTATCACATGATCACATGACAACAGCAGGTGCATGTGTGGAAGGGTAACCAGTCCTTTGGTAGATATTCAAAGTAGTTGAGACTCAGCAGGAATCAGGGAGAAAACCCGTGTTGATTGATCAGAAGGATCAAATATAATTAATTATGATTATCATTATGAGGGCTTGCTTGATATTATTCTGTGTGGCTTATTAAATATAAAATTTTAAAAGATCCTTGTCTGGCCAATTCAACATTATAATAAAGGTGCCTGGCACGAGTCACTATGAATAGTCCAATATTTCTATACAGGTGGACCAAGAATCCTTTTCTATCATGGTTAGGAATTGTAACACAATAGATGGTGGCATCATTTCTGCATCATTTGGGCCTGATCTGATTCCAGGATGTTATTTGTTTGTTTATTTGGCTTAATGTCCTGCCAACAGTATTACAGTCATCTGGAGGCTATGTTTACCCTCCTTGATGTAACAGTCTACCGATAATTTTATGCCATGTAAATAAAATGGTTCACTGTATGATTAGCCACTGTGGCGTACAGATAGCTTTCAGTCTGTCAAAATGTCCGATGGCATGAATTTCAAAACAGTATTAAGCCTTATATGATGTGATAAGTGAACCATAACTCTAGTTTGCACAATTTTTGAATTATCTCCCTTTTATTTTTTCTTCAATATTTGTTGGGAGTATAACTCATAAACTGTACAAACTTGAAACTTAAAATATACTTCATATATAAGAAGATGACAACTAGAGAAAGTGCAGTGACCAAGAACCATAACTTTAACCATAAAGTTATTTTTATTATTTCCAACCAAAAATGTGGGGAGACATAAAGATTTGCCTTCGTCTGTACGTCCTTACATATGTCCGTCAGTTCTGAAACTTTGACACGCATAACTCAGAAAGTATTTGTACTGAAGATTTGAAACTTCATGGATATATTAATTTAGGACATGACCTTGCGCACCTGGGTATTTTCATCGAACTATCAATGAAGTTTTGAAACATATGGAATTTTATGCTCGTGACACATGTAACTCCAAAAGTATATGTACTACAGATTTGAAACTTCTGGATGTTGAAGTTGACAGAGTTGTGGGCTTTTGTTTTTGAAACATATGGAATTTTATGCTTATGACACATGTAACTCCAAAAGTATATGTACTACAGATTTGAAACTTCTGGATGTTAAAGTTGACAGAGTTATGGGCCTTTGTTTTTGAAACATGAAATTTTATGCTCGTGACACATGTAACTCCAAAAGTATATGTACTACAGATTTGAAACTTCTGGATGTTGAAGTTGACAGAGTTGTGGGCCTTTGTTTTTGAAAAATATCAAATTTTATGCTTGTGACGCACGTAACTGAAAGTATTTGTATTACAGACTTGAAATTTCATGAATATATTATTCAGGGTATGATCAACCTCTTGCACCTGGGTAATTTTATTGAACCATCGTTGTAGTTGACAGAGTTATGGGCCTTTGTTTGTGAAAAATATGGAATTTTATGCTCGTGACACATGTAACTCTGAAAGTGTTTGTACTACAGACTTGAAATGTCATGGATATACTACTCAGGATATGACTTGCTCACCTGAGTGTTGGCTAGTGTTGGAGAATCAGACTGAAATCACTATTGATTATCAAATCGAATTGGAAGGATACTATCGATTGTAACAATGGATTGTTGAAGGTTTTACACAAAGTGTTCTAATCACTTTAATAACAACATAATAAAAAGACATAGTTAATAAAAAGACATAGTTATACCCCCGAAACGAAGTTTGGGGGGTATATAGGAGTCACCCGGTGGTTGGTCGGTCGGTTGGTAGGTCGGTCCAGCGGTCCGTTGCATTTTCCTTGTCCTGAGCATAACTTGAAAACCACAAGTTGGAATTCAATACAACTTCATGCAATGATCAAGCACATGGAGAGGAAGTGCAGTGCACAAGAACCATAACTCAATCTTGATTATTACAGAGTTATTCCCTTTGTTTTTTCCTTGTCGGAGATACTTGAAAAGTACTGTTGGATTTCAAACAATTTCATACAATGGTCAACCACAATATGAGGAAGTGCAGTGCACAAGAACCATAACTCTATCTAGAGTAATTACAGAGTTATTACCCTTTGTATTTTTTCCTTGTCCGGAGTATTACTTGTAAAGTACTGATTGGATTTCAAAACAATTTCATACAATGGTCAACCACAATATGAGGAAGTGCAGTGCACAAGAACCATAACTCTATCTATAGGAATTACAGAGTTATTGCCCTTTGTTACTTTTCCTTGTCCGGAGCTTAACTTTAAAACTACTGGTTGGAATTCAAAACAATTACATACAAATGGTCAAGCACAATAAGAGGAAGTGCAATGCACAAGAACCATAACTCTATCTGTAGTATGTATAGAGTTATTGCCCTTGCACTTACATACAATAGTCAAGCGCAATAAGAGGAAGTGAAGTTTACAAGATGAAATGTCATGAGCATCACCAGCAGTGCAGCCCACCAGTAGTTCAGCCAAATTACAGGAACAACAGTGTACCAAATATCAAGAGACTGTGATAAGTAGTTGCTGAGAAACTGTTACGAAAATTCCTACCATTGACCATTATGTTGAAATATAAACTAAGTCGGTAAACAGAAAGTGGATGAGTGACAGACCTGAAATCGAATCCCACGATATGGGACCACGTGTTAATGCTGTATACCAAATATAAAGAGGCTGTGACATTCACCATTCTATAACCTGGGTTTGCACCTGTGTAACCCGGCCAAAAATCTGGAAAAAAAACTAATGTAAAAATGTCTTTTTCATACTCTTCTTCTTAACCCTAATAACTTCATCATTTCTAAAGCAGTATTGCGGGGGTATTAATCACATTAGTGATAGTTCTAGTTTTAATTTACCATCATTGCAAAGTCATATAGGCACTACAAACTGCTTTTAAATACATTGATTAAAGTCCATTGGCTGAATATCACTAATTTCAGAACATTTGTATTTGTTTCATTGAAAGGTTTCTCTATTTCTCTTAAGTTTGTTCATAACACTTTATACACTGCTACAGCTTATTTATACTTTTTAATGATTCAAATAAATGCATTCTTAGTGGTTTTTATTTAAAAAATCTAAATGACAGCCTCCACGGTAGCAAGCTTGGAAAAGTAATTTTGCAAGACTGATTTGAAATATTTTAATTATTCTTATTCCACATTTCTTTGCTACGCCAATCCCGTCAACCAAGTTTGAAAGGTCTGGTTTGACGACTTGTACCTTGGGTTAACCATGACAAACGGACCAGATGTGCCAAACTGACAAGTGTTATGCTTAATCATTCTTCGAATGGCGGAGGCATAGAATTTTCAGAACTTTTCTCCAAATCCCAGAGTAGGTCCGACTCCCTTTGAGCCACCTCTTGAACAGCCAATGTTTAAATAGCAGTGACAATTAAAAAATTAATTCATTATTTATTTGGATATTTTAATTATCAATTCATGAAAGGTGGTAAAAAGAAACAAATTAAAGTGCTTATTAACATATTTACTTGATGTATTATGTTACATGTGACTACCTAAACATAGGTCATTATTTTTGTAGGACTTTTTTTGCACAGTGCCACACAGTAGTCATATCAAGGTTAGATTTGTTTGGCAGACCTTGTAATTTCTTTTAAAACCCAAAATATTTCCCGATGATTGACTTAGCATGACCAGGGTATGGGAAAATGTCAATAAATTCATCTTGTCTTGTTCTTCTGCCATTCCGGCCGCTCATATCATTTACACTTCGGCCACTTACATCAACAAAACGGAAAAGAGTTAAACAACAAAAAGGAGTGAAACAACCGACTAGATCACGCCAAAATATGTAATGCTTTCGTAGTGACTATCGATAGTTTAGATTCACTATCGATTGTCGCTGACTTAGGACTCATAGCAGCGATTTTTCAATAGTCGGCGACTATTGGGGAAACACTATAGTGTTGGCCTTTGTTTTGGAAAATGCGACTTGTGGGAGTATCTGTGTCCTCTGGACACATTTCTAGTTTTATGATTTTTGTTGGCAGTAAAACTCATAACAACAAAGTACAGTGATTGGGAAAAGCATTCGCCATGCGCCATAGTCACATTAAAAAATCAAAATGTCACATCGTTTTTCGCACTGGAAGTGCCCCTTTTTAGGTCTCACCCAATAGTCTGCTTAAAAAGCATAAATACGAACAAAGTCTGAGCTTGAAAGAGGGAATTCCATTTCTAAATATAACAAATCGAAGAGAGGGACAGACATTATATCGATGTTTGATGAATGTCTTTTTGCGTAAGAATCCATGAGGGATAGGAAGTATTATTGTGGCATTGTTGCTAGGTGTTTTGCAGGTGTTCGATTGCATTTACATGTGACAAATGTTCTTCTGCTTCTGCAAGTCAGATGCAGTGCACCTTTAATCCAGTAATATCTACTTTCAATGGCATTATTACCTTGATGTTTATTATAGCCGATAGTTTGAGTAATAGTCTTAAAAAGGCGACATCTTTTTTTTTTCTTGCAAGTCTCTTTCCAATAGATAAATGTAGTTAGAGTACAAAATGAAACTAGGAAAATTATCTCACAACAATAAACTTTTTGTCTATTTATGGTTGGTTACAGCAATAATGATGCAAAATTCGCATTAGATTAATTTGCTTTTCATCGATTAATCAATTACGTTTTGCCTGATATTTTCAAAACTGACACAAGCACATACATGTACATTAAACAATCACTGCATAGAATATATCCTCGAGTACACAGTTCTGACGCATCTAAGAAAAATATCATGGTCTTTTTTAATTTAATATAAACAAAAAATATCATTTTCCTTTGTATGGTAAAACTAAGTCATTTATTCAGTCTTACATTGTTTTCAAGTGGCTGGCATATTTTTTTTCAATGAAAAATCACTAGTGTGCGTGTCTGTATAATTCAGTGAGGCTGACTTGAGAGTACAATGAAACGACGCATCTGATTGGTTTTTCATTTAATCATTGTAGCATGTTTTTAAAATTGAATTTTCGTGTCATAAATAATATACGAGGAAATGTTCTTTGCACAGATTTTTTTGTGTCGCCTGCATAGCATGGCAGACACATAGGGATCACTTTGTCCGTCGTCGGCGTCGTCGTCGTCGTCGTCGGTGTCGTCGGCGTCGTCGGCGTCACACTTTCTTGTCCGGAGCATAACTCGAAAAGTATTTGAGGTATCACCTTGAAACTTAAAACATGGATAGATCACATTGAGGTGGAGTGCAGTGCACAAGAATGATAACTCTTTTTTTTAGGGCATAACTCAAAAAGTATTTGAGGTGCTGACTTAAAACTTTATAGATAGATAGATCTCATGGAGTGCATTGTGCAAGAATGATAACTGTTGTATTTTTGGAGTTATTTCCCTTTGTTTATTTTTTGGATTTAATTCTTGTGTGGTGCATAACTTGTAAAGTATTTGAAGTGTTGCCTTAAACATTTATAGTAGATAGATCTCATTGGTCTGAGTGCAGTACACAAGAATGATAACTCAATAATGATAATGATGACTACAAACTTGCAACATATTTATAATTAACGTCATAAGTGCTTAATGACGTCATAATTTTTCTTACAGTTAATGTTTTGAATTCATAGTCATTCTGACACTCCTCTGATGAAGACTGTATAGTCGAAAGTGCTCGGGAAAATTATTACATATTGCACTGTTTGAATATTTTATTCCCCCCCCCCCCCCCAAAAAAAAAAAATAAAAAAAATATATATATATATGTGTGTGTGTGTGTGTGTGATTTGGTGTTATTTTGTACCTCACAAAATAGATTATGCTTTATCAATAATTTGTCAAAAGATCGATTTTCTAGTCAATTCTTTCATCAAACATGCTTAAATGCAGGCGACACAAGTGTTCCGAGGAACACCCACATCTAGTTTAATTTCATTGCTTCACTGAAAATATGCCAGATGAGAAAAAGTACTTACTGAAAAGGCGGTTTTCAGGGGTGTTGTATAAAGTACACTAAATAATAGCCCTGCATCAATAACTCGCCACATTTTGACTTTCTAACGCTAAAAGGGATGTTGACAAACAAAACTTCTAAGAATGATGTCACACGGAACCCATTTAATAAAAATCGAGGTCAAAACCAAAAAGGCGTCGGAATAGTGATGCGTCGAAATAGAGTACCGTACGATATATCTCAATACATTCCATTCCGTTTGTTTTACAGATATAAAGACCAGTTCTGAATTGTGAATTATAGACTACCAGTATTTAGAAATAGATATTTTTTCGTACAAAGGGTTTTTTTTTTTTTAAAAAAAAATTTTGGTTTTTTTTTTAACATTATGCACTTTAGACTTCGAATCACTTTAAGAAGCAAGTTGTAGTTATTTCATAAAATGTCACATTTGATTTTGAAAATGTCACATTAGTTTTGAAAATGTCACATTGATATTGCCTCAGAAAGGGCCATTGTCCAATTTATGAAAATTCTTTCCCGATCACTGAAAGTAAGGACTTTGGACTTCAAAAATAATATAATTAAAGTTGGAGCAGTGCAATAACCAAGAACCATAACCCTGCCTGGTCCGATTGTTGTACTATTTCCCTTTATTTTATACCAATTGTCCTGAATATAATTCCTCAACCATTCAAGGTATTGATTTGAAACTTAAAATGTAAATAGATAGTGAGAAGCAGAAGTGTTATGATTATGGGTTCTTTTTTTTTAATTTTCTCCCTTTATTTTTTAATGATATTTTTTTTGTTTTAAGCACCACTCCATTACTATATGGAATTAAGTCTATATATTTGACATTATTACTCCACTCATGAATGGCTTTCAATTGGCATCTGTTATTTAACATCTGACCAGCTCAGATGGGGGCATAGTGTTTCGTTAAAATTCTTCTTCTATGAAATCAGTGGTCAGAATTTAATTGTACCCCCGCAAAAGAAGTTTGAAGGGGGTATACTGGAATCAGCCTGTCGGTCAGTTGGTCAACCGGTCTGTCTGCAAAATTTTGTCTGATGGACTCCTCATTCACTTTCAGTCCGATTCACCTGATACTTGGCATAAATATTCATCAGGAGCAGTATATGTGCAAAACACAAATTTCATGTTTGTTCACGCAGGGATTACAGAGTTATTTCCCCTGAATCAACTTGAAATGTCTTGTCTGGTGAACTCCTCCTTCAATTTCTGTCCAATGCACCTGATACATGGCATAAATATTCATCAGGAGCAGTAGATGTGCAAGACACAAATTTCATGTGTGTTCGCGCAAGGATTACAGAGTTATTGCAATCAACTTGAAAAGTCTTGTCTGGCAAATTCCTCCTTCAGTTTCTGTCCAATTAACCTGATACTTGGCATATATGTTCATATGGAGTAGTAGATGTGCTAGAAACAAATTTCAAGTGCGTTCTCACAAGGATTAAACAGTTATTGCTCATGATTTCACTTGAAATATATATAATATATATTTTTAATGATTACCCTTTGTTTAATTCTTTTTTTCTTGTTAAGGACATAACTCGAAAATTATACAAGGTATTCGACTTGAAACTGTAAAAATAGACAGATGTGGACTAGGGGAAGTGCAGTGTCCAAGAATTGTAACTCATCACTGCCACAAAACCATAACTCTCTATATCCACTTTAAATAAAGACTTTACTTGCTTATTTACATAATAATACTATCATAACCAATATACTATATATATACAGGTTCTTATCTGTGCAACTTGCTTATTTACTTAATAATACTATCATAACCAATATACTATGTATATACAGGTTCTTATCTGTGCAACTTACTTATTTACATAATAATACTATCATAACCAATATACTATGTATATACAGGTTCTTATCTGTGCAACTTACTTATTTACTTAATAATACTATCATAACCAATATACTATGTATATACAGGTTCTTATCTGTGCAACTTACTTATTTACATAATAATACTATCATAACCAATATACTATGTATATACAGGTTCTTATCTGTGCAACTTACTTATTTACTTAATAATACTATCATAACCAATATACTATGTATATACAGGTTCTTATCTGTGCAACTTACTTATTTACATAATAATACTATCATAACCAATATACTATGTATATACAGGTTCTTATCTGTGCAACTTACTTATTTACATAATAATACTATCATAACCAATATACTATGTATATACAGGTTCTTATCTGTGCAACTTACTTATTTACTTAATAATACTATCATAACCAATATACTATGTATATACAGGTTCTTATCTGTGCAACTTACTTATTTACATAATAATACTATCATAACCAATATACTATGTATATACAGGTTCTTATCTGTGCAACTTACTTATTTACTTAATAATACTATCATAACCAATATACTATGTATATACAGGTTCTTATCTGTGCAACTTACTTATTTACATAATAATACTATCATAACCAATATACTATGTATATACAGGTTCTTATCTGTGCAACTTACTTATTTACTTAATAATACTATCATAACCAATATACTATGTATATACAGGTTCTTATCTGTGCAACTTACTTATTTACTTAATAATACTATCATAACCAATATACTATGTATATACAGGTTCTTATCTGTGCAACTTACTTATTTACATAATAATACTATCATAACCAATATACTATGTATATACAGGTTCTTATCTGTGCAACTTACTTATTTACTTAATAATACTATCATAACCAAAATACTATGTATATACAGGTTCTTATCTGTGCAACTTACTTATTTACTTAATAATACTATCATAACCAATATACTATGTATATACAGGTTCTTATCTGTGCAACTTACTTATTTACTTAATAATACTATCATAACCAATATACTATGTATATACAGGTTCTTATCTGTGCAACTTACTTATTTATCTGTGCAACTTACTTATTTACATAATAATACTATCATAACCAATATACTATGTATATACAGGTTCTTATCTGTGCAACTTATGTATATACAGGTTCTTATCTGTGCAACTTACTTATTTACATAATAATACTATCATAACCAATATACTATGTATATACAGGTTCTTATTTAATTCTTAATCATTTACATAATAATACTATCATAACCAATATACTAGTATATACGGTTCTTATCTGTGCAACTTACTTATTTACATAATAATACTATCATAACCAATATACTATGTATATACAGGTTCTTATCTGTGCAACTTACTTATTTACTTAATAATACTATCATAACCAATATACTATGTATATACAGGTTCTTATCTGTGCAACTTACTTATTTACTTAATAATACTATCATAACCAATATACTATGTATATACAGGTTCTTATCTGTGCAACTTACTTATTTACATAATAATACTATCATAACCAATATACTATGTATATACAGGTTCTTATCTGTGCAACTTACTTATTTACATAATAATACTATCATAAACAATATAATATGTATATACAGGTTCTTATCTATACTCCAGGTGGTTGATTAATCTTCTACATTAAAAATTCTTTGGATTTGAAACATTAATCTGGTTGTTGCTGAAGATAACCAGGTAAAATTATGTGACTTGAATTGTGTTATTGTTTTTATAATGTTTATGTACTCTGGTGATGTGAGTGATCTAGGGCCCTATTGATTATGCAGGCCTCCCGGTGGAACCTTTAAAACCTTTATAAACCTTTAATTATGTGTAAATCCTTTAAAACCTTTTTTTGTGTTGAAAAACCTTTAAAAGCCTGTAATTTATACCTTGAACCTTTATTTCTTCTGTAAACTGTCACTGTGACTACAGGTAATCTTTAGTTCATCATGTAAAATAAAAATATTTAAAATGCTATTTAAGTTACATGTGTTATATTCTCTCTCTCACAAATTTTTCAGATTGCTGTAGTCTTTCCCATACCATTGTGTGCAAACATGGCTTCTGGTGCAAGCATAGGATGTAATTGACAAAGTGGGACATACAATGGTTTGGGAAAGATACAGCATTTCTGTGACTCCAGATGTTTAATGTGGCAAACTTAAAGGGAAGGGCAAATTATGGTGGACATTTCAATGAAAGCAAGTAGTAATACAACAAAGAATGGAAATAAGGTTAGAAATTTAACCTTTGTGTTTGCCAGGAATTATCAAGAAGAACCTTTAATTTGACAAAAACAACCTTTTAAAAAACAATTTATTTTCATCTTACCCTGCTGGGAGGCCTGATTATGTGAAAAAAATTTATGGTTAAATAGTCACTGTTATTGTGTTGGGTATAGATTGCCTGTAACATGTCCGTGTAATATTGGTTTTATATTGTGGTACAAAGTCTATTTACCTATCTGAAATATGATGCTGAGTTGTGTATTAACACAGATAATGGGGGTGTTTTCAGATATATAAATGTTTGTTTGTTTAACAGGCAAACTGTTGATAATCTAATTACTGAACATGGTTATTAGTTATATCTTTATCAGCTGATAATCAGTTTGTTTTCTATTTCAGTGGGTCATTAACCATTTCTTATATTACTTTCTGTTCAATGCATTACTTTTTCCTTCAATACTGTCTTCTTTTTTAGCATATGGACTTGTCAAAGTATGAATTTTACGATCTGATTTGGTTAGATGAGTAGATATTGAATCTGAGGGTTGTATGTCTGAACTGTGCTGGGGGCAAGTCTCTTTCAAGACAATTTCATTGTTTGAACCTAAAGTACTGGTCCAATGCTAGATCTGTTAAGAGTAGTCAATTGAAATTTGTATCAACTTTCTTGCATTGAAAATAAATGCTAACTTTTTATTTTTATTTTGAATATTTAGATGTTGAATGTTGTTTACACTGGTTGTAAATGTTAGAACGTGTTTGTTTTTTCTTCAGATGTAATCTTGAGACATACTACAAGACAAGATGAAGTGTTCAGACCCGACCTGTGGTTGGGAAGGGTCCGGGAAATTCTGTCAAGAATGTGGGAGCAAAATGGTGGAGGAACCCTCATTTGTAGTCATTTGTAAGGGCAAGAATGAAGATGGGACCCCATGTGCATCTCTGTTGAAAAGAACACAGAAGTTCTGTTTAAACTGTGGTATAAAAGTTGACCCTGGTTTATTTGCCACTCTAGATGAGTTGTGCCTCAAATGCGGTTTTTCTTTTCCTCCTGAGGGCAAGTTTTGTCCGGAATGTGGACAGAGGAGGACCTCCAGCAAAGGTATTTTTTGTTTATCATATATAAATCACATAAGACATTCACTTAAAATGTTGTAGCACAAAACAAGAAAATGGAAAATATGATATAAAATGTTGAATTTATGAAACAATGCATGGTTTAATTCTAGTTTTAAAGACTCTTAAGAAAAAAATTCTCTACTTGGATTTCATCCATGTGTTTTCTCTGTTTTTATGCCCTGCATGCCAACTCCATATGCGAGCATATTGATTTTCGGTCTGTGCATCCATCCATCCTTCTGTGCGTCCTTTAGTCTGTCCTTCCATCACACCTCAGGTTTACCATTGTGTTTAAGCTTTTTTTCAAAGAAGATGACTTCACATCTTTAAGAACTAGTTACACTTGTACATCAAGGTGAGCTATTAGGATCACCCTGTGTCCTTCATCTGTCGTCGTCGGTCGTGAACAATTTGCTTTAAACAACATCTCCTCTGAAACTGCTGGACAGAATTTTATTAAACTTGGCAGGAATGATCTTTGGGTGAACCTTCACAAAAGTTGCTAAAATGAACTTGATCTATGTAGAACTCTGGTTTCCATGGCAATATTTGAAAATGTTTTAGTACAGATGTTCCTTGGGTAACCCTCTACCAAGATTGCTAAAATTATTCCGACCATTAAAAAGTCCGCCAGGGGCGGGGCTAATTTATGCCTTATATGTATATAGAGAAAACTTTAAACAACATCTCCTCTAAAACCGCTGGACAGAATTTGATTAAACTTGGCAGGGATGATCCTTAAGTGAACCTCCAGAAAAGTTGATGAAATGAGCTTGATCCACGTAGAACTCTGGTTGCCATGGCAATAGAAAGAAAAAAATATGAAAACTTTAAAAATCATCCTCTTCAAAACTACTGGCCAAATTTCAATATGATGTAGTACAGATTTTTCTTGGGTAACCCTATACTCAGGTGAGCGATCTAGGGCCTCTATGGCCCTCTTGTCTAAGAATATGAATCTAGGTACACATGTACATCATGATACTATCTTTTCGATATTTATGCAAATTTATGGCAGTGAGCTACATTTCTTGGTTGGATGAACATAGTAAAATTGGTTGTTCTGCATTTGCGTCTAAGCTATTTTTTCTATGAAGATGATTTCATATCTTCCTGAAACTTAACATACATGTACATCATGATATGGATTATTAACCGGTAGTATTTATTTAATTTATGGCTGTGACCTGGTAAAATGGTTACTCTGCCCAAGGTTTATCTCTGTGTTTAAGCTTCTTTTTCTATAAATGTAACTTCACATCATCATTAAACTATACAAATATTCATCATTTAATAATTTTTAAAAATACAAGCAAATATTTGTTTCTGGTGGGGCAATCGTGTCTCAGAGACACATTTTCTTGTATTTCAATCAATGTATGTATTCTTGATCTACTTTGAATGTATCCATAATTTTATGATTTGCCTGTTTAACCAGATACAAAAGCAGATAAGACTTTAGAGGCAGATGACAAGTCTGGTGCACCTGAAGCTGTGGAGAAGTCTGTGGAGGCAGCTAGTGATGGAGCCGGGGCATGTCCAGATGGGGATGGTACTACACCAGAGGGTGTGTCAGGGACAGCTGGTCAGTCCACAATCACAGGGGAGGGACAGTCAGGTTAGAATAGAGTTGTCTCTTGTGGTCCAGGAAGGCTTATTGTTTACCTGATGATGGTGATGGTTTTGGTAATGATGATGATATTGGTGGTGGTGATGATAATGGTGGTGTTGGTGGTGATGATGAATATGATGAGGATGATGGTGGTGGTGATAAATAATGATTATGGAAATGATGATATTGATTATGAGTGTTAGTGATGAAGATGGTTGTTGAAACAATGCTGATTTTAATGATGTGGGGTGATTATGTTAGTGGTGGGTATGATGATGATGATGATGGTGCAGGTTGTAGTTATAATAGTGGTGTTGAATGATGAGCCAAAGGATGTGTGGCATTATTTTTTCATTTTTTTTTTTTTTTAAATAATGAGTGGTGAACAATCAAGATTCTTCAAGTAGTATTCAAGATGATTTACCGTTGACTTACCATCTCTTAAACCCCATGTCATCTCGAACCCCCAGAAAGGATGCTTTTATTTTAAAATTGTTTAACAAAAAATATAAGGAACTTAAACATTGTTTTATTCTATATTTAATTTCTGTACCAATTTTTAGCTCACCTGAGCACAACATGCTGACTGATGAATGTCCTCCGTTAGTTGTCTGTCGTCCGTCATTGACATTTAACTTATACAGCATCTCCTCCTAAACTACTCGGCCAATTTTTATAAAAAGTTACAGGAATGTTCCTTGGGTGGTCCTCTACCAAAGTTGTTCAAAGAATTAAATTCAATGTCAAAATCTGGTTGCCATAGCAACTAAAGGGGAAAAAAATGTGAAAACTTCAAAAGTTTTCTCCTCCAAAAGTACTGGCTGGATTTTAAAACATATTAACTCAGACATCCCTTTGGTCACTCTCTACCAAGATTGTTCAAATTATTTTTGATTCATTGAAAAGTATGGTAGCCAGGGGACCGGAGCCTGTTTTTCTTGGCCAAAAGAACTCATTGGATTTCAAAGTTTTTTGCACAGATGTTCCTTAGGTCACTTTCTATCCGGATTGTAAAAACCATTTGGATCTGTCAAAAAACATGGCCACCAGGGATGGGTTGGACACTGGTTCCCGGTATCGGTCCAATAAAAATAATAACTTTGTAAAGTACTGGTATATACTGTTACCAGTGCTGATATCAATACTTGTGTAATTGTGTCCTTTATTCCTTTGAAAACGGCCTTAAAACACAGAAAACTTATTGTGAACAAAATACAAGGATATCATGTTAAGGTAGCGCTCATTAGCATATAGATCTAGTCATAAGAAAATTCGAATTCCACTAATAAAAGATTTTCAATTATAAGATACTAACAGACAAAGGATTAACAAAAAGTCCTAAAATTCAAAATTCATAATTATTTACACTACTGAAAAGAATGATAATGGGCATTTATTTTTCGAACATCAAGGAGGCCACCATTTCGTTTAGCCACGGGTGTTTCGTGGACGTTCAACTGAACTACAGGTAACAAAAGTTATACCGCTTCCACAAGTCAGTCATACAATACTTATCATTTGCACCTCTGTTATCCACATTTAATTTGCATTGTTACATTCATGTTCATTATGGCCAAAAGTTTGAGTAATGGTCTTCAAAATATTGACTTCTTGTTGTTTGATTGTTGCATGTCCCTTTCCAACTGGAATTTGAAGTACACAATTATCTTAAACCGAACAATTCTGTCCAAAATAAAACTAACTAGCTAGAAAGAATATCTTCTGAATGTACTAAAAACAATATAATCAGAACATAATGGCAATCATAGTTGATCCTCGTAATGACAATGCATTTGGCGGATGGATCATAACAATATATGAATATGAGTAAGAGAACAATGATTTTGTAAGCATTTATTTCACAATTATAGAAATTATGGCCAATAGTTTGAGTAATAGTCTTCAAAATATTGACACCTTGTTGTTTGATTGTTGCAAGTCCATTTCCAATTGGAATTTGAAGTACACAATTATCTTAAACCAAATTTACTGTTCTGTCATAAATGAAAAAAAGTAGCTAGAATATCGTTTGAATATACTTAAAACAATATATCTTAAAATGCCATGTATTGTGCGCATTTTTTTTAAACTTATATTTTGCTTCTGAAAGAGGGGGTGCGCACAATACAAGAGAACTCAATATTTTCGTATTTTCCCAAACTTTACCCCACCCACTAGAACACCGTATCAGTAGAGTCTATTGTCATATTTCATGTGCAAAATTGATCTTAAAGCTTGCTCGTATGTACATGCCTTTAAAATATTGTCAGTTTTTGTACCATGAGCATAACATGCTCATGCTGAGCTATTGTGATCGCCTTTTATCCGGCGTCCGTGTGTCTGGCATCAACAATTTTCTTTAAACAACATCTTCTCCTAAACTACTTGGCCAAATTTGATGAGAGTTGCCTGGGATGTTCCTTGCATGAAGCCATAAATTTGCATAAATATCAAAAAGATAATATCATGATGTACATGTGTACCTAGATTCATATTCTTAGACAAAAGGGCCATAGAGGCCTAGATTGCTCACCTGAGTAAAGGGTTACCCAAGAAACATCTGTACTACATCATATTGAAATTTGGCCAGTAGTTTTGAAGGAGATGATTTTTAAAGTTGTTTAAAGTCACTTGATTTTACCTATACTTATTTAGGAAAAATTAGAATACTGCGAAATCATTTTATTTCGTGGGGATGAAATTTTGTGGATTCGGTGAAAAAAACATGTTTGTGGGGACAAGAATTCGTGGATTCTTTCGTTAGATTTTTTTTTCTAATTTATTTATTACAACGTTATCTGGACGTTGATTTGAAGACCTACACAAAATTTAAGTTGAAAAGAATGCAGCCTAATATTGGTCATAATATGTTAATGACATGGCATTTAGTGTATGTTAAGATCTGTTCTTAGTACTTACTTTTAGGGAGCGTTAATCAGACCAAAGTAAGTGTCAATAAATCTATGCTTGTGGACATATAATCTTCATAACATTTAATTCGGCCATGTATTGCTAAGGATAAAAACTGAGGTCACCACTGTTGTGGCACAGCACTGTTGTGGCACTCGTCATCAACTGGGGCTAGACAGGATGTCCTGTAGTGCCTGGGGGCAAGTGGACAATGAGGGCACAGTAGGTGTCAAATCAGTCGTCTTGATGACGACGACAAATCACTGTGTTATTGGCCATAATGCAGAGTGGATCTCTCCTACCCATGCAGCTTATCTACGCAGGAAATTGAAGACACTCGTGTACTCAAAAAAAAAAAAAATGACACAATTTATAATGAATCAAAACAAATGAAAGGATAAAACGAATAATGTATATACATGTACATATATCATGTATATATTATAAAACTATGTACAATAAGACAAAAGTGGGTGGAGTACTGTAAATTATGGTGGAAACCAACTCAAAATTAGTTGCAGTTGTACATTAAACACAATTAGTAACACAACTAACATTATGAAGTTTTCTTTAGCGATTTGTTTATTTGCTTTTTAGCTCACCTGAGCACAACGTGCTCATGGTGAGCTATTGTGATCGCCTTTTGTCCGATCGCCTTTTGTCCGTCGTGCGTGCGTGCGTGCGTGCGTCGTCAACAATTTGCTTTAAACAACATCTCCTCATGAACCGCTGAAGGGATTTTGACCAAACTTCACAGGAATCATCCTTATGATGCCCTCTATCAAAGTTGTACAAATTATTCAGATTGGTTAAAAAAGTAGGTCACAGGAGCTAAAAATAGATTTTAAAAATGCAAACTTTGAAAATCTTCTTCTGCAAAACTGCAAGGCCTAGAGCTTAGATATTTGGTATGTAGCATCATCTTATGGGCCATTACCAAGATTGTACAAATCATAGCCCTACGGTGATAAATGACCCCGCACCAGGGGTCACTTGTTTTACATAGAGTTATATAGGAAAATCTTTAAAAATCTTCTTCTATGAATCCATTAGGCCTAGAGCTTAGATATTTGGTATGTAGCATCATCTGATGGTTCATTATCAAGATTTTCAAAATGGTGGCCCTTTGGAGATAAATGACCCCGCACTAAGTCTTCTCCTCTGAAACCATAAGGCCCAGTGCTTATATATTTGGTGTGTAGTATTGTCAGGGCTAAAATGTTTAAGATTGAGTTATATCAGAATTCTTGTCTGTTTAAAAACCTTGTAATCAGTTGTAGCAATGGTACTCAGGTGAGCGATCCAGGGCCATCATGGCCCTCTTGTTAATAAAATTATATTCCAGAACATAAATTTTATATATATTATTGAACACAATTTACTCAAGAGTCTGTTGGGGTATGGGAGAAGGTCCTCATTATCGGCGAGCTGTTTGACATGATAAATGAAAACTTTTCGTGGGGACATAGATTCGTGGATAGCGGCGTCCACGAAATCAACGAAAATTAATCCCCCACGAAATTTTATGATTTTACAGTAATCTTTTTGTCAGAAACCACAAGACCTAGAGTTTAGATATTTGGTGTGTAACATGGCTTAGTGAACCTCTACTGAGTTTGTTAAAATCATGGCCCTGGGGTCAAAATTGGCCCTGCCTCAGGTGTCACTTGATTTTACATAGACTTGTAGGAAAACCCTCAAAAGAACCACAAAGCCTGGAGTTAAGA
>CM037795.1:32759275-32809275 GCA_021229015.1 Solen grandis | reverse complement strand
TAAGTTGAGGAAAATCTCACTTGGAGATGTTTGTGGAATGCCTGCCTGTGTACCAGCTGTTCTGGTCTTATACTGTATAAACAAGTTATCTCCTTGATGGCTTATGAAGTTGAGGGTTAAAAGTCTACCTATTGTAGGATGACCTGCATGTAGATAATGGCGATAACCTGTATCAAATGACATCCTGGCAGTCAGTTTTATGTATGTATATTCGTCTGCATTATATTGTTGAACCTGTATAAGGGGCCACCTGTATTAAGTGATTAACCTGCGTTTAGCGGTCAAATTGATATTAACTAGCACTTTGTTATATGTTTAACCTTCATTTAGCAACCACCTCTGTTAAGCAGTCTCTTTTTCTTTATCCCCCGCTGAAGGCGGTAGGGGATATGGTAATAGTCTCCGTCCATCTGTCTGTCAATCCCAAATTTTTATCTGGAGCATAACTCAAAAAGTATTTGAGGTATCAACTTGATACTGATACTTCATAGGTGGATAGATCATATTGACGAGGGAGTACAGTGCACAAGACTGATACCTCTACCTTTCATTATTTTTGGGTTATTGCCCTTTGTTATTTTTCAGACTTAATTTTTGTCCGGAGCAAAACAAAAAGGATTTGAGATATCAACTTGAAACTTCATAGGTGGATTAGATCTCATTGAGGAGGAGTGCAGTGCACAAGAATGATAACTCTACCTGTCATAATTTTTTAGGCTTAATTTTTGTCACAGTGACCCTAACATTTAGTTTAAACTTATTTATTTTACGTCGATTGGGAAACAAGTTCTTACAACTTATACTAATCCCTCTCGACGGTTCCCGGGTTGGACCAGTACTTTGCGCCTGGGAAGGTCGTGAAGAATTCTTGCCTCCAACGGGGTTCGAACCCACAACCTTCAGATCCGTAATCGGATACGTTACCACTGGACCACGGTGCCCTAACATTTTACCTGTAGACCTCAAAATAGGGGAGTTAGAAGGTCTTCACATGGGTTTCATATCTATAATCACTTCAAACATCAGTCTTCATCACCAAAAATTTTCTTTTAAAAATGAAATATTCCACTCTCCAACACATCTTCTGAAGAGCAAGCATTCGGCGGGGGATGGCCATGGCCATTTTTTTTTGATTTTTTTTTTTGGTTCGCTTGACTGACCACTTAAGACAGGTTTGAATGTATATGGCTCTTTGCAAAACTAATTGCAATCATTTTATTCAATCAGTCAGTTAATGAACATAATATTCATTCAGGCAATTAATGAACTTAATATTCAATCGGTCAGTTAATGAACATAATATTCAATCAGGCAATTAATGAACTTAATATTCAATCGGTCAGTTAATGAACATAATATTCAATCAGGCAATTAATGAACTTAATATTCAATCGGTCAGTTAATGAACATAATATTCAATCAGTCAGTTATGAACATCATTATTTTACCATGAAATAACTTAAGTC
Source organism: Solen grandis (assembly GCA_021229015.1). Lineage (NCBI taxonomy): Eukaryota > Metazoa > Mollusca > Bivalvia > Adapedonta > Solenidae > Solen > Solen grandis. The sequence continues at coordinate 32,807,809 of CM037795.1, read as the reverse complement.
ATAGTTTTTGTTCTGGTCCGTAATTTGTAGACTTAATAGTACTGCCTTACTATATTATTTGTTTTTTTGTAACAAACTCTAACAGTATTTGACTACAGACTAACTAAATGGATATATTATTCAGGGTATGAACCTGTGTACCTTGGTATTTTCATCCTTGTAAAAACACAAAATGAAAAGTTGGGGCGTCTGTTTCCTTAGGACATATTTCTAGTTTGTTTTTCTATTGACAAACACTAAAAAAGTTGTGGTCTTACAGACAGCTCTTGTCCTGGATCCACTCGGATTTGTTGAGCGCCAAGAAAGACAGCTATACATGTACCAGTACAATTTTTTAAGGACTTTTGTGTGGTGTGACCCAATATCTATTTCACAAATTTTCGTTGCAAGAACATTGAATTTTACAAAGATTAAGTGGCAGAGACACATCAACACTGAAAGGCCATTCAGGTACTTTTTTTTATTACAGATTTACCTATACTTGCCGGTGGATATCCAGAGCAGCACGCCTATGCACAAGAAGACTCCTGGGCCAGAATATTGAAGTTTCTGTCAACAGAGCTGGGGTCCTGACCAAATACAGCTCCAAATATTAGTAACATTGTACCAACATTAAACATCACAATGATCCAGTGATGGAGTGGAATTTACAGTCCAGACCTGGGGCCTCCATGGCTGAGTGGTTATAGTTGCTGACTTGCTAACACTTGCAACTGAAATACTGTCAAAATGACAGTAAAATAAGAAACAACACCAAAATGGATGTAGAGAGAACCTCTTTGATATTATTTTTCAATGCCAAATAAAAATTCCATGGAATGCATTGTCTGCTTCAGAAGGTTATAAACAAGTCCACAAACAACAGTTCATATATCAGAGGAATGTCTTCTGAATACCATGCTTATTCTGGCTCTGTAATATATCAGTAGTGTATAAATAGTGCTAACCCTTGACCTCATGATTATTCATGTACAAATTTGGAGATTATGAATATTAACTCTTAACTTCATATAGACTCATTTTCATGCATAGGTTAACAGAGCAGACCCAGATCAGGGTCTCTTTTGTTTGCTCATACAATATTGTAGCTTGGATTCTACACAGTCTGTGTGGCAAAGAAAAAATCCTGATTTCTTACATCATTTTAAGTTCAGTTAATTAATATTCATAAGTCATAAACTTGTACATGAATATTCATGAAGTGAATCATTAATGAATCTGAGCTACATGAACAACAGAGGAGACCCTGATAAGACTTTCCTTAAGAGCTATCTGATCTGGGTGTGTTCTGTTTACCAATGTGTTCAAATAAGTCTGTATGAAGTAAAGGGTTAACATGGATTAGAGCACATGTACTGATCCACGAAGATAAGATGTCATTAGCTTAAAATTTCACTAGTGAACTATTAAATTAGGCATTTATTTAACTTTTATAGCAAATATTTGAACTTGTACTCATTTTGTTTCAAATCAGTATTTATTTATATGGGTATTTTATCTCAAGAGTGCTTAATGTCAAAATTAAAGCATGAATGTTTAAATGGATTAAAATGGAGCAGGGGGGTGACATAGTTCTTGATAGAGTGTTAAGTGAGGATGTTGAGACTGATCAGATCAAAGACATAATAATCAGGGATAGGAAAGTCCTGTAAAAGCCAAAAATAAACAAGAGGGCCATGATGGCCCTGAATTGCTAATTTGATTATAAATGAGCAACATATGTTGAAATTCTTCATATTGACCTACTTTTTGATCCCTCATGACCAAACTTTGAACTTGTCCAAGATTTTATGGAAACAGACATTCCGACCAAGTTTCATGAAGATATGGCCATAAATGTAGCCTCGAGTGTTAACAAGGTTTTTCTAAGATTTGACCTCATGACCTACTTTTTGACCCCACATGACCCAAATTGGAAATTGTCAAAGATTTTAGGAAAAACAGACCAATTTTAACAAAAATGTGGCCTCTAGAGTGTTAACAAGGTTTTTCCAAGATTTGACCTCATGACCTACTTTTTGACCCCACATGACCCAAAGTTGAACTTGTCCAAGATTTTATGGAGAAAAAGATCCTGACCAAGTTTTATTAAAATTGGGCCAAAAATGTGGCATCTAAAGATTTGACCTCGGGACCTACTTTTTGACCCCACATGACCCAAATTCGAACTTGTCCAAGATTTTATGGAGACAAACATTCTGACCAAGTTTCATGAAGATATGGCCTCTAGAATGTTAACAAGGTTTTTTTGTAAGATTGACCTTGTGACCTACTTTTTGACTCCCACATGACCCAATTTCAAACTTGTCCAAGATTTTATGGAGATAAACATTCTGACTAAGTTTCATGAAGATTGGCCAAGAGATATGGCCTCTAAAGTGTTAACTAGCCAAATTGTTGACAACGCACGCCGGATGAAGGGCGATTAGAAAAGCTCACCTTGAGCACATTGTGCTCAGGTGAGCTAAAAAGATATATGGAAATGTAACCATATCATTTCTCTACTGCAAGAAATTATTTTAATTTGATTTAATTTAAACATTATTTTAAATCAAGATAAAATCCAACTAGTGTAGCCGAAAACAAACACATTTTATGTAGTTATCATCATGTAGGTACTTTTCTATTTAACATAAAACATTTTCATTTCTTGACTATTTCAATACATAGGATATCACTTTGATGGTAAGGTTTTATACTATTGTAAGATGCAATTTACTTTCCATTCCTTCAATAAAAAGGAGATATTTGAAAACATGACTTTGTGAGAATGGGACAATACATTTTTTTGTGAGATTTAAACTAGTTGCCAGTCTTTGTTTAATTGATCTTTGATTAGACTCTCATTTTCATATGGATATGTCTTCTTATATTAGGAGGACATATACAGATGTTACAATTATTTATAAAATGTTCATTTTTTAATACTTGCAAAGAAATAAAACAAAAAATAATTATATAATCAGATTTTTTTTATTCATTTTCCACCTGATTAAATGAATTTGAAATTCACAGAAATTGTCTAAATATAGTTTTATCATATAGTGCAGTATATTACATATTTTAACAGCTGCATGGACAATACTGCTGGTGTTGCTGTGTTTCTTGTCATCATAGTTACTGAGACATAAGCATAATAACACTGCATGCAAAACTTTAACCAAGTATCAAGTTAGAAAAGGACCATAATTTGCATAAAATTCAGTCCAAGAGTTACCTTCCTTGGTTTTCTGATGCCCCTGAACACACCTCAAAACTTTCTAGGCAATACCAAAAACAATTTCTGAGATAAAAGCTGGATAAAAGCTTGCATGCAAAACTTTAAACAAAAAGTCTAAGTCAAAAAGTGGCCCTCATCTGCATTATATTCATTCAAAAACTATCTGCCATTATAGTATGATACTACTGAACATATTAAAGAAGTTTCAAATCAAACCCAAGCCTGGTTACTGAAATTAAAGCATGAAATTCCTTGCATGTAAAACTTTAACCAAAATTTCTAAGTTAAAAAAGGGGCCATAATTTGTAATGTATTCCATCAGGTCTTATCTTCCTTGATAATATAATACCTCTTAACATATTAAAGATGTTTCAAATCAATCCCACGCCTGAACTCTGAGATATAAGCATGAAAGTACCTTGCATGCAAAACTTTAACCAAAATTAAGTTAAAAAGAGGCCATAACTTGTAACATATTCCATCAAGAGTTATCTGCCTTGATAGTATGATACCCCTCAACATATTAACGATGTTTCAAATCAATTGCACGCCTGGATACTGAATACCATAATTGGCTATTGAGATATAAGGTTGATAGTAATTGCATGCAAAACTAACCAAAAGCTGCGACGCCGACGCAAGGGCGACTACAATAGCTCCCATATTCTTCGAATAGTCGAGCTAAAAATGCTTTAACACTGACTTTTAACATGTATGCATACAAGTAGAACCCCAGGTGCATAACATCCCTTGCTGCTGAACATACCTTTATTGTTTAATGACTGGCTTATATAGTTATGGAGCTATTCGCAACACAAAATTATAATAAGGGCACATTCTGTGAAATTATATCCCCGCCAAATAATGCTAATTTAGTAAGTAAAAAAAAACATTGCACTACTCCTCAATGACATCTATGCACTATGAAGTTTGACATTGATGCCTTCATTGATGAATCCTTTTTCAGTTATATTCCATAAACAAGAGGGCCATGATGGCCCTGAATCGCTCACCTGAGTACCATTGCTTCAACTGATGTCAAGGTTTTTAAACAGACAAGGATTCTGATATAACTTAATCTAAAACATTTTACCCCTGACAATACTACACACCAAATATCTAAGCAATGGGCCATATGGTTTCAGAGAAGACTTGGGCGCAGGGTCATTTATCACCGTAGGGTCAAGACTTTGAAAATCTTTGTAATGAACCATTAGATGCTACTACATACCAAAAATCTTAGCTCTAGGCCTTATTGAGTCATAGAAGAAGATTTTTTAAGATTTTCCTATTTAACTCTATGTAAAACAAGTGACCCCTGGTGTGGGGTCATTTATCACCATAGGGCTATGATTTGTACAATCTTGGTAGTGGCCCATAAGATGATGCTACATACCAAATATCTAAGCTCTAGGCCTTATGGATTCATAGAAGAAGATTTTTTAAAATTTTCCTATATAACTCTGTGTAAAACAAGTGACCCCTGGTGGGGGTCATTTATCACCATAAGATGATTTGTACAATCTTGGTAGTGGCCTATAAGATGATGCTACATACCAAATATCTAAGCCTTAGGCCTTATGGATTCATAGAAGAAGATTTTTTAAGATTTTTCTATATAACTCTATGTAAAACAAGTGACCCCTGGTGCGGGTCATATATCACCATAGGGCTATGATTTGTACAATCTTGGTAGTGGCCCATAAGATGATGCTCATACCAAATATCAACTAGGCCTTTGTTCATGGAAGAAGATTTTTTAAGATTTTCCTATATAACTCTATGTAAAACAAGTGACCCCTGGTGCGGGGTCATTTATCACCATAGGGCTATGATTTGTACAATCTTGGTAGTGGCCCATAAGATGATGCTACATACCAAATATCAAAAGGCTAGGCCTTGTGGTTTCGGAGAAGATTTTTTCAAGTTTTTCCTATATTAGCCTATGTGAAATCAAGTGACCCCTGGGGCGGGGCCAATTTTGACCCCAGGGTCATAATTTGTACAATCCTGGTAGACAGTCATAAGATCATGCTACATACCAAAAATCAAAAGGCTAGGCCTTGTGGTTTCAGAGAAGAAGATTTTTTAAATTTTCATTTTTAAAATCTATTTTTAGCTCCTGTGACCTAATTATGCAATGGACCAGAACCATTTATACAACTTTAGTAGAGCTTCATCCAAGGAACATTCCTGCAAAATATTTTTCAAATTGGCCAAGCCGTTTAGGAGGAGATGTTGTTTGAAGCAATTGTTGACGCCGGATGCACGCACGCACGGACGACGGACGCCGGACAAAAGGCGATCAGAAAAGCTCACCTTGAGCACGTTGTGCTCATGTGAGCTAAAAATTAAGCAAGAAAAAATAACAAAGGGCAATAACTCAACAAGAGTGCCAGTGCTGCCACAATATACGCCGCCACAAAATATAAAGACCAAGAGGGTCCATTTAATAATTGCTTTTAACATTTCTGTTAGCATAAGCTCATAATGAAGATTGTGAAACCAATTAATTAAGCAGAACAGAGATAGAACCCTAAAAGGCTTCCAATATGAAAGTAGGTCAAATAGCAGTATCAATATGAATCCTTTTTTCTTTCTCCGCATAATTCTTGCAAAAATCACTGTACCAGAAAATCCCTGCTTTATGCACTTTTACCTGTTTAGAAACTTGAGTTGTGTTTTCAGGAAACCATGTTTAGAAAGGCATAACTATTGCAAATATTAATGAACATCAAAATCCTTGCTTTGTGCATATCTACCCAGTATAGTAATAACATTGCCCAAGTTTTTAAAGATTAGTTCAGAAACATACAAGGAATGGCATTCACAAGGCTGAAATATCAATTAGCTACAGAGACTAAGTTTCAAGGGACACAAATCTTGTAAAAATCAATGAACCAGAAAATCGCCACTTCATGCACATCTACCCATTTAAGTAATGACACTGACCAAGTTTTGAAAAGATTCGTTCAGAAATGTAGGAGGAGATGCGTTCAAAAGGCTGCAATATCAATCAGCTACAGAGACTTAGTTTCAAGGGACACAAATCTTGTAAAAATCAATGAACCGGAAAATCGCCACTTCATGCACATCTACCCATTATAGTAATGCAGAAAGTTTTGAAAAGATTCATTCATAAATGTAGGAGGAGTTGCATTCACAAGGCTGCAATATCAATCAGCTACAGAGACTAAGTTTCAAGGGACACAAATCTTGTAAAAATCAATGAACAGGAAAATCGCCACTTCATGCACATCTACCCATTATAGTAATGCCACCGATCAAGTTTTGAAAAGATTTGTTCAGAAATGTAGGAGAAGTTGCATTCACAAGGCTGCAATATAAATCGGCTACAGAAACTTAATTTCAAGGGACACAAATCTTGTAAAAATCAATGAACCGGAAAATCGCCACTTCAGGCACATCTACCCATTATAGTAATGACATTGACCAAGTTTTACAAAGATTCATTCAGAAACAAAGGAGGAGATGCATTAACAAGAAATGGATGTATGGACGGACGTACGGATGTAAAGACGGACGGACGGAGAAAATGAAGCCAATATACGACCGCCTCCGGTTTAATGCTGATACCTCAAATAATTTTACAGTTATGTTCCAAACAAAAATTAAATAGGGAAAATAGCAAAAAGGAATTATGAAGTGAAGAGTTACAGTTCCTATGCACTGCACTTCTACTCAGTGAGAAGTACACATATGAAGTTTTACAATGATACCTTAAAGACTTCAAGAGGTATGGGCGAAACAAAAATTAAATAGTAAAATTGCAAAAGGAAATGACTAAAAAATTATTAAGTGAAGAGTAACAGTACCAATGCACTGCACTTGTACTCAATGAGATGTACTCACATATAAAGTTTTAGGTTGATGACGAAATAGTTTTGTGACTGAAAAATGGACAAACAGCCGGAGGAAAAATGCCAAATCTATATCAATCTGCCTTCGTCAGAGGATAATAAAAGCAAACCTATATTACCATTCCCTAAGAAAATCTTCAAAACAAGGTCTAGTAAATTCCGGAAACAATTTACAATTTTGTAGAATTGATCATTAAAATATAACTAAGAGCATAAAAATTGCATCTCTTAAACTAATAACTTTCTTTACAATTTTCCTTTCCTTTCTACAAAGATTTTACAACATGTTTGTACAGAGAAAATCTTTAACATGAAAGTATACACATAATCACCCTGATCTTGTTGTTTTATATATCACTTACACAAACCAGAAGAGCACTTACACAAACCTGTCTTAGTCATTTCAACATAGCACTTGTAATACAAACCAATCTGGTTATCTGTGAAATGTCCTTGTATCTAGCAACAAACATATCCCTTCCTACAACTGCCGTATCCTTCTCCCTCACTACTGTTACTGTTACCTAGGGGTGTATAACTCCAGGATAAGCAGCAGGGAAAGTACTCTCGCACCCAGCACTCTCGTGAATGAAATCTTCATTGTCAATACATTTTTTTTTCTGGAACTCTTGTTGGGTTTATTTTTTTCAATACCTTTATTTACAGTTATTTAGGGAAAGTGACTGTAATTAGATTTTCCCACTATTATAAATCTTTAAAATACATGTTTATAAATATCTTTCAATTGACATCGTGCATTTTTGTTTGTGTGTGAGTAGGCAATGAGTGTGCTTTAGAGCCCCTGTTGTCTCTACATAACCTTGACTTTGTAATATGTGTGGATTTACAAATCAAGTCCCAGTATCTGATGCAGGCCCTGCCTTATCTGTGTCCATTGCCTGAGCACTACCATCTCCAACAGTATCATCTTTCTCACCCTTTTCACCTCCTCCACTGGAAGAGTCAGATTTTCCAACAACTTTTTCTCCTGCTACATGGTCAGTACCAGAACTCTTGTCCTTCGATACACTGTCTGTGTCAACAGACTCCAGGAAATTCTCCCACTTTTTCAGCCTCTCCTCCCTCTCAGCCTCAGTTTCCTCTATTTCGTATTTTGTTTTGCCATCCCAGGTTGCTGCCAGAATTCGCCGTTTTGCAAAAAAGCGCTGATTGAGATTTTCCACACATATATCAGCTTCCTCTGCTTCTTTGAAGTGTACCGATACTACACCATCCTCATGTCTCTGAAATGAAGGAAACAAAACAGGTTGCTGGAACACGCACATCTATCCTTTTGTAATTATAATGAAGAAATAAAAAAGAGAAAATTTATAGCTATGAAAACAAAACCTCATTAGTCATCTTATATTCTCTCTTCATGAATAGCTATAAAGAAAACATTAGCATATCATTATTTCATATCAGAAGTCTATGCCAGCATCAGAAGAGATCACATAATAAAAAAGTGTTTGATAAACAATTTCATTAAAAACCAGTTTTACAGTTTCTTGTCACATGGATGACTTTTTTTGTTCATATCTATCTTAAATATTTAATTCATTTGCTTCAATGACCCCTATGGAAAACAGTGAACATTAAAGCATCTTTGCAGGATTGATTGCATGTAATGATCTTGAACCCTATCTACGGTAACCCATCTCACACCATCTGTTGTGTCATTACAATCAATACATGTCATTCCTATATCATTTTTTCTTCACTCAATATGAATACTAAAAACATCAGTTAAAGACAAACTATTGAGAAATAATGATCCTCCATAAAGTATCAAAAAGCATACAAAAATGAAAAGGCTGTAAAAAATAATCTGGAAGATTAATCTGGAAGATTAGAAACCATTTAAAGAGAAATAAACATAAAAGAATATGCTAGATATGATGAAAGATTTGCATAAAAAACTACTTACATCAAAAACAACCGTTTTCTTCACATCTCCATACTTTGAACACTCATTCCTGACATCATTTCTTACAGTGTTGATCAGCTGGGGGCTCTCCTGGGAAATATAGAGAAAACCAGCCAACTGATATCATGCCTTACATAAAATGAACAGTATCACATTCACAAACTTGTAAGCATATTATTACAGTTTCAAAGAATTAAATGCATCACTTCATAACAAAAAAATCTGCTCCAGTATCAATATAAATGTTCAAGAGTGAAAACTTTTCACGGGTGATAATCTGATAAATTCTAAATTGGATTAGCTAGTCATTCAAGAGTACTGTAACAAATATCCATGATGACACATACTTTTTTTTCCACTGAATGTTAGTGAAGAAATGAAACCATTCTGGATCTTTTTTTTGTTACCAAACCTTTCTCCCACGAACATCAGCCAGATTCAAAATCATTAAAGTAAACTAGCCCAATCCAAGGGAACCTCATTTATAAACAGGTAACAAAACTAGTTGACAACCCCATGGGCTTCATTATTTAAATCAACATCAGAGGTTTAGATGAAGTTAAGTATGGTGAACATTTGTGCAAAATAATTCTGAACACTAATTTTAATTTTTTCTGTAATGATCTTAAACCCAATAATAAACAAGTAACTGGTGATGCACGTAACACATGAGTCCCCTACTGGTGAGGTGCATAATTTTTCTGTCACCATAGCAACCAGAATATTGGTCTGAGGAAAAAACAACAACAAAGTGACGTGCAAAATCTCCATACTGCCATCTATTCATATACCAAGTTTCATAAAATTATCTTAAATGGTTTTTAAGTTATCACATGATCCAGATTTCTGGACATCCAGACAGACAGACGGAGGGCAAACTAAAGTCCCCTCCAGTGTAAACATCAGTAGGGGACTAATAACTACATACCCAGGGAGACCACTTATTTTAAAAACTGTTTGGATTTGATATTGTGGTTATTTCCCTAAGTAGTCCTTAACTTAGAATCTGATTTTAACTATTTGTGTGTTTTACTTCTATCAATACCATCTACAGATGCATGGTCACCCAATGCAACCATCTGTGATTGAAAAAAATTGGATGGTTTCTCCATTACAATCAATAGCATTATGAATGGTATTGAACCTATATTTTCAATTTCTATTTTCATGTTCTGTCAAATGACTAATCACATTTACTCTTCACCTATGCGCTAACTTCACAGACTGAACTTACGGATTTGCTACCCAGAATTAGGGTGAGTTGCTCACACCATTTTCTTTGTTTTCTATGTAACGATTTACTCTTTTATAGCAGATGAAGTGTTTTCAAGACGGCGTCTAACAATATTTATCTTCCATTTAAGACAACTATCAGTGCAAGATTTAGCAGAAAATCTATGCATTTAACTGACACATAAACACTAACTTTATAACTCCAAACAGAAACAATAAACAGGATTTAAAACAAATTGACGTCTGATAACAAACAGAGGTTCAATCATATATGTTCACCTGCAGCACACTGTCCTGATGACTGGTTACATTTACTCAAGTGACTGCCTTTACAATTTACAAGACTGAAGTGTGTTCTCTGGAAGACATTTGTCATCTACAGAAGCATGACAGAAAAAGTTTGACAGACAGACAGACAGGTGGATGGATGATGGAAAAGTGATCCATATGTTTCATCTCTGCTTACAGCAGTTGACACAATTACTGACACTTGCCAGCCATCCACTCTGTGAAGTCAACCATAAGCTCATGTTAAGTAACAAAATAGTGTTGGTACCATGCTTACATTCTATACACTGTGATAAAACAAGGATACAGCTGCTCATATTAGTAACTGTTAAGTCAAAAGAATAGCCCCCACAATTTATGACTATTTGACTATTTTTTAGTTTACCGTCGTTTCGACAGCATTTCAGTCATATAGCGACGTCCAGCTAATTACAGGTGGAGGAAGACCCCGAATGCACCACCAACCTACCGCAAACCAGCTGGAAGGCTTCCTCACATGAAAAAATCCGAATGACCCTGCCGGGATTCGAACCCACGCGGTGAGGGGCTGAGTGAGTGTTTAAGTCAGCAACATTATCCTGTCGGCCACAGAGGCCCCATCCAACAATTTATGAGACAATTAACCTTGACACATGGACAGATATGGCTCAAGATATTTCTAACACGTTAAAAAAAAAGATTTTTGGATGAAAGATAAAAATAGTGATACCCTTCAATATTAAGGTAAATCATTTAAAATATTTATTTAACTCACCTCAAAATCTTTTGGATCAAACACATTCTTGAGGATTACAACTTTCTCATGTTTTGCCCTGGCAAATCTGGGTTTGTCTGGACGCCAATCAAACAATCTTTAATAGAATACCAGAAACATGATATGATGTGGAAATAAAACAACATAGTTCAACTGAATAAATCTTTATTGCCTGAGTTTATTGTTGGGCTCAAAATATAAAGCCACGTTTCATCCCCTGTGACAATTTCTCTCAGGCGTCTAGGGTCTCGATCTTTGAACCTAGTCAATAAGGCCAGAGGCTTTTTCAACCTGCTCCCTTTTCTGGTCAGAAGTTAGCAAATGCGGGATCAAATGGGCACACACTTTCCTAAACTTTAACTTTTCTTTCAAGAGGGAAAACACATATGACACACTAAGGCCCGATATGTCCCTTATCTCCTCCACGGTATATCTTGCATCTTCATCAACTATGGCTTTGACAGTGCTGATGTCTTTTTCAGAGGTAGCAGAAATTGGCCGCCCTGGGCAGGGCTTATCCTTAACATTAGTTCTACCTTCCTTAAACATTGACACCCACCTGGCAATTGTACGATATGGAAGGACATTTTCTCCATAAACTAAATCTAGATCCTTGTTATTTCTGACACACATTTACCCAATAACCCACGAATTTTGCAATAAGCACTTTGCTCCTCTCTCAAATCACAATGCAACTCAGCCATGTTTACAACCAGTATACAAAACCACATGTATTTGAATGATCTGCTAAAATTTTATTGCACGTGCAAATCGTGCAAAAATAGACTGTTGGTCAGAAAAATCAATAATCTTTCCAACAGTATATTATACATGTACCTTCACGTGCAAATCATGGTTAAATTGAGTTGTTGCCACTTTTTAAAATATGCTCCTCGTACCTAAAATATAGGCTTGGTATTTATAATTGCTGTGAAGTTAAATGAAAAATGGCTAAGAAATAGTGTAAACAAAATACATGTATCTTCAATAAATACAATAAAGGGCTGTAACTCATATAAAATCCGGCTGGTGATGACATGCAAAAGATAAGCACTACAAGACTTGGTACTCATAAATATTATGAAGTTAAATCAAAATCAGACCATCCATAGAAATCATAAAAATATAACATTCATTCTCTCTAAAAGTGATTTAATTCAATTTAAGAATTCCAGGCAATTTGAATTTTTGTTTAAAATATGCAAATTTTATTGATTTTTTTGTTTCTGATTCAATTCAATATATCCTATATCTCCAGAAAATTGAAACTTTAAATAAACAAATGAAAATGCTTATATAACCCAAATACCAAATTACATTTTAAGTAAGTTTGATAAAACTTTTTAAATTAAATGCATCAAATATTGATTATTTTTCTAAAATTTAATATTTTCAGGGACCTACACTAAAATGGGGTCAGCTTTTGAGGAGAGAAAAATTTAACCTGCTTACATATGTTACAGGCATTCTTTGTAAAGATTGGCCTGTTTCTGAGGCAACAATTTTTCTACGTTTAACAATATGCTTTAGGTGTGCAAAGGATATACTTCATATCTGGGGGTATAATAAGTAATTTTTCTTACAATTCAAAAGGTCATGGTCATAAATGTATAATGAATAATTAAAAATGACTTCTGAAGAATATACTACATGTATATACAAATGTAGAAATCATGACCAAGTATGGATTGCAAGTCTTCAATATCATCCCAGGGACAAAAGTGATAACCTGTTTTTTTAGATATTTTGTACTCACTTTTGCTGTCTCTCTTTCAGTCTTCTCTTCTCTTTGTTTGTCAGCTTTTTCTTCTTCTTGGAAGGATCATAGTCCCCCTTCATTTGGAAGGTTGCTAACTCCACTTTAACAGTTTTCCCTCTCAGATCTGATCCATCCAGTATACTCAAGGCTAGGTCTACCGACTCTCTCTACAGGAAGAACATGCAAAACTAACATGACATGGGATCTGTGGCTCATTACAAAATGAAAACAATCTTAAGAAAGTTTCTTTAAAATGATAATAAACACAGCTGATTAGTTTGACCTAAGTGACTTTATGTGTTGAAGGAACTCCATATGCATGTAGTACCTATAAATAAAGGATGTCATAAAATATCAGAAATATATTACAGATGAGGAGTGCAACTGATATGAATTAATCCAAATCATAATTTAATGAGTTTTGAAACAAGAGGGCCAAGATGGCCCTGTGTCGCTCACCTGAGTAAGATGGCAGTGTTAGGCATAATGACAAAAAATCTGGCATCTAAAAGTGTTTTTCTAACATTTGACTAAGTGACCTACATATTGATCCTACCTGAATTTGCACTCAACTGGGAATTCATGCAGTCATCATTCATATTAAGTTTAATGAAGACTGGGACAAAAATGTAGGCCTCTAGAGTGTTCACAAGGTTTTTCTTAGATTTGACCTGGTGACCTAGTTTTTGACCTCATGTGACTCATTTTCAAACTCATCCAATATATCATGTAGACAAACATCCTGACCAAGTTTCATGAAGATTGGGCCAAAACTGTGGCCTCTAGAGTGTTCACAAGCTTTTTCTAAGATTTGACCTGGTGACCTAGTTTTTGACCCCACATGACCCAATTTCGAACTCATCCGAGATATCATGTAGACAAACATCCTGACCAAGTTTCATGAAGATTGGGCCAAAACTTGCCTTAGAGTGTTCACAAGCTTTTTCTAAGATTTGACCTGGTGACCTAGTTTTTGACCCCACATGACCCAATTTCGAACTCATTTGCAAGATATCATGTAGACAAACATCCTGACCAAGTTTCATGAAGATTGGGCCAAAACTGTGGCCTCTAGAGTGTTCACAAGCTTTTTCAAGGATTTGACCTAGTGACCTAGTTTTTGACCCCACATGACCCAATTTCGAACTCATCCGAGATATCATGTAGACAAACATCCTGATTAAGTTTCATGAAGATTGGGCCAAATTTGTGGCCTCTAGAGTGTTCACAAGGTTTTTCTAAGATTTGACCTAGTGACCTAGTTTTTGACCCCACATGACCCAATTTCGAACTCATCCGAGATATCATGTAGACAAACATCCTGACCAAGTTTCATGAAGATTGGGCCAAAACTGTGGCCTCTAGAGTGTTCACGAGCAATTGTTGACGACGGACGACGGACGACGCACGACGCACGACGGACAAAAGGCGATCACAAAAGCTCACCCGAGCACAAGTGCTCAGGTGAGCTAAAAATCAAAATCAGTTTTAATGTTTGTTTGTTGGGTTAAGTGTCCCACCCACAGTATTTCAGTCATTTGGAGACTATGTCTACTTCAAAAAGATATAGTGCTGCCACACTGCAGTATCACACCATAGACATGTGGCATGATACCACACCCAGTCACATTATCCTGACTACAGGCCAGCCAGTCCTGGAACTACCCTTAGTGAGCACCAAGCAAAGGAGCTATAACAGTATCATTTTTTACGACTTTTGTATGTCGCGGCTGGGGATCAAACCCATAACCTCCTGCACCCAAGCCAGGCGCTCTAACCACTTGGCCACTGGAGATAGTAAATCAGTTTTTAAACATGATATCTATGCAAGTACATTTGAATACCGGTATCACATAGGAAATTATTGAACTCATCAAAGTATGAATTACCTGAAGGTTTGCTTTTTTTTCCCAACAATATTACTGAAACAATTACAACAGAAATAGCCAGGATAACTTCCACTGGAACAACTGCATTAGTAACTGATTTAAGTACATGACTACCTTGGAAACTTCACCATCAACATCTCAATGTAGCTCTACATGTATACATTATTATACATAATGCTATAGAAAAATATTAATGCAAAATTTTTGACCATTCAATTTTTTTTATTAAATTTAACATATACATAATTTAGACTCTACTCACTGTAAAATTAACTAAATGTTAAACAAATAAAATGTGAACTTCTTTTATGAAGGAAGTATTCTTACATTTGTATACCATTATCTATCCTCCAAAAGTAAACACTTGTGTTTCACTAACCTTTATATAACAGCATCTGCCATCTCCTTTTGGTTCCCCGTTCTCATCCATGTACAGTTTCAGTTTTGGCTTCTTGGTGCGGGGATCATTCATAACAAGGCCAAATTTGCTCATGATCTGTGTAAACTCCTCCTCGGTGATGTCAAGTGGCAGTCCAGACACGTACACATTGGTGTTGTCTTTCTCCTCCATGTCAAACCAGCCTACCCAGCAGAAAAACATGTGGTTAACACAGCTTCAGCTGAAGGCTATTCAACTTTTTTTCATTCAACATTAATTTTACACCATAATTTAATCCAAAGAAAAGATTGATCAGAAAACTGAAAGCAATGCTCATTCTGACCCAGTTCTATAATTTATACTCAACTATATCTACCACTACTGGTGATTGATACCGCTTCATCCCACCCTGCCTTCATGTAATATGAGTGCAGGAAAAATCATGACATCACATGACTGGACGCTACAAACTTGATACCTATATGGCCCCACTTCATCATAATTAAAACTACCTTGATCCTTTTGTTGTTGTGGCTGTTTTCTTTTCTTTCCCTTCTCCTTATCCCCATCATTTGCATCTCCCGTCCCTGCATCCTTCTGTTTATTTCCATCCTTCTGTTGAACACTGTTCTCTGCAGCATATGTTGCCAGACACTCACTATAGTAATCTCTGTACTCCGTGCTGTAGTAATAGGACCAGTACTCATTGTACTGACGTTTTTCCTCCTCGCTGTATTTCTCCATAGCCTCCCTTGAATCTGAAACAAATTGGGCAGATATTAAAAACAGTAAAACCTTGCTATCAAGACTACATTGCTAGTAAGTTTACTAATATTTAAACCAATTAGTTTTTTGCAGAAATTTGTTGGTCTTGTGTCCCACAATAAAGACCACCTCGCCAAACCACAAATAAAATGAGTGAATCTCAAATCCCCAAGCCTTCCTGAAATTAAGAAAAAGCATTTTACAAAGCATTATTATTATTATTATTTAAGTATCATAATATAATTTTTGATGTAGTTAAGTTACAATATTTTATCATTTCTTTTGATAATTTTATATGCATGAATTTCTTATTTAAGCTGCATATTTCATTAATGCTAATTTAATTAATAATTCATTTTTTTACTCTGTTTTGTTTGTTTGTTGGGTTTAATGTCCCACCGACAGTCTTTCAGTCATTTTGAGACTATGTCTTCTTGAGACAGATAAAAGTGCTGCCACACTGCAGTATCCTGGAACTACCCTTATAAGCTGAGCGCCAAGCAAAGGAGCTATACTAGTACCATATTTTACGACTTTGCTATATCGCAGCTGGGGATCAAATCCATGACCTCCTGCCCCCAAGGTGGACGCTCTAACCACTCAGCCACCTTGGACAGTTCACTTTGTTTTAAAATTAAATTAAGTGATAATACTGAGTATTAGATTCACAATAATGTTTACTTAGGGGATTTTGAATCATAGTGAGAACATTTTGACAAGCACATCATTTTCATCTAAAACCCCTTTAATTTTTGGCTTGGGGATTATGACCCCCCCCCCCCCCCCCCTACAACTTTTGTTGAAAACAAATAAATTAGAACTTATCTTACACTGAGAGTCATCGTAGAGCCGCCACCTTCCTGGATGTCACTCTCCAGTTTGCTGAGTTTTTCTACTGCTTCCTCATGTGTGTCTTCCCTCTCTTCCGTGCACTTCCTGGCCATAAACTCTTGCTCCTGCACCTGGGCACTGTAGTAATTCTACCACACAAAGAAAACCTCACATGTTAATGTACTGACATAGACACTTTAATATCTTGGATATTCTAGGACTAAAAGAGTTGTCATCCAAAATCAAATTCAAATGCATTCTGTAAGTCAAAGCTTTATATTTTTCAAATGATATTCCAAGGTTTAGAACTTTTTAATTTTTGTAACGTAAGGACCATAGAATTAGAAGCTCTGGATCATTCAACTGCGTAACATCAGCCTCAATAAAACAGATTTTACTTGGTGACCTTTAGCAACATACAGATTCAATATTTGTCCATATGGCTGAGTATATAAATAATCATAAGTCCAACCCTATGTAAGCCTCATTTTAAAAAAGTCAATTTCATAAATGAATTCAGAGGTAATTACCTTGTAAAATTATATTGTATTGTTATAAACCTTATCTATAAAGATTTTGTAAGAACAAGACCTGTCACAGTCAACATGACAAATGCCCCGAAAGGAAATCCCAGGTCATGTGTATGACATTACCATATTCTCTTTTTGACTTATTAAGGCCTTTACTTTTTAAGGCAACAGACGCAAATTTTGCATATGCCACATATAGCCTATTTGTGTCAAGTTACTTCAAAATTGTTATATATCAAACAAAATTAAGAGCCCTGACACAGAAAAAAGTGCAACTTTTTAACCTTTGACCTGTGATTGTTACCATGACCTTTGAGCTACAGACCTGGGTCTTACGTACCACACATTGTCTTCTCTGTGTTCTCTAGAAGAACATTTGAGCCAAGTTATTTCAAAATTCATCCATGGATAATGGAGTTAGGAGCCCCGACACAACAAAATGTTAACCTTTTTGACCTTTGACCCAAGTTTGTGACCTTGACCCTTGTGATACAAACAATTACTATATGCCTCCCTTTTGAAGGCATAAAAATAGCCAATTTCCTGGAAGACTCATGTTCCAAAGGATCAACTTTGTTGATTATGGCAGAGGTCCATAAGGAGATCATTTGTACAAAATAAAAATTTCATTCTGACAGTTGATTTCAAAGAAGAATTTACAAATTTTCTTTAAAGATTGCATAGGGAAACAAGCCAACCCTTGGAGGCTTCATTTTTAATGGATTAATTAAATTTTAGCAATTATAGTATGCAGAACCAAACTCTATATCAAGCCTTCTGAAAGTATTGCTTAGGCAATATTAAGTCCCCTACCGGCAAATAAAAGAATAAGAACCCCCGCCCCTCTTCACGCTGCAATCAAGTCAATAATTTGATCAATACTTTTGATGAAAGTCAAAACAACAATATCAAAAAGTCCAGAAAACTATTATTTTGAAGAAATTTTCTAAGTCTAAGGCCTGTTATTTCATCAAAAATCCGGCACAAAACTCTAACTTAATCTGTAACTAATGGCGGTAGACTCACATACCAAATATTAGATCAATAGCTGCAAGCATTTAGAAAAATACTAAAGAAAATGTGTGTGACTGACCTATTAGGCTATAGTTCCCTTTGGTGATGCCGATAAGGGACTAATAATTTATAAACTTTTCAATGGATAAACATTTATATTTAATTGGTTATGTTCTATGTAGAGGGCCATGCTAGCACATTGTGCTCAGGAGAACTAAACAAGAGAAGTCTTTGGAACACCTGTGTCATCTGATGAAGCATGACAGAAAAAGTGTGATGAACAGACAAATGGACAGACAGACGACAGAAAAGTGATCCCTATGTGTCACTTCTGCTTACAGCGGGTGATACAAAAACTGTCTGACAAATTATCCAGCCAAGTCTTTTCCCCCTTCCATCCCCTTCTTGGGCAAAACAGCAGGACCTCCTTTTTCCAGAGGTGGCCACTAGACCACCAAACTGGTCTTTAAAAGGCTTTCATGTTATATTATAAATACATATTGTCATGTTAGCATATATCACCTGATAAAACTCCTGTTGCTTTTCCTCACCAGCTGCATCTGAAGAAGCTCCATAGCTTATCTGGTACTGGGCTATGAAATTAGCGTCAATCTGAAATTTCAAGAGATCAGAATGGCTAGAAAGTCCAATGATCTTGGTTATACGAGTATCATTAACAAAAATATTAGATATTTGGACAATGATATGACCTTTACAAAGAGACAAGATGGCCTAATTTTGCTAGCCTGACTAAAATGTTCTTAAGATGTCATCCCTGACCTACTGACCCAACATCAGCCATAATCCTACTTGGGTTGAGTAAGCATTGTCTCCAAGTTTGATCAAGATTGCTTAAAAAAATATAACTAGTTCCTTAAAGCTCCCATGAGCATGTCCTAGTCCGGTGAGCTAAACAAGAAACACTGACAAAAATCAATACACAAAAACAGCATTTCTTGTTACAAATGAATATAAAGAAATAA
Source organism: Solen grandis (assembly GCA_021229015.1). Classification (NCBI taxonomy): domain Eukaryota; kingdom Metazoa; phylum Mollusca; class Bivalvia; order Adapedonta; family Solenidae; genus Solen; species Solen grandis. The sequence goes on along the minus strand of CM037795.1, from coordinate 32,788,356 downwards.
GGGTGTAACAGTATACCGTACGACAATATACTGTGATATTTTCTTTACGGCACGGTTCACCGTATGCTCCCAGGTCTGCACAGTACAGTACGGTATTGTTAACTTCCAGGTTATTTTCTTCTTCATTTATAACAGCGGCTTCCCCTCGGTAAAAAGGCGATATTTTTCCCCTCTGAGAAATAAGAATTCTCCTAACAATACGATTTTCCCATACATTAACTTAAAAGACACCAAAAAGGAGAGTAAATAACGCATATCGCTCTACATTGCATATTACTTAAATGAAAGCACTTGCTGTGGGCAGTTAAAAAAAATCAATAAAAAAAGGCAGAGTCATTCTTGGAATGTTATCCAATCAACACCCATTCTTATGCTTCCAAATTATGCAATGATACGGAATACTCGGATAGTATCATTCATAATGTTGGTTAACATCTTTCACGCTCTCTTACTGCTAAAATTGCATAATCATCACAATGGCGGCCATTTGTGAACATCAACAATGTCTGATGACCTCTGTTTTTTTTAATCAATTTGATTGATTGATCAGTTTGCCTTTTGAGTAAAAGAGCGAAATTTCAACAGGTACCTACATGAAAGATACTGATTTATATAAAATGGGATCAATTAAATGCTTTGGTGCAAATTATCGCTAATCGAACATCTGAAAATCAAAACTTCATCCGATTGGAACTGCAGGTGTTTTTTCCTTGGTATAAATGTGGATGCTTCAACTTCAAGTATCATCTTTAGTGATTTCATTGAAAATATTTAAGTTGTTGTCATGCTGACGTCTTTTATGGAATAAGCATTTAAAATAAGTCGTATAAGTTTAATTAAGTTTCTGCAATATATATACGGCACTATAGGGTAGTTTTGATGTTACTTTTGATTATTTAATGATGTTAAAATAAGATTTTTATCAGTAAACAACAAATTAAATCATATAAAAAAGTGTTTTTATGTTAATGACTTTACTGATATTTTTTTTTTAATAATTTAAAAAAAATCTACAGAAAACACAACTTAATTTGCATTTATTATAATGAAAACTAATAATAAACAATTAAAGAATTTATCTTTGTTTTTTTTTTTTCTGACAAAACTTAAAAGCCTTATTGTGATACGTATGGTATCATGACAACTGTATCGCGATACGTATCTTATCGATGGGTAATTGTATCGTTATACTCTTATAAAGAAATCAATCAGAAATGAGGTTAATATACCTTTGGGAACCATGCTTTCTTTTCAATGTCCCATTCATAGACTGTTCCATCAGGATCTATTTTTTCTTTTGGATGATCATTTGGATCCAGCAGCTTCTTCTTTTCTTGCTCGAGCTTTTCAAGTTCAAGTTGCTCCTCAAAGTCTATGTCTCCCATCTTTAATAGCAGCTCTCATTTATCCTCCAAAGGTAAACCCATCTGAAAGGACATTTTTAGTACATGCTCTTCATTACAATGTCATATACAGTAGTGATAGAGCAAGTAAACTTGCCATGCAGTTGGGCTAGTTTTTGTGTTGTTATTATCCTTGTTCTTCTATGTTAAAAGCCCATTATTTCTCAGAGATTTAGAGAAAATTCAGTAGAATGAAATTACATTGATCCAGATATCATGAGTGAGAAATAGTTCTGTTCTTTATTAATGAAAACAATTCTAAAGTATCTTAAATTTTCTGTGCTTGGCATGCATGCTTGCTGATGTGAGCAAATGGTTGCAAGTACTGATACATGTTACCAATTATGTTTGCATTTCCTAAGCCTTAAAGGCCATTATCCGAAATGCTTGCCAATTCCAAAATATAAATCAAAGCACTGAATGCACCATAGTTGTGTGTGTCTCAAGTGAAAGAGTGCTTGACAAGCCATCCTTGCAGCAAAACAAACACTATTTCCCTGCATGGTAAAGTAAAGTTATACAACACCATGGAGAAATTAGTTCTTTTATGACACAGACAATTAGTGTGTCCCATAAATGTTTATTTTTGACACAAAATGTATTTTTCAACACTTCTGCTTCACCTCAGCATAGCTGTGTTATACAGTTATGTTTCATGGTTCGATCATATTTATAAAATTGAGAGGTTCTTCAGTTTTCAAAGTAGAGAATCGAATGCTCAGAAAGTAGGTATGATAGCTGTGAGTGACTACGTCACACACAAATAAAAACATGCACAATACTAATGAGTGATGCATTTTTTAATGATGCAAAGTCAGCAGAGACAGGATATGTGGCCATTAAGTATTGTACCCTTAAGGTTTATTCATAATCTTGTAACATATCTGGTACTGAAATAATTACAATCTCTGAGATGGGCCTTTAAGCAAAACTAGGTATGTTCATTCCTAGAATTCAATGGATGGCTGTCAGTGTCATTATAATGGTAGCATCAGTAAAAAATAGGCCTGGTCAAGATTCTCTGATAAGGAACAGTGCTGAGTAGCCATGAATTTCACTAGTTGTATGACGAGGTAGAGTGTCTCGTAAAGCTAGATCTGTGGTCCAGCATCACTTGTATATTCTGGTGTGTATTTCCCTGGTACGTCATTTGAAATTCTGTTGTAAGCAATACCATGTGCCATATGTTGATCGCTCCCCTGTGTTAAGGTAATGGGTAATATCTCGTTATAGTCTACTTTCAAGCTATTGCTCTTACAGCTATGGAAATAAAACAGTAAATGTTACCATTTCAATAGAATAGTTGGCGCGTGTTGCCTCGTGATTAAAAAATCAATAACACTTGTAACATCACATGTCTAACTATGGTCGAGTCCACTGTATTACACAAAATATAGCAATGGGTTCTTCCATTTGGCCCTTGTAGTAAAGTAAGTAAACGGACCAATCTTACATCTTGCTTCATGCCCTCAAAGGTTTAATCAGCCGGATTTTTATTGCGATTGTTTGCACGTATTGTGGGCCTTCAAAATCTCATGTTATCTTAAACTGACAATTAAATTACATTGTATTATAAAATATATTTTTCACACAGCTATTCAATAACATGTATTATAAATTTAGAATATAGCTTGTACACCATTTATCCATTGTTGGGAATTTGCAGTTATGTCGCAGTCTCTATTTATAGATTGGGGAAACTGAAGAATCAAGAGACGTTTATCGCGTTACTATTTTTACACAATCAATAATTTTAGCTCTCCACACCTATGTGTGTAAAGGTGCTATTTTAAGTCATGTCTGTCAAGTGATGCGTCCAGTTAACTTCATGGGTAACACATGCAGTAATTTATGGTTTTATATCCGTGGAAGTACCTTTTCTTTTACCCCATGGTTTTTGGGTTTATTCGTAAATCCGGTATGAGTAGCCAAGACACATGGCACTAGGAAGTCATGTGCATGACCCAAATTACTTTCACCTGGGTGAAATGGAACAATTCAAGAATAATTCCTGCTAAAGGAAAGTAGTGGCAACCTGACCGAGATTTAAACCATGGACCCTTGATTAGAGTTGTGCGACTTATCACTAGGGCTCCTCCTCAGTCACTTTTGACAATCACTAACATCAATGTTAGCATATATAATGGATGGTTCCTAAACTGTCAATCAAGTGTATGTTTACATTAACAGGCTTATCCAACCAGTGTAAATTGTGAAGCACATGGTGAATGGTTGACCTACTTTACACAAAAGAACATGTGCTTTTTGTTTGTGATACTGTTTGTGAGCATTTGACCTAGATATGATAAGAAACTGTCAAAATATCAATACATACAAATTGCGGAACCATCCATGGAAGTTGGAAACCAGCTCGCAAACATTTGCTCATGTCAGCAACTGTTATGAGTAACTGAATGCTGGGCAGGGGTTTGAAATTCAGACTGCCACCAAACACTGCTTTTATGAATATCATTCTTTGATTGAGATGGGAATCTGACTGTTGGCAAATTGCCAGTTTAGCTCATTTTGAGAGTATCATTTCTCGCCATATTTGTATTCTCAAGCTATGTACACTTATGGAATATTTCACCTCAAGTGTAATTTTATGGGGAAACCATCGGCAATTTGCAAAACTGATTGTTCCTTGTTTCCAAACTAATTTTATTTATTGAAAACGTTAGGGAAAAACATAAAAACATTCATTTCATAAAGAAGTAATGATTTTATACCATGTTAACTAATGCGTCGACTTATTTTATGAGAATTTTTTTTCTATTTATTTTTAAACCACTTATTAAATCTACCTATAACTCGCTGCTAGCAGACAATCTGCCCGGTATCCTGGAGTATCCAGATCTCCAGTTGATAACTTCTTATAAATGCTGGCGAGAGCTGGATACACCAGGATGTACCGGGCCACTTTTAATTGCTGTCAGGCAATGAAGATACCAAAACAAAGGGCTTAACAATTTTCATACTTCATAAGCTGAACTTAGCAAATTATCTATCTATCTATATATACTGCACAAACTCCCCTTTCGGGTATTACTGGCAGGTGCGCGTCTGTGCAAGGATAAAACTGTTAAAATAAAAATTTTGTTAGGGTGAGAAAATTTTCTGAAAAAAAAAGGTGAATATGTTAGGTTTAAGATCTGGTAAAAACATCTTTTTGTTGATTCAGGGACGGTCTACTATCTGAAACGAGAGGAGCTTTTGTTTAAATGCTAAAAGATCATTTTGTGAGACTATATTTTCTGGTAAGCTGTTCCAAAGTATCACTGTATAAGGAAAAAAGGAATATTTAAAGTAGCTAGCTGGAGTATGAATTTGCCTGTAAGATAAAGAGTGTAAGTGGCGGGATATCCTCGCTGGTCTTTCAAGAAGTCAAGAAGAGGTTTCATAAAAACTCAATTTCATGTTAAATTACCGAAAACTTTTGTTCCTTTCACAAGTTTGGAAAACGTTTACTTTACAGAGTTGCTGTGTTTCGGCTATACATGAGGGGCATACATGAGATGTAATATGGAGCCGGGTCAAATAACTGAACGGTGTATCATGACAATCACTAGATTGTTTGACCACGGATTTGTCAAAAATGATCATCACTAGGGAAATTCTCAAATATTCCAGAAAATGTGCCTTTGGCAGACATAGTTACTTTTTATTTAAAAGAGAAATATCTGTATCACCGACAGCATTTCAATGTAAATTTAAAAAGGTAACTCGTGACGTATAAATGTGTGAGGGTTTAGAATTATTCGACCCCAAGACAATTCGTCCCCACAACATCGACATGGCCAGTTTTAATCTATGAATGATCAGTATAGAAGTTGTTAATAACTTTATAAGTATGTAGATTCTTTTTAATTCCAAATGAACGTATCCCAGTATTATTGTTATGCTACATAAAAATGTGTCCCAATAATAGACACCACTTACAGTTCCTAAAAACAAGGAAAGGAATTGTATACTTTAATACGGGTCACACGACTTACCGAAATACCAAAATACTTCCGAAAAATCGGAATACCCTAGATAATTGGGATAGCCATATACTGTAGGGCTTAATTAGTGTTAGAATGCTATATTATGAGGTATCAATGGCTTTATGCTTTATTTTGTTTATGAAGTGTTTTATTTTTTTTATCTTATTTCTTTTTAAATGGGCCAATTCGAGATTTCCGTATTAACCGAAATTTCTCGTCTGTCGAATCCTCTATCGGCCAATATATCCCTGAATGAATTTATAAAATTGCTCAAAATTGTTGTGTTTGTTTGTTATTTAGTATGATGATATTATCAAAAGCTATATTAAAGTATTTACGTCTCTGATATTATCGATGAAACAGAACTGACGACTGCGGTATTCCTGTAAGAGAAATTGCTAGTCTGCGGAACCCTCCCTAGGACCGGACGACCATGTATTAATTTTTATTTGATTATGTGCTTGTTTAATTTAGTTATAAAATTGAAAAAAAAACAATACATTGATTATTGTTGTTGCGGGTGTTTATCAAGATTATTAACATTAAAGACATATCTGACGACCCCCCTCCCACCCCGAAATACTCCTGAATGAGAAATGAATTGCAATAAGTGAAATAAATGATATTGGCTAGTTTTCGGTACGATAAATTTATCACACGCACGGAGAAGAAGAAGAAGAAAAAAAAACTAACACTTATTAAGCCCTACAATATATGGCTATCCCAATTATCTATAGGGTATTCCGGTTTTTTGGAAGTATTTTGGTATTTCGGTAAGTCGTGTGACCGCTTTAATACTTTTAACACAAAATAAAGGGAGATTATAACTGTACAACTAGCAGCGTTATATACTTAATAATATGTTGAAAATGTGGTTTACAATACATTGGGCAAACGGGGAACACAATATGAAAGAACTGTATGGTCACATTAATGATATACGGACATCCAATCAGTATCTTCGCATTTAGCACCAATAACCTTAGTACCATTGACGTCAATATTACCATACTTACCACTGCCCCCAACATCATCAGCACTCATCAAAGAATGGAAGAAGTTTATATTTTTTTATTTCAAACACTGCAATCTTCTGGGCTCAATTTAATTCAGTAAAATGGAGAATCTAACCATGGAGATATGGAAAACAAAACTGCACATGCGCCAATATCAGCATACACGGAAATCTCCAGTAAGTTGACTGTTGAGACAATGCAAAGGTTGCAATGAATATATGTAAGGATCAATCTGCTATTTTAATCGTCACCCATAACAAAATGAGGACTATTTTTGAATGCAATGAAACATATGCTAGGAGGGTCAGTACCTCAGACTCCATTTCATGAAAATCCACCAAATCAATCTTAGTAGTTTCTGAATGAGAGAAGAATGGAAATAGAACAAGTAAAATAATGGACACCAACATTTGAAGCCTGTACCAAGGGAAACATCTCTAGGTTTCAATTAATCCCAGGACAAAAGAAATTGCTGAAACAACAACCTACAGTTGACGAAATCCTATGTGAAATGACCACCTTCCACTCACTAATCTCACCTTCATGATCATCACCACCAAAAAGGACAAAACAACAGTAGATGAACCCACTAAGTCCAACTGCAATAACACATTATATTTTGATGAATTTGACAGTACAATCTTACAACAAAGAGACATTCATTTATTCTATCTATGACATCTTCAGTTCTTATTAATACCCTTATTTACATCATAGTCACTATTAACATCTTAAGTTTTATTTTTTCCAAAAAAATCCTCTTACCGATTTTATTTCTAAAACTAGACTGACACAATGAACCCTAATTTTTCTACTTTAGTGAATTATAAAAATAACCTGAATAAGACTCAGATTGAGTCGAAACATCAACCCTAATAATAGAAAGTAAACCATATCCTGTCTTGATCATTTGTTCCACCTTTGTTTTATACTTTAATTACATTTACTTTTGACACAGAACACTTATAACTTGTTCAAATAATGAGAGTTTTTTGGGGTTCTTTTTTACTACCTTGTTAGAAATACAAGGAGATTTTGTCCAAACTACAAATATCACAAAGTGGGGTTTTGTCAACTTTTGCTCAGTGTCACAGGTGGATTTTGTTTGCGAGGGATTTTGTCATACACTTATCACTCCTTGGAATGGTTGGATGGCTGCTGGTCATTCCATGGTCAAGCAACCCTACCCCACTTCATAGGCCAACTTCTTACACAGGTCTCTTTCCATATGACCTACTGTAGGCTGCTTATGACATACTCACCCCACCAGTAGCTCCCTTGCTTGGGACTCAGTATGTAAGGATAGTTCCAGGACTGGTTGGCCCCAATACTCACTGGTTGTTCCCAATACTGAAATCCATAAAAACATCCCCTGTGCCTGAGATTGTAGAGCATCTGCCTTGGGAGAGGCAAATTGTGGGTTCTATTCCAAATGACTGAAATACTGTCTGTGGAATGTTAAACCTAACAAACAATTACCCCAGCAGTTTGAAATTCATCCCTGAATTTATAGGACAGATAACAAAGGGCCATCTTAATGATAAACCCAAGGGTAGTGTATACTGGAGAATCATATTGTAACCGTCTCACCATGTGAGCCAGAGCAAAGCAGCAAGACTCAAACTCAACCCTTCACTTACAAGGCGAGTGTTCTACCCACTGAACCACCAGATTGATTACTGATATGGATTACTTATAGGCCATTACATTTTTGCTTTGATAGGTAAAACACTGGGGAAACTTGGCATAAAACACACTCAGGGAAAAAGCTGTGTAGGATTTTTTATTTTATGTTGAGGATTTGTAACTGTTTTCTTCAACATTTCTGAATGTGTTCTACAGTAGTTTTGTTTTCATATTTCATATTGGTTAAAGGAAGGAAATGTTATTTTTTTTAAAACAGACAATACTTAGATAATTATTGATTCAGACCCTACCACTAGCATCTGGCATTGTGCATGGCCATTTCTTATATATGATCGAGTACTGTACTCCTACTGTGCTGGAAGTCCATGGTGACCCCCACACAATTATCTCCATTTCTGAAACTTTATGTGGCTAGTTCAGGCTTCCTGCTTTTTGCCTCTGAGATCCTGTTCCAATTAGAGTTTGCATCCTTTACCAAGACAACTTGAATACTAGCAAGACATTTTACCTACAGAGCCAAGTGTTGAGCAGTGTTTGCCCACCATTCTCACTATACCACAAGTGTGTTCAGTTTTCTTGAACAGTAATTTGTTTTGGAATGAATAAGAAAGTACATTTTTGTTCAGCAAAATAAGCCAAACTTTCAAATCAATTCCACCTTGATTGTCATGAGACAACAAAAAGTAATGTCTTTGTACTTCCCATGAAACAAACATTTTTCCAAAATATCAAAAGGATGAACGTTAGGTTATTCCTCTATCCTTAATCAAAGGCCAGGTTAATCAGCCCTTAAAAAAATTGTAACACATTCTTATGTTTTTTATTGTTTATATGATACTTTTTCAGGGAAAGTTTGCCAAGTGCAACCAGAGAGTATTTTCTGGCATCCAGCCAACAGGTGTGCCTCATTTAGGAAACTATGTTGGTGCAATCAGTAACTGGGTCAGGCTACAGGCAGAATATGACAGCATGCTTCTAAGTGTGGTGATCTACATTCCATCACGGTGAAACAAGATCCAGTCTTACTTAGGTAAAATTCAGCGTGAGTGAATAAAGGAAAAAAAATCTATAGAAACAGAATGGGCATCTTTAATTTATCTGTACTTTAAAATGATACATTTTTTTTTTTGCTTTTTACCTCTAAATACAGCATGGATAATTTTATACTATACATAATTATGCAAAAGCATACTTTTAATGTGGGATGTTTAAGAAGATACCAAATAATCTTCTATTTCTGATTACTTTATCCTGTAGGAGATAAAATATAAATGCTGTTTTTTAGAAGTATATTTTTAGACTATAATATATAAGTATGCTGGTAAGTATATGTGTATTTATTTTCAATGGTCTTTTCTTAAGGTAATCAATCCAGCATTAAATTGTGTCATGATCCATGGGAATTTTATTGTAAATGCAAGCCAATAATTTATACAAGGGGTGTTCAAATATGAATGCAACCAGGTCAGTTTTCTGAAGTGTTTAACAAACAATGGCAAAATAATTATCTCAATCCTTCAAAATACTCACCACCATGTGATATATAAATTTTCAGTCTTTTAATCTAATTCATAATATTTCCAAGGTATACTGTTTAGACACTTGAAAATAGCTGAACCAAGATTTCTGCGCGTTTTTTTCTTCCAGCAAGGTGTTTTTTGAGCCTAGGAAATAGGAAAAAAAGTCATAGGGGAAAGATCTGGTGAATAAGGAGGGTGATGAAGCTCGACAACCTTTTCCTGTTTCTGATATTCGCATACAATGGCTGCTTTGTGTGACGAAGCATTGTCATGCAACAACCTGACACCACGGAGACCAGTTGCTGGTCAACAGTTTGCGAAATATTTCTTTAGTTTATGAAGGACCTAGCATTTACAAATTTACCCTTTGGAATGGCAATTTGAATAGCATGACCTTGGTTTGAAAAGAAAATTACATACATTATCTTTTTGACGCTCAAAGTGTGTTTTGCTATGCAAGATCTTTGGCTTCCTTTGGATGCCCATATTTTGTTTTTGGGGTTACTTTTGTTGGTGGCGTCGGCGGCGTCCCCATCTGCTTGTCTGGAGCATAACTTGTCACCATCAGTTTGAATGACTTGAACTTGATATGTATGTTTCTTTCAATGACCCGGAGTGCAGTGCACAAGAACCATAACTCTACCTTGTGCACTTTTTGAGTTATTCCCCTTTGATAGATTCTCTTTGAGAATTTCTTATCCAGAGCATTTTTTTTTCACCATAAGTTTAAATGTCTTGACACTTGATATGTATGTTTCTTGCAATGACCCAGAGAGCAGTGCGCAAGAACCATAACTCTACATTGCGCACTTTTTGAGTTATTCCCCTTTGATAGATTTTCTTTGAGAATTTCTTGTCCGGAGCATATCTTTTTCACCTTAAGTTTAAATGACATGAGACTTGATATGTATGTTTCTTGAAATGACCCGGAGTGCAGTGCGCAAGAACCATAACTCTACCTTGTGTGCTTTTTGAGTTATTCCCCTTTGATAGATTTTCTTTGAGAATTTCTTGTCCAGAGCATATCTTTTTCACCATAAGTTTAAATGACTTGAGACTTGATATGTATGTTTTTTGCAAAGATGTGGAGTGCAGTGCACAAGAATCATATCTCTACCTGTAGCGCTTTTTGAGTTATTCCCCTTTGGTTTTATGCTGTTTGCATACAACATATTTATTGGTGTTCCTATCAGGAAAAGGGTTAAACAACAAAAAAGTAATCATATTTCATTATACTTGTTAAATATGTTTAAGTTATAATATTCCTTACATTTTTTATTTGATCTTTATAAGCCTTTCTCTGTTTGATGGCAACATCATTGCGCATTAATACCCCATCTTTAAAAAGAAAGTGACAAGTTGGCATCTTTACTGTCAACAGATAGGTCATCGTCAGGCGACACATCCGACTCGCGGAGTTTTAGTTTATCTTTCGCTTGGGCTCATAAAAGTGAACCCATGTCTCATCACCAGTGATTATATTTGCGAATGATCGATTGTTGTATTTAGGGAAATGTTTCAATAATTGTTTGGCGATTCTTACCCAAGCAAGTTTTTGCTCTTCTGTAAGGAGTTGGGGTATCCATCTTGCACTTATCCTTCTCAATTCTAAATTACATCTTAGAATTGTATGAGCAGCTCCTACTGAGATGCCAACGCATTGAGCTATATGCCTAGTTGTAAAACTTGCATCAGTAGCAATCATATCCTTTATTTTTTCAACTATTTTTGGCAAAGTTGCAGTTTTCGGACTGCATGAATGAGGCACATCTTGTACTGAAGCTACACCACTTTTAAATTTCTTACACCACTGTGTGACAGATGAAAAAGAAAATTCATTGTTTCCATAAGCACAGCATATTTCAATAAATATGTCTTTTAGCCTGCATACCAAGAATACAGCGGTTCTTGATATAGGACCGAATTTTTTCAGTGAGAATAGGCCTTTTTCCAACCGTTTTAGCTTTAGTATACACGTGTATACAGTGTTAATCTAGCTATTGTCAATGCAAGACTGAATGGATTTAAACATGAATGGTATCAATGGAGAGCTTACACAACCCTCAATGTGATACATGTGCCTATTTCATGCAAATCATGGTTTAAAGCGAGATATTGGCCTCAATGCATTCATATTTGAACACCCCTCGTAGACTTTGAGCATAAGAGCCTTTAACTCCAAGTCACTGGATGCTTGCATCTGCACTAATGTCTTTTTAAGCATTTGAAGGACCATGAATATAATTTAATGATTGATGGATAACCTTAAGTTTGGCTATTGAGGTGGTAACATGTAAAACCCAGTCAGACTGAGGATTCTTTTAGGCTGGTATAGATAAAGAGGATTATTTTAGATCATTTTGACAATTGACGGTCAAAATGGACAATGTTGTGTTCCTTGAAAAATCTTTTTTCCCAATAAAATCACAAAATGATTAGATGAGTTTATTTGCAAAGTAATTAGAGGGATATAAGTTTAACATCTGTCTTGCTGTATAATAATAAATCAGAGTAAAGATTGTTGTCACAAATGCGTATGACATGGGTACACTTTACTTCATACCACATGGGTACACTTTACTTTATACCACATGGGTACACTTTACTTTTTACAACATGGGTACACATTACTTTATATGACAGGGTACACACTTTACTTTATACAATATGGGTACACATTACTTTATATGACATGGGTACATTTTACTTTATACTGCATGGGTACTCTTTACTTCATATGACATGGGTATACTTTACTTCATATGACATGGGTACACTTTACTTCATACAACATGGATACACTTTACTTCATATGACATGGGTGCACTTTACTTTATATGACATGGGTGCACTTTACTTCATATGACATGGGTACACTTTACTTTATATGACATGAGTACACTTTACTTCATATAACATGGGTACACTTTACTTCATATGACATGGGTGCACTTTACTTTATATGACATGAGTACACTTTACTTCATACAACATGGGTACACTTTACTTCATATGACATGGGTACACTTTACTTCATATGACATGAGTACACTTTACTTCATACAACATGGGTACACTTTACTTCATATGACATGGGTGCACTTTATTATAGACATGGTGCACTTTACTTCATATGACATGGGTACACTTTATTTTATATGACATGAGTACACTTTACTTCATAAACATGGGTACACTTTACTTTATACAATGGGTGCACTTTACTTTATACATAGTACACTTTACTTCATATAACATGGGTACACTTTACTTCATATGACATGGGTTCACTTTACTTCATATGACATGGGTGCACTTTACTTCATATGACATGGGTGCACTTTACTTCATACAACATGGGTACACTTTACTTTATATGACATGGGTGCACTTTACTTCATATGACATGGGTACACTTTACTTCATATGACATGGGTACACTTTACTTTATATGACATGAGTACACTTTACTTCATATAACATGGGTACACTTTACTTCATATGACATGGGTGCACTTTACTTCATATGACTGGGTGCACTTAACTTTATTTGACATTGGTACACTTTACTTCATACAACCTGGGTACACTTTACTTCATATGACATGGGTTCACTTTACTTCATATGACATGGGTGCACTTTACTTCATATGACATGGGTGCACTTAACTTTATATGACATGGGTACACTTTACTTCATATAACATGGGTACACTTTACTTCATACAACATGGGTACACTTTACTTCATATGACATGGGTACACTTTACTTCATACAATATAGGTACACTTTACTTCATATGACATGGGTGCACTTAACTTTATATGACATGGGTACACTTTACTTCATACAACATGGGTACACTTTACTTCATACAGCATGGGTACACTTAACTTTATACAGCATGGGTATCATCCAAATAATTGCCCACAAGGTAAGTTTTGAAGTTTTTAGATATATGCCTAACTCTGATTGTAGGGACAATATCTTCAGTATGGTAGCATGCCTCATAGCCTGTGGTATCAACCCAGAGCAGACCATACTGTTCCAACAATCCATGGTAAGTGGAATATTCCCACTATCATTTTAAGACTGGCAAGATTATAGGTGATATAAACCAACTGCTACATTATGCATTGTTCTTGTTGTAAACTGGCTTCAAGACTTGTGACATGTCTGCCTTTTATTTAAACATGATTTAATTATTTCTTTATTCATGGAGTGACCAGTACTGGGAAATGAGGCAGGTAACTGTGATAGTTGCCTTAGCTAACCTCAATGCACTGTTACCTCCCTTGGATTTGTAGATAAACATTGCCACCATACATTAATTTTTGCTTGATAATATGAAGAATAAGGAGATATATTCTACTCACTTAAGCATCAGTAGTGGTTTATTGAAGTACCTTAACCTTACATATTGTTGCAAATGGAATTCAAACCTGAATGAAATATGGTTGACTTAAGGAGAATAAGCTATTTAAGCAGACCATTTATATGTGATGAGTGAACAAAATCAGGTCAAAATCTGAAAAAAAATAGATCCTCTTGTGGAGTCTTAGGGCCCTAGACTGGCTGTGTATTGAGCACATTGTTACATAATTAAATTGGTAAAATCTCACTGCTGTAGTCATTTTGGCAGTGACAATTTCTTATCAAGAAAGCTGTGGTTATAGTGTATCTTGTAACTATCTTAAGGGTTTCAGTAAATGACTGTTGTTTCAGTGTTTAAGATGATAAACAATTGTTGTTGTTTTTTTTATTTCATTTTTTCAATCACATGATCACAATACCTAAGTCATTAAGTACGTACTGGTATATCCCCCTTGCTTGACGCTTAGCATATAAGGGTAGTTCTAGACTGATTGGCCCAGCGTGTGGATGGTTTGACTGTGTGGTGTATCATTCTTCTATGTGTGCAATCTCATTGAGGCAGCATTATATATAACTAGCATACAAAAAAGTCTCTAAATGACTGGAAAACTGTCTGTGGGGCATTATCCTAAGCAAACAAATACTAGATATTCTAAGTTGGTCTTCTCCAGGTTCCTCAGCATGCTGAGTTGTCATGGATACTGGGATGTCTGTGTACGCTACCAAGGCTTGGAACATTACCACAGTGGAAGGTAACATCCATTTCCGGTTGGGACAGGGTGAAATGCATTCTCTGATAATATAGAGTTTAGCTAATTTTCTAAAACTAGTTTTGCCTTGTACCTACTAGAGGGCATTGTAGTTTCTTTATTTCAGTCTTAAATTTCAATATTTTCATATTTTCCAGTGAACAGTGACAATTTATATATCTGCCCTGGTAAATAGAGTAATAAATTTGCAACAAGACCTGCTGTGCCCCCATTGTCCACTTGCTCCCCAGGCACTATATGACATCCTGACTAGCCCCAGTTGATGACGAGTGAGTCCGGGATATCATCCTGTGTCACAGCTGTGGTCACCTTGATTTTTATCCTAAGCAATACATGGCTGAAATGTTACGAAGATTATATGGCCACAAGCTTAGATTTACTTGCACTTATTTTGGTCTGATTAACGTTCCGTAAAGTAAGTACTAAAAACAGATCTTAACATATTCTAAATGCCATGTCATTAATATATTATGCCCAAAATAAAGCTGCATTCTTTTCAATTTAAATATTGTAAAGGTCATCACCAAATCCACAAAATTTTATGCCCACAAAATAAAATGATTTGACAGTATGTGTCACAAGGTTGGCTACTCACAGGTTGATCATGTTTTGATCTTTTCATATCTGCTTCAGGATAAATCGAAGAAGATCAAAGATCCAGGGGTTGGTCTCTACACCTACCCAATCCTTCAGTCAGCTGACATTTTGCTATACAAGTAAGTGATTATTGACCAGGCCTTCGGACACATAACAAGGTCCTATCTAAGTGACAGTATTTTTAGTCTTATCAGGTATTACTGTTAACATTTATAGCTATTATGTTGTCAGATTGATCCCTTTGCCTTGCAGACTGACACTGAGTTTGAGATTTTAAACTTATTTATATATTGATAATATATTGTATGTGTACATTTAGTGTGAAACAAGAGGACGCCATCGCCAAGAAATTATTGTTGTGCACCTTTCATCATCTAGCCCCTCACTGCAGTTGGTTCAAGTCTGACTGGTCACTACGTAAATCAGCGATTCTTCCTAATGCATCAGTACTGTCAGAATTCTCCTCCACCTGTAATTAGCTGAACATTGCTGTTTGACTGAAATACTGTTACACATACACCTAAATGACTTGAAAAAAGAGTTTAATCAAAGTACTTACATTGATACTTGCAAATAACTAGAGAGTTTGCTTCACAAAAAACTGGTCTGGGTCATGTCCTCAGTGGCGATACAATAGACTAGTCTGGGTTATGTCCTCAGTGGTTATTCAACATACTGGTCTGGGTTATGTTCTCAGTGGCTACACAACAAACTAGTCTGGGTTATGTCCTCAGTGGCTATACAATATACTGGTCATTGTTATGTCCTCAGTGGCTACACAACATACTGGTCTGGGTTATGTCCTCAGAGGCTACACAACAAACTAGTCTGGGTTATGTCCTCAGTGGCTACACAACATACTGGTCTGGGTTATGTCCTCAATTGCTATACAATAGACTAGTCTAGGTAATGTCATCAGTGGCTATACAACAAACTAGCCTGGGTTATATCATCAGTGGCTATGCAACTTACTGGTCTGGGTTATGTCCTCAGTGGCTATGCAAAAACTGTCTGGTTATGTCCTCAGTGGCTATATTCCTCAGTGGCTATGCAACATACTGGTCTGTGTTATGTCCTCAGTGGCTATACAAAAAATAGTCTGGGTTATGTCCTCAGTGGCGACACAACATACTGGTCTGGGTTATGTCCTCAGTGGCTTCACAACATACTGGTCTTGGTTATGTCCTCAAGGGCTACAAAACATACTGATCTGGGTTATGTCCTCAGTGGCTTCACAACATACTGGTCTGGGTTATGTCCTCAGTGGCTTCACAACATACTGGTCTGGGTTATGTCCTCAGTGGCTTCACAACATACTGGTCTGGGTTATGTCCTCAGGGGCTACAAAACATACTGGTCTGGGTTATGTCCTCAGTGGCTTCACAACATACTGGTCTTGGTTATGTCCTCAGTGGCTTCACAACATACTGGTCTGGGTTATGTCCTCAAGGGCTACAAAACATACTGGTCTTGGTTATGTCCTCATGGCTTCACAACATACTGGTCTGGGTTATGTCTTCAGTGGCTTCACAACATACTGGTCTTGGTTATGTCCTCAGTGGCTTCACAACATACTGGTCTTGGTTATGCCCTCAGTCACCCATCCAAATGTATGGGTTTCTACTTTTATTTCTGTTAAATATACTACTCGACTTTGCTAAGCACCACTCGCTTTTTTCCTACAGAGTCACATGAAAACACATGCTTTATGTAATTCTATGTACCTGAAAGGAAAGCATTAGATGACCATCATTTTACTCGTAATTTTGTCAGAGAAATGGCATTTTATAAATAGAAGTTAAATCTTGTAATCAATACAGAAAAAATGACCATGAACAGGCCAACATCGTCATAAATATCCTTAAAAGTATTCAATTTAGAAAACAGGAATATTTGAATAATCAAATTTCTGAATTAAGCTGACTATAAATTTTAAGGTGTTCTCTCAAATTCGCACTTTCTAAGTTTGATTAATTCCCAGTATTGAGGATCTGAAAGGCTTATTTTTGTAACTGGTAGTAAGTTTGGTAAATAAACAATATTTCTGCATAGAAGCAAGATTTTTTTAATGTTTTATGTAGCATGCCTTTTAAAGTCGCTTGTCTAAACATGTAACTCTTCGGGAAAGTAGCGGGTGGTGCTTAGCAAAAGTTGAGTAGTATATTTGATAATATTGACTTCACAGTATATACAATCAAGAATTGTCAGAATTAATTGTCAATACTTGTATTTATTTTTTGGTATGTTTTTCTACTCCTGCAGGCACTATGTAGGAAGATGTGCATTATCCCACCCTGCTGTCTACTGTTATCCCTGCCCGACAGCTCTAGTGGAGTGGTTCTGCTCGTTAAAAGATGTCTTACACTAGTGTCATGTTTCAGATCCACTGCAGTTCCTGTAGGGGAAGACCAGGTGGCTCATTTGGAGCTGGCAAGAGACCTGGCACGACAGTTCAACAGAGACTTTGGGGTGATCTTTCCTGGACCATTAGCTTTAACAGGTATTAAATGTGTATATGTGAACTGTGTTAAAATCTTTACCTTTAATGTAGTGCTGCACAGGAGAGAGGTAAAAAAATATTTTTTCCTTGTCTGGCTGCAGTGCTTTCTCATTTGCTTTGTACCAACAACATTAAAGGATATTTAACTTGGGTAATCTGTGAACCGTTTTATCTACCTTCATTCAAAATCACACAACTAGAAAGAATATTAGCTCACCAAAGCAAATAGTGCTGAAGGCGAGCTATAAGGACCATTGAATGTCCTGTATCCCTCTGTCTACAGTTAGCTTTTGCTGTAGTATCATTAGTTCCTGAGCATTCTTGGTCAACATGGAGATGATGTTTATGGCTGAGCAATCTTGGTCAACATGGAGATGATGTTTATAGCTATGATATCCCAGCCAAGTTTGCTTTTACTGTAGCATTTCTTAGTTTCTGAGCAATCTTGGTCAACATGGGGCTGATGTTAATGGCCATGATATCTCAGCCAAGTTTGATTTTGTCAAGTATAGGACCTTTTGGTTAGGGTTATGGCCCAAATTATTTACATTTGCACTCTAGTATCGCATTTATTGAGCAATCTAAATCAAACTCAGACATAATGCTAATGATGTTAATTTTTCAGCCACGGTTGATCATAGCTGATATCAATTCAAAAGGTTAGAAATTATACCGTAGAATTTTGAAGTATTTGAAAAACACAAAAGGATGAAAAAAAAACAACACACTTACCAGTAAGAATGTACTTCTGTATTCATGACTGCTTGTGTATACCTTTCAGGAAAAGTGACCAAAATCAGAAGTCTTAGGGAGCCCACGAGCAAGATGAGTAAATCAGATGAGAATCCTTTGTCAAGAATAGACTTAACAGACCCAAGTGATCTGGTGATAGAAAAACTAAAAAAAGCAATCACTGACTCTGTATCCCGTCATATTTCTTATGACCCTGCATCTCGACCGGGAATTTCAAATTTAATTGACATTCATAGTTCTCTAACAGGGCAACCTGCAACCACGGTTGTAGAACAGTGTAAAGACTTAAATACCATTGAATACAAAGCTAAAGTTGCTGACGTTATAAACAGTACAATTCAACCAATCAGTGTAGAGATGACAAAGTTGCTTAATGATAAACAGCATCTTTTAAGTGTTATGCAATTGGGTGCAAACAGGGCACAGGAAATAGCAGAAGTGACAATGAAAGAAGTGAAGGAATTGGTAGGACTTACATAGGTACTGTACATGTCAAATTGATTAATTAAGATAATAAGCAGACATTTATTTTTGATAGATTTCATTTACATGTGTGTTTAGGCATTTTTCTTAACTTTCAAAGTTTGAAATTAACAAAATATTCTTACCTGATGTAAGTTAAAAATAGGGGAATAAATATTTCTTTAAGCAATTTCATATTTTCTGTATGATGAAATTTACCAAATTTATCAGTGTAATTTTACCCTAGTAAGCATGTGTCCATTAATCAATTTATAATGAATAAAAGTAAAGATGACAATCATAGTGTATGTTTGGTAAGTTCTTTGGGTATTTTCCAAGGCAAAGATTGGTGAAAAAAATAAGAAAAATTAGAATTCTCTTATGCATATCAATAGTAGGCATTGTACCATGTTTTAGATATGTGTGCTGTTCTAGACATCAATATGGGAGGATCAAATGTTTTTTCTGTATTTGCTTTATTGACTGTACTGTGACTTATTTCATTACTTTGCACTATGTTATATGAATCTAATAAAATTCATTGTGGCCAAAGCACTGTAAAATATTTTGACCATGACATTGATTCAGAGGTGGTCTTAGGACTTGAAGCCATTGATATATGGAGGAAAAACTGAGAAAAAATTCTCAGATTTGACCTACTTTTTTGTCGTATTGTGCAACAGAGATTTTATAGACTGTTGTTGCTGCAGTAGTAAGTAGCTGGGAATCAAAAACTGATGTTTTGAGTTTGCAACAGACACTTTAACTTTAACCCCATATCCACATAATGGGAGATGAATACAGGGTGGGTCAGATGTTATGTAGATGTTTTGATCATTACAGTGAAGCACTTTTGGTGTAAGATTCTATTTTGCATAAAATTGTACTGGTTTTTAGCTTACCAGATCACAATGTTTTGCATCGTCAACAATTTGCTTTAAAAGAACATCTCTGAAACCTTCACAAAAGTTGATTCATGCTAAACTCTGGTTGCCATGGCAGTCAACAGAATCAAATTTGGAAAACTGAGGTCTCAAGGGGGTAGGCTAGTTTCCACGTATACGGTTTATAGAAAAAAATAAGATTCTTCGTTTGTGAAACCAATGGTCAGAATTTAATTACACTGCACAAATGTTCACTTCGGAAGTCCTCTACCATAATTGCTAACATGAAATTGATCCCTTAAAAAAGCCCCTGTAAGGGTCACATAGTTTCCTTATATACTAGATCTATATGTACGTATATTAAAAAAAATCTTCTCCTATGAAATCAATGGTCAGAATCTATTTTCATTGGGCACAAATGGTCACCTTATAGGTCACTACCATAATTGCTGAGATAAAGTTGATCCCTCAAAAATTGAGGCATCCAGGGGTCAGCTAGTTTGCTCTTTTAATCTGGAGTGAATCTTTTAGAATTCTTTATATATGAAATTATAATCTGGTTTGCTGATGAATATATCCAAGTGACATGAAATGTTTTGATTAGACTTAAAGTACTCTGATTAGCATTCTAGGGTCACAATGACCATCTTGCTTATTATTATCACTATAAATCAGAACACACCAGTTAAACATAGCTGTTTAGTAACTTACCTTTGAAAACATTTTTTCTTTAAATTATTCATTTGATGATGAAGTTAGTATGAAGAGAACTTTGTTCCATGAAGCTTTTCTATGATTAGAATGGTCAACCATTAGGTGATTCTTTGTTTCAGTATCTAATAAGAACCTGTTTATTATCAAAATTTAATTAAACTACAATGAAAACTTAACTACATATGTGTTTATCTATCGTTACCCTTGATTTCATATAGACTCATTTTGACACTGTGACAGTAAACCCTGGCTGATCAGGATCCCCTCTGTTTGCTCATACAATAGTGTAGCTCATATTCTACACAGTCTGACAAAGAAAACCGTTGTTTCATGTATACCATTGGATGTTCGATCAATTGATATTCATAAAGTCATAAAAGGCTAAATGCCTCTTGACATATCATGTTAGAATTGAGCCCAGTCGTATGCGTGCATAAGAGAAGAGAACTAGAAAAAAAAAAAACACGAAACGATTGGACACTGTTAATTTTCAAATTCTTACATATTTTCAGTTTTTGTTTAAAGGTAAAAAAAAGGTAGACATTAAACTCAGCATGACAATACGTGTAGATCTAATTAAAGATAAAACATCAATGCTTTTGACAAAACAAAACAGGCCTTCGTGTTTTCGCACTGAACTAGATTCTTAATATTGCCTAATCCATCACCAAACAACACAAGCGCTATTATTTTGCCTTAAAGATCGTTAATGAAACCGGTCGGATGGGACCTGTATATGAATCCAATGGTTACAGCAGAAAACGTCATGTTTCACTTCACTTTCGCGGTCTTAATTTGTTTCCGCTTTTTCTAGCATTTGGGTTATCATAGTCAGGAAATGTTGGTTTTGGTCACATCCTCAAAAAAAAAAAAAAAAAAATGCAAACTTATGATTGTTCATGGTGGTTATTTTTGTCGGGCCCACTTGAGGAAGCTCTACATAGTCGCAGCAACGTCCCCACGGTGTATGTATGTCAGATCGTCTAGGTTTGCTTGTCCGGGCTGTAACTTAGAAATGGATCGAAAGAATTTTCAAATGAATTGTTAGTAATATTCACCTCCATGAGACGGAGAAAAAGTTGGATCCCTTAGCTCCATGGCAATGGTCACATTTAAAGGCCAAAGGTGATGGAGTTGGATATGCTTGTCTGGGCTGTAACTTCGACGTGGATGACAGGATTTTCAAACAAATTGGCAGTAATATTTACCTCAATGAGAAAAAGTGTCGCGCTCATGAGTTTGGTCTAAAGCTCCAAGGTCAAGGTCACACTTAGAGGTCAGAGGTTATGGAGCTGAATTTGTTTGTCTAGGCTGTAACGTAGACATAAATGAAATGGTTTTCAAGTAACTTAGCAATACTGTTTGCCTTAGATGAAGTTTCAAACAAGTGTTAAGGGCAAGGCAGTAATGTTTGCTTCAATGAGATTCGGTGTCGCACTAAATAGTTGGCTCCAATGTCAGGATCACACTCGGAGGTAAAATGCCATGATGGATTTGCTTTTCAGGGCTGTATAGTGATTTAGCAGTAAGGTTTGCCTCGATGAGACAATTATTCGCGCGCAAGAGTTCCCTGATCAATGTCACACATAGAGGTGAAAGGTTTATCTTAGATGTTGTCCACGGCAATCTAGCTTTAGAAACAGTTGTGTGCTTTGCAGTGTTTGTGTTATGAAAAAATCAATTTATACATAAAATCACCAAAATAAAAAATTACGGGAAAAGCGTAGCTTATCAGCGATATCGGCGACTTCTATTTTGTCATTCGATCATCGCCGATGATAATCATATTAAAAATATGTCCGTGTTCGCTTTGCGTTCGGGAGCACTAGGGTTCGAATCATTGCCGTGACACTTCCTCCAAGGGGTCTATTCGCAATATGAGCTAGGGTGTCTCACCCGGACTCCCTTGTATTCAACTACTGTCTCTTCTGATGCTGTCTCTTCAGCAAATAACGGGTCCCACACGTGGTAAATCCTTTACCGGAGCACTGTTTTTAATGCCTAAAATGTGGCCATGATAATCAGAAAATGGTTGTTAGCCATTACAATAACAGACAAAGCATCTTTATTTTCAGAGGATAACATATTTGGCAAAGTCCTTCTACTAGACGGTCCTCTTAACAAGTGCTCGTAATAATACAATTTGTAGTTACTTAAAATGAACAAAATTACGTCCACCAATATGCGATATACATGCATGATGAAATTGATTCAGGGGGCCTCCGTGGCCGAGAGGGTAAAGTCGCTGACCTGTAATTAACCGGACGTCGCTATATGACTGAAATACTGTCGAAACGACGGTGAATTCAAATAGTCAAGTCAAAATGATTCAAAATTCAACGACTCACACACGCACTAGTTAGTTAGATCTCACACAGAAATTTCTGCTGACGTAGAAAATGTCTATCACAGTGCTGACCTATATAGTATTTGCCGAGTATACACAATACGGTTATATTTTATTGTTCATTCGTTCATGTTTTTGAGGACTTCCATCCACTCCTGATGTGAATGTATTCTTGTTTTCCTACAAAGATTTATTGTTTCAATATATATAAAACAAGAGAGACAGTTGCAAAAAAAATCCTCATTGTAATGACTTAGACATGAAATTTTGCACCAATAGGCCAAAGCATGGGATTTTAGTGCCAGTGGACCGAACCAAGAGACTGTAGAGTTTGAATCTCGCTTTGTCCGGAATTTTTGGTCCGGGTTTGAATCTTGCGATGTTCTATTTAAGGACATTTAATGGTCGAAAGTCGCTGAACCACTTTGGATATAATTCTTTCTCAGCATTCTAATACTATCCAATTTCATAACAAGTCGACCTTTATTGCTGCAGTTTGACTGGAACTTGTTTAGTTTATCGACCTAAACACTTGTAACCAGATCGGTTGCTAGTGTAGATCAGTCCGTCTCATACAAACTATTAATAATTCATTGTTTCACGTGCTCAGTGTTTGATGGCAGTCTGGGGCTAATATCGATTTACTTTAAACTGCGTCATATAGCGATAGGTTTATGGTTTTGTAAAACCAGAGTGTTTATGTTTAATATTTATAGAATATCACCTAGTAAAACCAAAGAGCATGATGAGCTCATTAAGGATGTTGGGGCGAATGGGAAATGCTTTCAAAATCCATCTGATAAAGACAATAACACTAAAAGATATTGTAATGAATAATTTTAGTTCCAGAATAAAGACAATGTTAAATCACTTACCAATACACATGCAGGGTTGTATAAAGCCAATAAAAAGGTGGTTTATATAACATGTCAAACATGGATCTACATACTAATTAATAACAAGATAACACAATTAATATAACCGTCATACATAGATCTACACTAAATATATAACACGTCACACATAGATAGACATTATATATACATAGATCTACATGCTAATTATATAACATGTCTTACATCGATCTACATACTAATCATATAACATGTCATACATATATCTACACACTACTTATATAACACGTCATACATGGATCTACATACTAATTAAATAAGATATCATATATAGATCTACATACTAAGTAAATAAGATATCATACAAAGATCTACACACTGATTATAAAACACGTCATACATAGATCTACATACTAAGTATATAACATATCATACATAGATCTACATACTTATTAGAAAACAAATCATACATAGATCTACACACTACTTATATAACATGTCATACATAGATCTACACACTACTTATATAACATGTCAGGCATAGATCTACACACTACTTATATAACACGTCATACATAGATCTACACACTATTTATATAACACGTCATACATAGATCTACACACTACTTATATAACATGTCATACATACTCGTAGATCTACACACTATTTATATAACTGTCATACATTGATCTACACACTACTTAAATAACACGTCATACATAGATCTACACACTACTTATATAACATGTCATACATTGATCTACACACTATTATATAACTTCATACATTGATCTACACACTACTTAAATAACACGTCATACATACTCGTAGATCTACACACTATTTATATAACATGTCATACATTGACCTACACACTACTTATATAACATATCATACATCGATCTACACACTACTTAAATAGCACGTCATACATAGATCTAAATTCTTTTTTCTTTTTTTATTAATATAGCTTTAAATTTCCAACCAACAGATGTTTTACAAGTGCACAGTAAATTTGCGGTCCGTTATTACAATGTTCAGTAGGTTCGTGTTCCCTCTCACCCACAGGCAAGTGGTATATATGTTATTTTGGACCAGTGCAATTCAAATAAAACATTAAAATTAAAAGTACCCGGTACGTTGCTCTGACCGAAAAACTGTTCTTTTTAATTGTGCTTAACTCCTTAAATATCACTTAATTGTATCTTAAAAACGCGTTAGGTCGGAAGAGATCTGACAGACGCCTCGAGTGTCCAGATTGCAAAAATCATATTGTTTTTATATGGTTTTGCAATCTGGGCACTTGTCCAAATATATATGCGTATTGGACATTTTAGCGTAAAATTATGACGTACGATTAGAGTCTTTATTGCCGACCCAGCATCATACTCATTTCATTAAGCATGATGCTGGGTCGGCAATAAAGACCTAATCGTACGTCATATAAAATATTCTCCTGTTGGCGGGTTTGTCCACCCAGATATGTTTTCGGGAATGATTTTTATAAAACATTCTTTGTGTGTATTATATTTGCTTGTTTGTATTTTTACATTTACTTCGTTTATGGCATTTAAAAATAAATGCCCGTTTCATTCATACCATGTGTTTTGTATTTTTCCCTTCAACCATACAAGTTCGTCCCGGCCAGCGCCTTTTTAGCTTGACATTGGACAATACATAAAATAACCTGTAATTATTTTACACTGAAGTATCCAGTACGGATAAATATATATTTGGACGTGTTGAAACATGTTTTGCAATCTGGCATTCAGTGTAAGATAGCCTGTGATTTATGTATACTAAGATGTTAAGAAGTATTGCATGGCTAGTATGTAGTGCACTAGTATTGTCATTCCATGGTGTATGTTTTGAAGATTACATTTAAACTTACGATAACATAAATGCATAGGGCCTACTTCATTCTTCAATTGAGTACAATTATATATTAGGGCCTAACACAAAACTCAAAACTAATGTTACAATTTTTTCAAGCTATTATCATAAAGCTGGTTACCAATGTGTTATTTGTTATGTATGTAGTAATAATATTCCCATGGATTATCATTACTCCTGTGCCTTCATTGTTGATAAAACACATTGATAGCCTGTCATCTTTTTTAAAGTATGGTGGAATATCATCTTTGTTTTTCATGTACTTATTTACTGACAAAAATAATGTTTGTAGATCTAATGTGTTATAGAAAGGGTTATTTACAAACGCATTGGTTTTGAGTATTCCACATGCTGAAAAGTCAAGTTATTCTTGACCATCTATGGTTGCTCTACTTCACTGCATTGAATCTTTAAATTTTCCAAGTTCATTTTATTTTTGAACCCTTAAATGGAGAAGATAATGTAGATATAGAAATGTCATTTTGCTTACTATTTGTCAACCTACTCTACCTGTGTACGAAACACAACCACTCTTTGGAACATAAATACACGAGCATCCTTAACAATGATGTAAATCCCGGTCATTTTATAATGTGTTGTACCTTACAAAATAATCTAGGAAAACAGCAAAAATGAATTACTGTGAACTTATTAGAAACCTAAGTTCGATAAATATATTTACATTATTGATTAGCTACCACCATACTGTAACGCATCACTGCATTGACAAGATCAATGAACACGTGAAAAGAATAATTATAATGTCAACACGAACACGACAGTCTTTTAACCCAGGGCAATTAATTCCACGTGAAGCTCACCTGGCTACATGTTACACTGTAGTTAATATCTTCCCTCCGTCCGTCTCCAGTGACGTTCGTATAAGGTTTTTGTAAATAAATTCTAAGCTTATATCTTTTATTTTGAGCGGGAGGCATGGTTTTATTACAATGGCTAATGCCTCTCGACTGTCCCTATGTTGTACCAATACTTTGCACCTCGGTATGTCTCGTAACGGGGCTCGAACTCGTAAGCTTCAGATCCGTCGTGAATTGTACTGAATTGATGATTGATTGAAAATACTTGTAACTGCTGTAAATGATAAAGACTTCTGTGAATGTAAATAACTACTGTGAATGATAAAGACTTCTGTGAATGTAAATAACTACTGTGAATGATAAAGACTTTTGTGAATGTAAATAACTACTGTGAATGATAAAGACTTTTGTGAATGTAAATAACTGCTGTGAATGATAAAGACTTCTGTGAATGTAAATAACTACTGTGAATGATAAAGACATCTATGTATGTAAATAACTACTGTGAATGATAAAGACTTCTATTAATGTAAATAAGTGCTGTGAATGATAAAGACATCTATGTATGTAAATAACTGCTGTGAATAATAAAGACTTCTAAGAATGTAAATAACAACTGTGAATGATAAAGACTTCTACGAATGTAAATATCTACTCTGAATGATAAGGACTACTATGAATAATAATAACTACTGTGAATTATAATGAGTATCTACTATGAATGTAAATCACTACTGTGATTATAACTACTACGAATGATAATAACTACTATCCATTATAATGACTTCTGTGAATGTTTTTAACTACTGTGAATTGTAATGACTGTACTGGGCCGTGGCGACCTTCTTTTCACATTCCAAAGTCATCCAGGAATCAACAAAGTAATTATAGACATTTTATAAATGTACAGCGATATTACGTTTGATATATATATATATATATATATATATATATATATATATGGAAATCAATATGACTGCAGATATACTATAAATGGGACATTCTTAGAGACTTCTTGTGAACTGATGTAGATGTAAGTATGATGACTTTGGTGACAATCTGTTTAGTTACGCGTTGCCCCTTCGCTAAATGAATATTCCTCAACCAGACCATAAATTCATTTTTTGCATATTGTTGTGTTTCACTCTGGGTTCATGTGGCTCAGTTGTCATCTTAGATTGTCGTTATTGACATGGCACTGTGTGGGAAATAAGACTGTCCGATGAACCACTTTGTTGAAACTTTATACACAACAAATGTAAGGAGTGAAATTTAGAATTTTAATATTAATCTATTTTTGTTTCTAAGTATGCCTGAATATTGAGTATATAATATGGTGAGTTGAGCGATTCAGTCTCGTGGGGACCTGTTTGCTTTGATTTAACAAAGGCTCATCAATTGACCCAGAATTCGATATTTATTCAGTTCTATATTCCAATATTTTGTTAAAACAGCTAGAGAATTCAGAATAGATACTCTTTAGTTTATCTCCTGATATAAAGAGCAGTGGGAAAAAAGTCTTAAAATTGGTTGTGAAAATGCAGTCAAGCATATAGCGTTGTACTGACGTCCATAGCAACATCTGTAGCAATACAGTTAGACAACAACGCAACAGACAGAGTCAGCCCTGGAACGGCGAGTTGTCATTTGTGTTCAAGATGGCGTCGATGGTCAGATTTGGTGTGGTGTGTTTCTTAACAATGTTGGTCAGCAAAGTTGAGGCCGCGTGTTCTCTGTTCAGTGTCAACCTGGACGTCGTCTACCCTGGCAAGATCGACACCGCCTCTCACACGTCTATCCTCAACCAGAGCCTCCCAACGATGGAACGCTGCTTCCTGCTCTGCAAGGCGTTCAATCCGTAAGTCTATATTTAAGTCTCCTTTTCTTACTCATAATGTTGCATGTATGTAAAGGTCGTCAAAAGGTACCGTTTATTTATTTATTTTTTATCGATGAGTTCGAGAAGGACATGTTCAGAATACCGGACATTTGCGTTTTAAACTGATTTTCATAAAACTTGGTCGGAACTTTTGAAATGAACTTGGCGTGATGGTTTGCAATTACGTACTGAGACATATTTCCCCTTTTTGTTGCATCACAAGTTGGCGGCAACATGTAAAGTTTTCACAAAATGAGATGGAATTCGTCTTCTTTGGCCCACATAAAGTGCACTTTCTTTCACTTCTGACAATATTATGATGCTAACCTTTTCCTATGTTTTGCATATGAGATGAGCCTACATTTTTCGTACACATCAATTATCAAAATAACTGCTTTAGTTGCTTATATATTCAAAATATTAACAAGTTAACTTTGTTGGTCGACCCGCTGTGATATGAACTTTCACATTTTTATTGATTTATTTACATGTAAGCTTCGATATCGCTGCTTTTCTTATCTCTTTAGTTGATATATCACGATTTGAAGGATGCATATTGCTGACAACACTGACATCATTTTATGAAATTTAGACTGTGTTTATATCAGATCATTGATTTATTTCTTTTCTCAGTTGAAAATACTAGATGATATAGACAGTAC
>CM037795.1:32709175-32759175 GCA_021229015.1 Solen grandis | reverse complement strand
GAAAAACCTTTAAATTGTGCTTCAGAAAATTTGTATGAACCATGAGATGTTAGGCTTTTAATTGATAATAGAAATATTGTGTTAAAAGGAAAAAACAATATACATTTTGTAATTACTTTTGATAGGTTATAAATAACCTGCAATTCACTGCCGTAAATGGTATAATTTATGGCAGTAATGTAGGAAAGGTGATTAGTGTCAAAGGATGAAATTGCAGATTTGACAAGTTTCCTTGAAAATTTCAATTTGAAAATTAAACTGATAGAAATATTGTACAGATAGGAGCAAAACCCGACTTTCAACATGTTTTTGATGATTTAATTTCTTTAAGCTACAAAAGAGGAAAATAGTACTTTTCATAAAGTTTGAATAGATAAGGTTAAACTAAATGTGTTTTTAATAGTCGACTAGAGACTTAAATTCTCAATATAACACTACTGTTGATTGTTATTCCTTGGCAGTAAGAGCTGCCATTTTGTTGGGGAATAACTAGTACTGTAATTAAATAGTCGTTTATGAGGAACTTGATGACCATGAAATAATTGTCGTTCCTTTGTGGGTGCCATCTCTGGGACCACTGAGGTCAGGTGTTACATGAGGTGTGGAGACTCTCGTTAAGGCTCTTTAGGCTCGAGACGTTTTGGCGGACATTGAAATATGTAACTTGAGAGAGGTTGAGTATTTGTGCTGTCTGTGGCATTGGAAAATCTTATATGTTTCATAGATATACGTACGCCTTATTTTTGAATCCTGGATATCAACATTTGTCATCATGCAAAAACCTGAAAATCCTGATTTCAGCAATTTTTTTTATAGAATAAGAGGTCATTTGGCAATCTGTAAATCCTGATTCAGGAAAATTCCTGAAAACTTTTACCTACGTGTAAATTGAGGGCTGATCGACTGTAAACATTCCATCTTTTTCTAATTCTATGAAAATGCACTCGGATGAGTTTTATGGGCAGCCCTATTTGTTTTGAGTGCTGTAATGCTTAAATTAACTATATATTGTGGGCACTCATGCATACTGAACACTTATGTATAGTGTACACCCCAAGTTTGAAGTCCATAATCTTGGAACTCCGGAAGAATTTGACCTGAGTGACTTGCTCAACTTGCAATTGGGAGTTGCCGAGTCAAAAATTACATTTAAGTATAACTGGAAAAAACTTGTACTCAACTCTTTCAGTAATAACAATAGCCATGCTTTGTGTGATTCGATACTTTATGAGACCGGAGTTTTAATTTAGCAAGCCATCTTTGATTATAACATTTCCCTTCAAAATTTATTGTCTGACTTAACCTATTCAATATGTATACTTGATAATTGCACAGAATGGCTGGTAAAAATGATCAAAACTGTTTGAAGTAGACCACCCTATTGTGTGCTCAAGAGAAAGAGAGATACTATAAAGGTGAAAGCCAATTATGAAATTTGATTCCCCCATAAGAACATGTAAGGATTAAGTCAAATATTATTTCTATTATTTCAGGAGACAGCAAGTTATATAATTACAAGTATGTCATTCAGACATTGATTATTGGGCTTCTTTGTTATTTGATGCTAATTGGGTTTCTTTGATATTTGATCGAAAGGGATATTGGGATAATGGTGTTTTTGTTGTCTAATTATAAGGTTGGTGATGATGGGGATTGTGACTCACAGTCTAGACTGATGTAATTGTATATATGTCCGTTATATACATATATATGTGTATGGTCTTAGAGGCCTCCGTAGCCGAGTGGTTATAGGCATTGATTCATAATCATTTAATTAACTATAATAAAGTGAAGGGTGCCATGGTACAATGGTAACATACCTTATTAAGGATCCGAAGGTTGTGGGTCTGTACCCTGTTCAGGCGTGTAGCTACCTTTACCCCAAAAAGCCCGGGCTTGCACATTATTTTCCAGATTTTACTTTTCTTCTAATCAATAATTGACTTTGTTTAATGTAACAGCAGTAATTCATGGAAAACTTAAATGAATCACAAGCTAACAAACAAGTTTCAGTATTTTCATACAAGTACAGGATTCCAAAAAAGGCACCAGATGACACCGTTTGCATTCTAGGATTACACATCATTTCCTGTTTTTCTGTCCAGCTATGTGCCTATTGCAGGCAAGGATTTTTCATGGCCTAACCTAGGTTCATTTGAGAGGTCTACCAAATGAACAGATTTGCAAGTGGGGATTGATATATATTTATGGAGAAAGCCATCCACAAACAAGTTGAAAATGAGTCCCCATTGAAAGTTAATGATTCTACACTAATTGAAGGATTTGTTTTGGACCATTGAATCACCATCAGTGATAGTTTTTAGTTGGTTTCTTTGGTTGTTTTGGGCAATAATGGAAGTTTCAAAAGTAGCTTTTTCAGTTTTGTATTAATCATTTGAGTGTTCTGATATGCAATTACTAATTAGTGATCCATAGCAAAAGTTTGAGTTGTATATATTTCTATAGACCACTGCTAAATACATACTTTCAAGTAAAATCTACCAAATTTTCATGCCAGTGAAAAATAAAGCTAAAGATGCTAAGAGACATGTGACATCCCCTGAACTTTTACACTTTATTGTGCATGTTATTGATTTTATGATGCTTGGAGGCTGACCTTGGGTTAGAAAGAGGAGGGCATAATATTTTTTCTGTTAGGATCCTAATGGTTTCACTGATGGGTCCATGGGGGGCTATTTAAATAGTAATAAAAACTAATTTAGAGGGGAAAAAATTCCGAACTGAAAATTTCAAATTTGTGTTTTATGTGGATCATGGGAGGAAATGTTTTTTGGACTAGCAAAAAATAGGCCAATATGAAAAATAAGGTTTTCCCAAGAGATGGGTGTATGAATCGTTCAATCTGGGGGCAAGTTCTTTATAATCCTTCAGATTTTCAAGAACACTATTAAACATAAGATTATTATCTCCCTCCGTGACTGTCTGTCTCAAGAATGAAATAAATCTTTTGCCATTTTTCTTTTGCCCTTGCTTGTATTTTGTACAGGAAATCTGAGGGCACCATGGACATTTTATGTTTTCAAAGGCTCTAGTAATTATTTTTATTTATTGGCAGGATATAAAACTTGTTAGGGAACTTACAGTGTAGCCTGTTTGACCTCATTCTGAAAGAACTCTAGTGTGAACAAAGATATCTACTCTCTGTTCTGCTGATATTTCAATGATTATAGGGGAAATTAGCAGTATCTTGTTTTGGGAGATAAGGCGGATTAATGGTTAACAAAATTATTGCTGATTATAGATTTATCTGATAGAGCAGTGAAAAGCTCTTGGGGTATTTTTTTTTTTTGTCTAGGGCTCATTCAGTTTATTTGCATGTTGAGTGCTTCCTGATGGTGGATAAGTAATGGATTGGCTGAAGTGGGATTAAGCTTTTCTCATTTTGACAAAACGAATGATCAGTTGAATCAACGAGATTCAAACCTATAACCAAACAGCTCAGCTGTTGGTGCCTCAGATATAATGATAGGACAACCAAAAAAAAAAGTAAAATGATTTGGGGTTGGGTGGAGGGGAAGTTGCATGGCTCACGTTTGTGTTAAAATGATGTTTGTAAAGTGCTGTTTGGCATGCCTTTGATAGGGATAGGGTTAACTATCATTCAGGATGTTTCATAGAAATTTTCAGCCCCAGTACTCTGTAGTAAGACGCTACCACATTTTGAAATTTAATTTACTAAACTACATTATAGTATATTTTTAAAAGTAGATCTTTACTGTCCCCTGTGGTCTAGTGGTAAGAGCATCTGCCTTGGGAGGTCATGGGTTCGGTCCCCTGGCCACGACATACCAAAGTCATAAAAAATGGTATGTAATCGGACCCTTGCTTTGCGCTCATCATATAAAGGTAGTTTCAGGACTGGTTGGCTTAGTGTCAGAATAATGTGACTGGGTGTGGTATCATACCACTTGTCTGCGGCATGATACTGCAGTGTGGCAACACTATATCTGTCTCAAGTAGACATAGTCTCCACATGACTGAAATACTTTTGTCAATGGGATGTTTAACCCAACAAACAAACAAAAATAGATCTTATTTTAATTTGTGCCTTTGAAATTGTTCGAATTTCACTTAACAATTCTAGTGAAAGTAGAGAAACTGATATCATAGTGTGTCATTAACTAGGCCATAATACAATTATACATGTATGTACCTATTGAATTTCTCAAATTATGTGCATGCAGTCTGTGTAATTCTGTTTTATATGAATGGGTTTTTAATGAAATAGAAATTAAACCATGGTTTGGTTCAGATAATTATGGTACATTACAATTAAAGTCAAAATTGGAATTTAATAGTTATACTGTGATATTTTGGGATATATAATCAGTGGTTTCAGATTAAAATTCCATTGTAAACTTCAGACTTTGTATGGAAAATGCATCATCTTGAGCTGTTAAGCGCTTGACAACACTAAATACTGGTACAATGAGTCATTTATTTATGTGGGAACTAATTTTCTTTGCGCTAAGATTCCACTGAGTTCCTCAGTTTTCTTTTTATTTTGGAGTATAAAAAATTAATATATTTGTACTGTAATTTAAAACATTTTGGATATAGTCCTTAGTTATTTCAGTGCTTTATAAAGATTATGGCACATTATACAGTATCAACCATATAGTAAATTAAAGTCTAATAATAAATTATATTATGGGCGCCAAAAGTTCAAATCTTGTTTGGGCGAAGGAATTTTCTTGACATCCCAGGCACTAAGTACTGGTCCAACCCAGGAAAAATCAAGAAAGATTACTATAGATTATAAGAACTTGTTTCCCAATCTAAGTAAAATGAATAAGTTTAAGCTAATTATATTTTGCATAAGACAATCATGCAAAGTTCCAGTTCCTTGTGTTTCTTGTGTATTACATATTATTCCAACAAAGGAAGGCATGAATGCTTCCAAATTCCTCATGCTTAATTTGTGGTGTCTAATATTTTAATGAAGGGAAGACACTTTAAGTGAGGGAATCACTTCAAACTATCCAATATTTCATAGAAAAAGACATGTCATTAGGCCCTACATTCAAGGCCCCATATGTTGAGGCCCTATACTCAAGGCCCATAATGACCGTTTTCATTTTTTCTACTGTACAAAATTGCTTATATTGTTGCATTATAGATGTGTTTTAACCCTTTCCCTCATATAGACTCATTTTGACGCAATCAATAGGTATCACATAAAGCCTGATCTGCAGAAAATCACAGTTAAACCTTACCAAATTTAATTACAAAATCCTCATTTCCAGACCACTGAGGAGAAGCGAACAACATAAAATCTGATCAGCCTGCAAGTTACTCGCAGGCTGATTTGGTTTTATGCTGTTCGCATAGGTCTTTTCATGGTGTCCTCTATGAGGGAAAGGGTTAAATTGTCGCATGATAAATGTGTATTAAACAGTCATATGATATATGTATTATAGCAGCTCGCTCACAGATGATAAGTAGAAATTAAAAAGATAATTTTCTACCCTCGTTAATGTTTATGAAGTCTTTGTTTTCTGAAATATAAACTTTGCAAGTGTGAGTTACATTGCATGGGAAAACAGTATTTTTCGTAATTGCAACTTCGGCAAATTCAGTTTGATAAATATACAATGGTGCTTGTGGTACTACAAGATACATTCTGCAACATGGTGTGTTCACCAGTTCTGGGTAGGAATTTATGATTTAAGCGCATGTGGCAAGAGTGAATTCGGTTAGCCAAGTGCCAGCAAATGAAAACAGAAAAACTAAATTTAAGTTTTAAAATTCTAAATATAGTTTCAGTACCATCTGTGACAGTATTGCCTTTGATGGAGAAACCACCAATTTGTTATAATTGCATAGGGTGATCATGCGTCTGTAGATGGGTTTTAATAGACACAATTTAGCCCCTCGTGGGTTCGAATCCTGGCAGGGTCATTCGGATTTTCATGTGAGGAAGCCTTCCAGCTGGCTTGCGGTAGGTCGGTGGTTCTACCCGGATGCCTCTGTGCATTCGGGGTCTTCCTCCACCTGTAATTAGCTGTATGTCGCTATATGACTGAAATACATCGTACTGTCGAAGCGAAGGTAAACTCAAATAGTCATAGTCTTAATAGACACAATACACACATATAGTTTAAAAATCAAATTCTTAGTCAAAGACCATCTGTGAATGAGCTGCTTTTAATGGTCATGATAAATTTGTCATAAATGGTTTTTATGATAAATTATTGTTTCAGGCTGATGACAGACGTGCCATGGAGGGGGTGTTCTTGTTGGCCTTGCTAGGGATAAGTCTCGTCGTATTTCGCGTATACTTCATGGGAAACAAGCCACCCGAGTTTGCTCCATCTGACAACCCTGCATCGGATTCGGACAGTTTTGTCACAAGAACATTGACCTACTTATTGCTTCCAGTGTTAAACTTCTGGATTTTGCTTTGCCCGCGGATACTTAGTTTTGATTGGTCAATGTCGGCCATTCCGTTAGTCGAAAGTATCTCGGACTATAGAAATATTTTCACCCTCGTGTTCTATGGTAGTATAGTTTATACCGCATATCATATTTTACAATACATTCATGGCATCTCAGTTGAAGATTACAAGCCATTTTTAAATGGAAATGGACATTCAAATCATATTTATTTGAAACATTCCCCATTAAAGCAGAAGTCATTCCGTTACGAGAGACAGTCATCCTTACATGGAGAGGTGAAAAACACGTTAGAATCTAATTCCATGCACTCTTCAGCATCATCATCATCATCATCACATTCCATGGATGTTTTAATATTTTCAATTGCAATTATTGTATTTCCATTCATTCCTGCAACAAACTTATTTTTCTATGTGGGATTTGTAATTGCGGAGCGTGTCTTGTACATTCCAAGTATGGGATTCTGTCTTTTGATCGGCGAGGGATCGTATAAACTGTATAAGAAGCTAGCGGAGGGAAAGCAGGCTAAAGAGAAGGTTGTGCTGCTAGCTTTAGGGCTGCTGATATGCCTAAATGGCTGCCAGACGGTTTATAGGAACAGAGACTGGTCAACAGAGGAACATCTCTATACATCAGGCATAGCTGTCAACCCTCCAAAAGGTAATATTCAGAAAGTCACTATTTCCAGATTATTTGCTGTGACTTACAAAATAATTATTAGTAGGACATAATGCAGACCTTTTTTAGTCCCCAACTGGTGTTTACACTGGAGGGGACTGTAGATTTGCTCTCTGTCTGTCTGTCCGTCTGGATGTTTGGAAATCTGGATCCTGCGATAACTTAAAAACTGTTTAAGATAATATCATGAAACTTGGTATATGAATAGATGGCAGTATGGGGAGTCTGCATGTTACTTTTTTTTTTCTTGGACCAAAATTCTGGTTGCTATGATAATGGAAAAATTATGCACCCTCACCGGTAGGGGACTCATGTGTTGCGTGAAACACTAGTTTCTTGTTCAGATGTAGGTATGGGGCTTTAATATCATATTTTGGATAAATCTTCACCATTTTTCTTTTCACTGGGAAAGAAAAAAACCTAAATTAAAGAAACAAAAATTAAAAGAGCATGCCAAATGTTTTATTACATTCGCACAATATTTCTATCTTCTTGTTTTACACCCTATAAACAAGGGAGCAATAAATCTTAAAAATTGCAGAGTTGGGGGAAATCTTAAATGAGATATTTCCTAAAATAAAGACCTGGATTTATATATTATATGCACATCGTATAAAGACTTAACCTAAACACAAGGACCTCATAACATAAAACTGATATTTTTACATCATTTTGTTTTTCTTTGTTATTTTCTTCTGTGAAGAAATAAAAATAGGACATAAAACATTGACCAATCTATTGCTGAAATATGCCTATATACATTTCTAAATAACTTAAAATTGTTTAAAAAAAAAAACACAAGAAATAAAATGTTTAAAAAATTTTAAGTTGAGGCGTTTTTAAAGTCCTAGTATGTTTTGCTAATTACCTTCAATCATATGCAGGAGATGGAGAATAATGGAGATAAAAAATATAAACTGGAAATGATTGTCTACCATTTGTAATAGCTATTGACACTCTATTTGCAAAACTGTATGAAATACTTTATTTTATGTGCTTTAATTTCAAGTACGCTTGTTTTTACATTTCTTTGATAATTCCAATAATTACACGACTTAGGAGAATTGGATTTCATTTTAAGTTACTGGTGAGCTAATGGTTTCCTTGGTTTCAAAAAGAAATAAATGCTGGTTACCTTATATCTGATAAGTGTTTCCATTATGTTTATTTCATGCTCAAGTAAGTAGCATAATCTTGAAAATGATGCTTTCAAGAAAATTTTTCTCTGAAAATAAATGTTACATCCTTGTACTAATCAGACCACAGTTGGCTTCCGTAACTTTATCAGCTAGTTTTCAACATAGAAAATGCTCTTAATTTACACCTGATATCTTAAGTCAGGTTTTGGATGAGTTTTTGTAAACGTCTGATTTTTACAGTGGATGGAGAGTTATACCTCTCTGTGCCGAGGATTTTAATTGGTTAATTTCTGTGCATGCTGTTTCTGCTCTTGACATTAGTGCATATGTACTGATGTCAGAAGTTCATGTAAAGGGTTAAAAACCTATTATTTCAACACTGCTTATAATATCAGTATTTAGTGATTTCATTCTTTCAATTTGATTGTTCATCCAGTTGTCGCTGTCTGTCTGCCCGATGATTATACTCAAAATTAAGACTTTATATCGTCTTTGTAAAGTGTAAAATACTTGATATGTTATGAAGATAGTTTTTTTTGTATTAACACATAAGCTGCGTTAATCTTCTTAAATTCATATTAAAAATGTGTGTTCAAGAGGCTTTGTGCTAATAAGGTACTTGAAAATGATGAAACTTGAGTTTATGATACTCAAGATGCAGCAGATTTCACGTGCTTGAGAATATAATTTACCGGTTAATTGTAAATCTCTATTATCAGGATAAAGAAGGGAGAAAAACAGCATATTTAATGACGTGAAAAGCAATAGACATAATTATGGAGATTTTCCCCACTAGATTATTTCAAAAGATAGGTTTTTACATTTTTGACTCAGCAAAGTAAGGTCTGATTTTCCTGAACATCAAGTAAGAACATAAATAATGAATTTTGTTTGAAATGATTTTTAGGATATGAATTAGCATTGTTTTTGTTTTTCTTATGGAATCCATATGTATGTGGATAATTAAAGATTTTCCTGCACTTTATCACTTTTGAGTGAGCTATATAATTGTTGTTTAAATAACATTCATCGTCAAGGTCTCATCTCCCTATTTACCAATATAAATGGGAAAGTCATATGTTATTATTTCCCCCCCTCTTTAAAACAGCTCATACACAGATGATTGATAGAAATGAAAATGAAAACAAGTTTTTTTTCTTCTCTCCCTTGTTTAAATTGTTCGTCTTTGTTTCCCTACATATAAACTCTGTAAATGTAGGTTAAATTAACATGGGAAATCGCTTTTTTCATAAACGCACACTGTTGATTAAATATAGAAAATGGTGTCTCTGAAGCAGGTATTTGCGGTTTCATGTTACACGTTTCGAAACATGATGTCTTCCACAATTTCTGGGTAGAAAATTCATAAGTTGAGCACATGTGGTAAGAGTGAATGTGATCATTAACATGATGGCACATGGACAAATAAATTCTAAATGATTTTTAGGTTTCAATACTATTCGTAACGCTATTGCCTGTGATAGAGAAATCGCCCATTATTTTACAATCACAGAATATTGCATTGGGTGACCATGCGTCCGTAGATTTGTATTGATAGAAGTTGAAACTTAAATTCTAAGTGGCATTGACCATCTGTGAACAAGCTGCTAGAGATAAACATGCATGTCACATCACATCCTTCTCTCAATTACATGGAGACAAGGTATTAATCACCTTTTGTGATAGTTCAAGTTATTGTTTCTGATCGAGTTGTCTGACTGTTCATCACAAATCACTTTACACATGTATTCTAAAAATTTGCATTTCTACTCTGTCCACGCCAGCCTGGGGGAACCTGGCCAATATTTACAACAACCAGGGGAAGACAACTGAGGCTGAGAACGCTTACCGCAATGCCCTGAAATATCGGCCCAACATGTCGGATGTTCACTACAATCTGTAAGTATACTTCTTAATATTTTCTAGTGTATATGTATACTGGCCTAATGGGGACCAGTCCCTACTTTTAACTAGGTAGTTAGAGCTTCTGCCCCATAACTAAGAGGTAGTGGTTTGATCTGCGATTGTAACCTGCCGTAGTCATTAAAGAGAGTACAGTGCTGATTCATTTGAACTCTTTTTCTGGGGTAAAAACATAGGTGCTGTGTCAAATTGATTAAGTCGTAATTAAATGACATAATTAACTCTTTATCTTATATAGACTAATTTTAACATATTGACAAACATAGGAGACCCAGACCAGGTCTGCTACAATTTTTAGGCCCCTACCAGTGTTTACACAGGCGGGGACTATAGGTTTGCCCTCTGTCTGTCCCTCTGTCTGTCCAGACATCTGGATCCCGCGATAACTTAAAAACTGTTTAAGATAATATTATGAAACTTGATATTTAAATAGATGGCAGTATGGAGATTCTGCATGTCATTTTGTTTTTTTCTCTTACCAAAATTCTGGTTGCTATGGTAATGGAAATATTATGCACCTCACCGGTAGGGACCTCATGTCTTGCGTGTAACACCAGATACTTGTTTAGCTTGGATTCAACAGTCTGCATGGCAAAGAAAAGTCCATTGTTTCATATGCCATTTAAAGTTCAGTAAATTAATATTCTTCTAGTCATGAATTTGTACATGAATATTAATGACGTAAACTGTTAGAATTAATTATTTTGGGTCCATGACATGAACAGTGTTGTCGTATTCACTATAATGGAGTGTGTACATGTATTAATGGATTTACACTGGACTTGTGGAAGTTACCTCCCTTGTTTGGCATTCAGCAAAAAAAGAGTAGTTCCAGAACTTGGCTGCCTAGTGTCGAGATAACATGAATGGATGAGGTAATTAAATACATATGTAAATATCCGTTGTGGGTGGTATACTCTAAAATCATGCTTGTCAAGCCCCAGTCCTGTCCAAACATATTACTGAACCATTCTTTATTGACCATGCTATTAGCGAAGATATCCATCACTTTCAGCAATTTTTTTTCCTCCCCCATATCATGGTGATGTTTCATTTCTGTACTTGCATGAACT
Source organism: Solen grandis (assembly GCA_021229015.1). Classification (NCBI taxonomy): domain Eukaryota; kingdom Metazoa; phylum Mollusca; class Bivalvia; order Adapedonta; family Solenidae; genus Solen; species Solen grandis. The sequence goes on along the minus strand of CM037795.1, from coordinate 32,747,942 downwards.
CTTAAATTGATCATGATCATCAGAAAAAATAATTAAAAAAAGAAAAATCTCATTTAAAATACAAAAAGAAACAGACAAATAAAATTCCTTAAAAGATTTATGTTTATTGTAATAGATATTAATGATGCAAGCTGGAGGATACATCATGTTAATATGGCAGCCACATTGCATGGTTGTTACGTGCAGTGGGTGGGGTAATGTCACATGACATCCATCACTGTAAATCATACCGCCTGCCATGGTGCAGAAACACGCACTGCAGTATGCTGCGACAGTTTGGAGAAATAATTGATTAAATAAGATCTTGTGATGAGAAATTTGTTTGTAAGTCTGAAACGCTATGTACGGATGGAAAGAGTAGTATCAACATTGTTTAGAATCTTTGAAAACCATGGAGTTAAGTTTTTGAGAAGCACAGATATGAACATGTAATTTTAAGGTTTAGAAGAAAATTTTAGGTTGATAGATATGAAATAACAAGTCCAGGGGTTTACTTAATGATTTGACTTTCACTTGTCCAGGGGGGCGAGTTACTTTAAACATCTACTAAGCCCCCCCCCCCCCCCCACACACACATAAATAAACTTTCCTGCCGGGCTATCTTGTTTGAGAAGTCACTTGCGCAGGCAAGCGGGCATCCACTTAAGAAAACCCCTGAAGTCTAAGTAACGAAACTGAAAAAAAGATAAGACTCCAAGTCAGACAGAGAGAGAGAGAGAGAGAGAGGGGACAGAGAGAAGAGAAAGAAAAAGAAAAATTAAAATTTTGTCAGAGAGGGAAAATCCTAGTTTAACATATAGAACATGCATTGAAATTCCATTGACAGAATGCATATCTATTAATTAACCCTTTACCTCATGAATATTCATAGACAAGTCTATGACTTGATGAATATAAATTTACTGAACTTTCTAACATATATGAAGCAATGAACTTTTCTTTATCATGCAGACTGTATAGACTCTGGCTTGAAATCCACCAACAATAAATAGGGCTAAAAAAATATTTTGATTTTATTAGAGAAACAAGAATAATGAAATTTGCCCTTAAGTATTTAACCCTTTCCCTCATATAGACTCATTTTGACACACTCAATAACTTCAACAAAACCGAGTTTAAGCAATAATATAAACTATAAGACAAACCTTTTTTATTAGGTATTTAGGGCCTAAAAGACAAATTGTGTCAGTCATGAATGATTATTCATATCCAGGTACATGTAAATTCATAATCATGTCATCATCTTTATATCTCGACATAAAAATGATGATTTTATCTCAACTGTACAATATAAATTAGCAGGAATGTTTTGAAGTGAGGTTCTTCCAAGCTTCGTATCACTTTCACTAACAGATTTAACCGTTTCCCTCATATAGACTCATTTTGACGCACTCAATAGGTACCACATAAAGCCTGATCTGCAGAAAACCACAGTTAAACCTTACCAAATTTAATTACAAAATCCTCATTTCCAGACCACTGAGGAGCAGCGAACAGCATAAAACCTGATCAGCCTTACTCGCAGTCTGATCTGGTTTTATGTTGTTCGCATAGGTCTTTTCATGGTTTCCTCTATGAGGGAAAGGGTTAAGTATTACTTATAGTGTTAAGAATTGTTGGTGGAATTCGACCCTGAGCTAAAATATTGTAAAAACAAACAGAGGAGACATGGAAGGAACTGGCTGATCTGGGTCTGCTCTGTTTACCTTCATGTGTCAAAATGAGTCTATAGGCAGTAAATGGTCAAGTGACTTAATGTAAAGTCCCTGTAATGGTTTCGCTACATTTCAGACCTCATGGCCTTTCATGGAGATAACCAAGGTGTCCTAATGTTTCATTAAGATATCTTGGTTGTCTTGGTAGAATTTAAGTGGTCCAAGACGTACCGTAAGTCCTTAAGTCACTTTCATTCCCTTTACCAGCATATTTTGTCATGATAGATGTTAACCATAATTTTAATATAGTAACTGTGTGTGTTTAATCATCTATAAATTTCTGGCTTAAATTCCTGGGTTCTAAATCAAATTTCATAAATGAAATTAATCATTGTTGAAGAGAGTCTTGTCTGTATGATGGAGTATCATAGCAGGAGCTCATTTGGGAAATCCGTTTTTAGTATCATTAGTTTTTAATATGGCTGATAAATATTCCGCGTTATTGAATTAATTTGCCATTAGGATTTATTTGGAGTTATTAGCATGGCATGTGATTGATTATTAAGTAAACACATGCTGGGCTAATGTGGGGACATGTATATTAATCAGTTATTTCCAGTTTTCAATAACATCTGGGAGAAAGTTTCACGAGTTCAGTGATTGATAGGTTTGGTAATTTGGTGACCCTTTGATTTCTTGGATATCTCCCATTAGTACCATTTAGCTGTGGTTTAGAAGAATTGGGACACCCTGTCGACATTGCTTTTGAACCTGGATAAAAAAAATTGAGGGCTAAATAAAATACAGGGTTGACTTGATTTGATTATTTGCTTGTTCATTTCTTTAAAGTCCCATATTATGCTTCCAAAAGCAGTGTACATGTATATATTCTTTGGACAGAAAAGCAAATGTGTGCTACAGATTTGTTAAGAGATGCAATTTAAACATACTCCTTGACGTCAACTAAAATGCATAAATAAGAAAGATTCATTCAATTATTCACAAAAATAGCTGATTTGCATATACCGCTTTCAACATCAATTTTCTGACGTTTTTTTGTATGTCTCCATTAATGACTTGCAAGTACATAAATTGATTATGTAGCAGATAAACAAATTATGATTGAGCAACAGTTTTTCAAATTCAATTTTTTTCCCCATTACGAACCCCCCTTTTGAGAATACTTGCCAATGCAAAATGTAAACAATGAAAGAATTTTGACATCCATACAAAATATTAACATTTTCTGTGCATTTTAACTACAACAGATAATTGCACAAAATGTACCATTTGCATTAGTCTACAATATGTCAATGCTATTTCATGTTTTCTTTTTTATGAAAATTGTATCATTATGAAATATAATAGACTTATAGATTAAAGTGATCATTGGAAGAAACTATGAAATTATTATGTTTCATTACCTTTAAATTTCATATACCATGGTACTGGTAAGGTTCCTTTGCTTGGTGCTCAGCATATATCTAGGACCGGTTGGCCCAGTGTCAGGAGAATGTGACTGGATGTAGTATCATACCACATGTCTACGGCGTCATACTGCAGTGTGGCAGCACTTTCTCTGTCTCAAGTAGACATAGTCTCCAAATGACTGAAATACTCCTAGTTGGACATTAAACCCAATAAATAAACAACTGTTTCATTATCTTATATATTCAAAGACAATTTTTAAAGACATTTTTCTTGGTACATGAATTTTGTTTGGGGATGAGAGTAAGTCTCTAAATGATTAGTTTCTATGTTATGAATATTTTTTGTTAAAACCACCCACAAAATCTAAAAACTTAATTAGTTTCCAAGGGTTTACTTAAGGATTTGACTAAATTACACTTGTCCAGGGGGCAAGTTACTTTAAACATCTTCTAGCCCCCAGTGAAAACAGGTTGCCCGATCTTGAAGTTAGTTGGTGTTTTTTTATGTTTAAAACTAAATATGTGCAATATTAAGGTGGATTTTAGTTAATATGTATCAAAGACAATTTGCAAGCATTTTACCCCTGATATTCTATAGAAAATAAAAAAATTGAAAGATTTCATTTACGTAAATAAACTTGCCAATCGGGCTGTCTTCTTTGAAAAATCACTTGCCCGCAGTGATTTTAACCCGGCATGGGCAAGTGGGCGTCCACTTAAGAAAACCCCTGGTTTCTCATGAATATTAATATTGAACTTTTATTGTAAATCAAATAATAAATAATAATAATAATAAAATAATTTTCCTGCATCATACTGAAAATATTCTCATACACAAACATAGGATCGTGTTCATTGCATGAACCATTAAAATATTTCTTTTGAATATTGAAACAGTATTAACTTTCCCAGTACCATTCTATAAAATTATTAATTTTTAATGACATTTAATTATGTTGATTATGTACTGGATGGTATTTCGTGGTTGGATTCAAGTTCTAGAAAACATTACATCTATATAAAGAACAGTTACCCTGGGGATTAATATTCGTGGATAAAACCCCTCCATGAAATCGACAAAAATTAATGTTGCACGACAGTTAATGATCTCAGGGTACACAGAATCAGACTCCTTTGTGACATGAACTGAACATGAATTAAGGTCTCTCTGTGTGCAAGAAGCAATAATAGGACTGAATTCCAATTTGATTATTCATCCTGTCAATTTTTGTCATATTTCATCAGGGGAATATTGCTGCAGAATCAGAAGAGATTCAAGGAAGCCTTGGAGAGCTACAGAAAAGCCATTGGCTACAGGCCCAACTTGACAAGTGAGTAGAAACATGATTGAAATACATGACACATCCATCATGGTGCTATACTGTAAAACTTAATTTTTGCACAATTTTAATCCTATACCTCATGAATATTCATTTGCAAATTTTTGACTTTATCAATATTAATTTTCTGGAATTTTATATGGTGTATGAAAAAAATGAGTGTTTTTTGTCTTGCAGACTGTGTAAAATATGAGCTACAATATTGTATAAGCAAACAGAGGAGACCCTGATCAGACGGAGTTGTCTAATTGGTTCTCCTCTTTTTGCCAGTCTGTATATGGGAGTAAGCCTTGAATTATCATTTTTTGGATCACCCTGCATCTGTCGTCCGTCATCAACAATTTGCTTTAAACAACATCTCCTCTGAAACCACGGGACAGAATTTGATTAAACTTGGCAGGGATGATCGTTGGGTGAACCTTCACAAAAGTTGCTAAAATAAACCTGATTCATGTAGAACTCTGGTTGCCTTGGCAATGTAAAAAAGAAATGAAAACTTTAAAAATCATCTCCTTCAAAACTACTGGCCAGATTTTAATATGTTTTAGTTCAGATGCTCCTTTGGTAACCCTTTTATTCAGGTGAGCGATTTAGGGATTCTATGGCCCTCTTGTTTGTGGCTCATTGTGAATCCAACTTCTTGTGAAAATGTACATAGCCCCATGAATAGTTGATGTTTAGTTGCCCAACAGACTAAATATGCAAACTTAATTGCCACAGAATTGCTGGCTGTTGGTAAAATGTGAACATTTGTGCCTGTAAACTTGCTGGTTTTGGGATCCAGACTGTGTTATATTGAACAGCATTATGTGACTACCATACGCATACCAATGAAAATATGATAGGTCTGGGTTCCATGGCTTGAACCCAGCTTTAGTGATTTGTCTATGGTGTGATAATTGACTGTGAAATTGTCCCATCTCCTTCTGTTTCTTTATACACTTAAAATAGTTTAATGTATTTCTGTCTCATGCAGACCCTCAGCCAAAGTCACCGAGTTACTGAAATACTGTTTATCCAAACAACGGGAAAAATCAATCGAGAAGTTTGCACTCAGTACATGTACAGTAAACTTGTTATAACTGAGCAGATGTCATGTTGTCTGGAACTTCATAATTGTATTCCTCCTTCATAAAGAGAGACAAAAGAATATTTTTAATGGAGCTGTTGTCCTATAGGCTTTTGTCTGAATATTATATTGCGCTAAAGGGCAGTTGTCCTATAGGCTTTTGTCCGAATATTATATTGCTCTAATGGGCAGTTGTCCTATAGGCTTTTGTCCGAATATTATATTGCTCTAGAGGGCAGTTGTCCTATAGGCTTTTGTCCGAATATTATATTGCTCTAAAGGGCAGTTGTCCTACACTCCATGGGTCTATCCAAAATTTAATCTAAATAAGTTAAAAAAAAAATGTTGATATACACAAAAGCTGAAATACAGTCAAACCTAGGGAACAAGAAAAAGTGGCCGCATAACAGAGGTGACCGCTAATTGAAATTTAAATATAAAGCAAAATGCTACAGTTTGGTAATATTAAAATTGTTGCTAAATACAGATTGACTGCTTAGTACAGGTGGCTGCTGATACAGGATCAACTGTATATCTTAAGAATGAATCATTTAACTCCTGATTTTGAAAACCATCTTTATTAAGCCTTAACCTGTTACTTCATATTGACTCATTTTGATATAAGGCAAACAGAGCAGACCCAGATCAGACTCCTCCTATAGGAGCTGTCTGATCAAGATTCTTCTTTGTTTGCTCATACAATATTGTAGCTCAGTTTCTACACAGTCATCTGTGGCAAAGAAAAATCCATTATTTCATTAACCATTGAAAGATCAATTAATTGATATTCATCAAATCATAAACTTGTTTATGAATATTCATGAGGAAATGGGTTAAACACTGCATCTTCCCCAGCTCAGGGTATGCTTACCATGAAATGATTCTAAGTGCAAAATATCAATAGAAATATAAGGAGATTAAAAAGTTTTGCGGTCAGCACTTAATATACATTTTGCATACAATTAAAATTGCCCAGGAATGCTGCCTCACTCCATTTGAGGAAATTCCATAGAAATGGTGCAGATTTTTTTTTATTTTTTTTATGTATTGATCATTAAACAGAGCAATAACCCAACTTCTGTGTACTTGTAAAGTAGACAGATACTAGACATTTGAGAAGTTCATTTCTGGCAAATTGGCTTAAAAATTTTTTAATTTTATCAAAAAATTCAATTTTTTAGTAATTCTGCTTTTAATTGAATATAAGTCTGTTTTGCTGGGAAATATACTGTTAAATTAAAAAAAGAAAGAAAAAAAAAAAAGTTTTTTCTTTTGGCTATTGCATAAAAAAAGAGAGATTTTTTTTTTTGAAAAGAAAATTGTCTTAATGAATGCTTGATAATAGAAATGTTAAAAAGCAGCTAAGATATAGCAGTGTTTTTTTTTAACATTATTTCAGCTAATTAAAGGCCTAATTTAAACCATTTCATCCATATAGTAGTTTTTAATATAACATAATTGACTGTCATAGTCATATATTTGTGGTGCAAACTTGATGCTGTCATTTTTTTTCCAACACCTTTACTGACACATGGCAAAAACTCTTGATTTTTTCCCCCAACTTTAATGAGCTTTTGTCATAAAAATGGCCTTGTCAAGATTCATTCGGCTTTCCTATTTGACATTGATGCCTTTCAGATGGTTTTTCCCCTTCTTGAGTATTTCCCAGTGCAGTAAACCCTAGTTTAATGCTTGCAAATATGGAGAGAATTTTTTTATGACAAAAATCTTGATCCTTAGATTTTGGTTTTCTGACGACAAGAATTTCAGGGGGAAAGCAAGCAAATATGGAGCCATTCCAATTACATTAGTAGAAGTGTTACCGCTACTGGCTATATCTCAATAATGACATTATTTCCGATGATGTGTGGGTCGTTATTGTTCAGTCAGAGCCCATCTCACATCGGGAGGTGACGAATGTTTCCTGGCAAGAATAATTAGCACCAGATTATTTGTATGTTCGTTGTCTTGACGTCTTGTGCTGATGCTGAGGGACTGGTATATACAGTATAAGTTATTATATAGAAGCTTTTCATTTGGTGACCAAGAGATAAGGCTAATGAATGCTGTTGAGAAAATTATTCAAAGTTTTGTTCCTGTTTTAACCCTTTCCCTCATAGAGGACACCATGAAAAGGCCTATGCGAACAGCATAAAACCAGATCAGCCTGCGAGTAACTTGCAGGCTGATCAGGTTTTATGCTGTTCGCTGCTCCTCTGTGGTCTGGAAATGAGGATTTTGTAATTAAATTTGGTAAGGTTTAACTGTGGTTTTCTGCAGATCAGGCTTTATGTGATACCTTTTGAGGGTGTCAAAATGAGTCTATATGAGGGAATTAATTAATATTCATTGAGTCATACATTTGGACATGAATATTCAAGAAGGGGGTCTAATATGAGGGAAACGGTTAAACACTACCTATCAATCCTACATTATGATTATATTTTCTTACCATCTCTGTATATTTATGCTTGCTGTCATTTTAATCATGCTTTTTAAGCTGATTATGATTTTTAGTCCCCTACTGGTGTTAACACAGGAGGGGACTATAGGTTTGTCCTCCGTCTGTCCTTCTGTCCATCCAGATATCTGGATCCTGTGATAACTTAAAAACCATTTAAGATAATTATTATGAAACTTGGTATATGAATAGATGGCAGTATGGAGATTCTGCACATCACTTTTTTTTTTTCTCGGACCAAAATTCTTGTTGCTGTAGAAAACTTTTGCACCTCACCGGTAGGGGATTCATCTGTTGTGTGCAACACCAGTTACTTTTTAGCTTATGGTTTACCCAGGTTTATGCAGTTGACTGCTCTTAATTGTTTGCCTGCATCTCAAGATGTCGAGTTAAACTCTTCTTGACACCATATTTTCTTCAGATATTTGAGATAATCATGCAAATGACTGAAGGTTTACCATATTATTATTTATTTATTTCATTTACATCCCCGTTTGATTTTCATATTTTATGATTTTTCTGGTTTCAGTGGCCCACCTCAACTTAGCCATCCTGCTTGCAGAATTGGGAGATAAAACTGAGGCTGAAAAGGTATAGTTTTTAAAGTGTTTTATCCTAAAAAACTTGGGCTAGATCGGCTGCCACAGTAGTGGTAGTATTTGTCTGCTCTGCATCTTTTTGTCACTGTAATACCTAGAACTTACAGTTTTCCCTAAAGCTAGTGCTTGTTCGACTGACTGTACATGTTTACCCTTTTGGTTATTACATAATAATATGTTCTTAAATCCCCTATGAGCAGCTGAGACATATGGCACTAGGAAGTCATCCCCCCCCCATCTTTTAGACCACAGACTCTAGTTTAAGAAAACTGTCCTTAAATATCAATCAAAGTGAGACAGGTTTCAGTCATGTGACTCGAAGGTCAAGGTCACTCTGAAAAGGTCGAAGTTTACACTGGTCAAAGTTTACACTGATGCTATTTCTTGTCCACTCTTATTAACAAATCTGTGTATAGGATAGAGTCCATTAAGATATTTCTACAGACAAGAGAAGAGCCTTCTGTTTTCTTGAAAAATGTCTTGACTTGACTATTGACTTGACTATTTGAGTTTACTGTCGCTTTGACAGTATTTCAGTCCTATTGCGACGTCCAGCTAATTACAGGTGGAGGAAGACCCCGAATACACGGAGGCATCTGGGTAGAACCACCGACCTACCGCAAGCCGCTGGAAGGCTTTCTCACATGAAAATCCGAATGACCCTGCCGGGATTCGAACCCACGCGGTGAAGGGCTGAGTGAGTGTTAAAGTCGAACGACTTTACCATCTTGGCCACGGAGGCCCCAAAAATTTCTTCATAGCATTAAAGCATCCAACTTAGGAGTCACCTTAGATTTGTGGCAATCACTTGGTTTTGTCAGAAAGATTTATTTTGTACATGATAAAATAGAAAGGTGTTCTACTGAAATTAATCCGAGTAAATTTGAATTTTGAGAGCTTCTGATTGGCCACAAATTGAGGATGTCACTTCTAAATGGGGAGAAATGTCTGTTTTCATGGAAAACAAGCATGTAATTTGTTACTTAAGTTTATGTAATTTTAAACGGTGTCCAATAAATCATGTAATAACAAATGTCTGTTTGTGATGCACAACAGCATCTTTTACATATTTCCATCACAGTTCTGCATAGTGCAATTGATTTACTATTAGATTTTATTGGCAAGAGAACATTGGAGAAGATCTGAAAATGGAATGATTTGTTATTCATTGTTTTTTGGCGCAGGTTATTGTGAATTTGTTTTACTGGAATAGTGAATTGATCTGCATGTTTGTAATGGAAACAGAGCAGAGAGAATTGATGCTTTGCAATGCAAGTTCTTGTTGCTTATGAATTTTTAATGGAAATGACAAGACAAAACTAAAAACGCAAAGTTATTATTGCATGGTTGATTTAACAAGAGTGTATATTGATTATTGAAAATACAGTTGAAACTTGTTATGTCGACATCGCGAGTCTTGACATTTAGTATATCTCGACATACTTTAAAAGTCCCGACTTTTTTCCCTATTAATATATATATATATATACAGTCGACATTGTATTAAGAGACCACTCATGGGACTGCCAAAAAGTGGTCGCTTAATGAAATGATCTCTTAATTGATATTTTTGGAAATCCAGGCAAACATGTTATATATATACAAACTGTAAGCTGAATTGTATCATAACGTTATATCATATTACAACATAAATACGATGTAAACTACACAAAGTTTTGTTGTTTATACTGAAAACATCAACATGTTTATTTTTTGTCATATCTTTCGATTTTTTTAGCTGTTATGTCATTGGCTAAGGTTTGCATTTGGTGTTCGGTGGAAAAACAACATTTGACATTAGATTCATGGATGGATTCGGACAATTTCAAGAAAAAATATTATTTAGCAATGAGCTCTCTTTATGTCTCTGTCTAACATAAATCAAGAAACCCCCGATAAATTTATTTCGATCGTGCGCACTGGTCGCGTATTATAAGACTTACTGTACATACTTATAGGTACGAATTGTTAATGGTACGCATTGCATCTGGAAGTATTAATTTACCTTATTGCCAAATATTCTTTTACCAAAATCCGAAGCATTCGGCATTTGGAGGGATGGTTTCACCTTTGTTATGCTTAGTAACTGTTGAAACAGGAACCAGGAACTATATTTAGAATTTAGTTGCACATGGTGCAGTCATGCATGGTCAAAACAAATTGGTTTCAGGGGAGCACTTTTGATTGGGATAATTGTTTGTTTGTTCGGATGTGTTAAAGATGAATATACACATGCTCCAGCGTACACGATAATTAGCAACGGAATCAAACTCGGTCGCTCATAAAAGTTGATTTTGTGCATAATCTTATGTAGCAGGGACTTGGTTTATGTGGTCGCTGGTTGCATAATAAAAAGTCGATAAATTGATACAGTAAAAAAGTTCGGGCGGGATTTATAATTGTTGTTTGATAAAAAAGTCGTTTAATACAGGTGGTTTGCATGTACGATGTTGACTGTATATATATATTAAATCCATTCTTATCTCAACATTTTGTATTTCGACATTTTTTTATATCTCGACATATTTCTTTGATCCCAATAGATAAATTCTCACCTGAAACAATATGTTTATCTCGACACATGCAGACATGCTCATGGATGTGCAAAAAGTTACCACACTTTCGTCCTTATGTCCCAAACTAGCGCAATGAATGTCAATTACTTCATTAATATGTTGCAAAATGTCATGTTTGGAATTCACCTGATTAATGCTAGATGCAATCATAGACACTATAATACATTATAAGACATAAATTATGAACTACATAATTTCACGACACTGTTGATCTAACGTCAGCGCCATTTTGTAGTATTAAAAGGTATACGACATTAACTTCAACAAAACCGAGTTTAAGCAATAATATAAACTATAAGACAAACCTTTTTTATTAGGTATATAGGGCCTAAAAGACAAATTGTGTCAGTCATGAATGATTATTCATATCCATGTACATGTAAATTCATAATTATGTCATCATCTTTATATCTCGACATAAAAATGATGATTTCATCTCAACTGCACAATATAAATTAGCAGGAATGTTTTGAAGTGAGGTTCTTCCAAGCTTCGTATCATTTTCACGAATAAGTTTAACCCTTTCCCTCATATAGACTCATTTTGACGCACTCAATAGGTACCACATAAAGCCTGATCTGCAGAAAACCACAGTTAAACCTTACCAAATTTAATTATAAAGTCATTTCCAGACCACTGAGGAGCAGCGAACAGCATAAAACCTGATCAGCCTGCGAGTTACTCGCAGGCTGATCTGGTTTTATGTTGTTCGCATAGGTCTTTTCATGGTGTCCTCTATGAGGGAAAGGGTTAAAACTTTTTTTCATATAGACTAATTTTGATGCATTTGCAAGCAGTGCAGACCCTATAGGAGCTGTCTGTTTAGGGTCTCTTCTTATACAGTATTGTAGTTCAGTTTCTACACAGTCTGCATGGCGAAGAAAATTCCACTGATTCATATACTTTTTGAAGTTCAGTAAATGAATATTCATCAAGTCAAGAATTTGTATATGAATATTCATAAGGTAAAGGGTTAATATTGTCAGTAAATGATGGTCATGAGTTTAAGATTTTATTTATCCCAGTTTTTATGCTCCAGCATTAATAGATTGAGGGTGGGGGGGATATTAATTTTATCCTGTCAGTTTGTCCGTCTGTTTATCTGACAGAGAACTTTAACTTTGGCTATAATTTGAAAACTACATGTATACATGTATATAAGGTATCAACTTGAAACCTAAAGTATACATGCATGGTGGCTAGGAGAAGTACAGTGACCAGGAATCATAACTCAAGCTGATCCCAATTTTGAATTATCTCCCTTTATTTAATTTCATAATGGGTTTTATTTGAAGCAGGTTTCTCCCTTTATTTAATTTCATAATATATTTTATTCAGAGCAACTATGTGGGATGAAGGCTTGAAATTTGGCATACTTTCTCCACTAAGGAAGATCTTTCAATTGATATCAATTATTAATTCATTTTGCATCTGATCCCCGTAGTGGCCCAGAGGGGATAAGCTCAAATGGGAGCATCATGTTTTGTTTATTGCTGTTATATGTGTATGATTTGGTCCATCATAACACAGACCCAAAATACAGCATTGTATTGGATCTACGTTGGATTGATCTTGTACAATTGCATGTTGTTTCATTTTAACAGCAATTAAGGTTTTGTGTAAATAATATAGTGCTTATGATATAAAGTGTATATCTTTGCTTTGAACTTGTCTAACACTAAAGAAAATGTGAACATGTATGAAAAAGATATTGTGGAAAATGAATTAGAAATGTTGTCATATTTTTTATACTTTTTGTTAGAATATATATTTGTATGAAACTGCTGACTAAAATTACCCCCCCCCCCCCCAAAAAAAAAAAGGGAAAAACATGTCATAATTAATCATTTAAGATTGATCAGCGACGTATTGAAGGATATATTTCAACATTGGGTAGCAAATGTCAACATGTTCAAAATCCTTTATTCGAGATTGTCGAATCCTCAAATCTTTCGGCATTGATCATATTTGGGACTTCAAATAGCTGAAGATTTCAGTCGGATAAGAGTTTTATAGGAAGTGATTAGACACATCAAAAGATAACCACTTCACGGTCTGGAGTATTCATTGATACCAGTTCTAGAACTATCAAGTGTGTTTAAGGATTAGATCAGTAAAAATAACATTGTTTGAACTGTATTGCAGTCTGCAGGCAAGGTTGTATAAACTGCATGTCTTTCTAAAGGAGAAGGTCAAATGAAATGTTAATCAGAGATTACATTAAAGCTCAAATCTATTCAATCTATTCAATCTTTGCAAAAAGCTTGAAGGTTGATCAGGATTTGATATCAATGCATGTTTTCTAATAGTGTGGGATCTGATAAGAATGAGAAATTGATTTCATGTTTTTTTGCGAAAAAGTCTGGCAAGTATGCACAGAGGAAAATAAAATTCCCCAATGTTAACAGTAAAGAGATAATGTTATCTCCTATGAGGGGAGATCAGCCTACTATAGAAAAAACAGGAAAAACTTGAATAAGTGCATATATATATAGAACATATGTTGATTTTTATTTGTATTTATTTTCTTCCATGATAAACATTATTGTCACCAGTTTGATCGGGGTTTAATTTGACAATATTTTGTGACAGAAAAGCGTGTGAAGAATTAATGGTGTAATGTTTTTGTTTTTAAAGGATGTGGTTTAATGTTTCCATGCAGATTTATGTATGTAGAAAATATGTCCATTGAGTTGCAATAATTAGTCAAAAAAATAATTCAAGAAATCCGAGCTGAGAGATTATTTTAACTAATTTTCTAACGGAAAGGCACAGAAGCATGCTTCAGCTTCAGAGGTCAGAGGTCAAGGTTACATAAAGTAGTCAAAAATAGGTACATAACTAACTTTAAAAAAGCTGGATTTTGTGTAGTTTCCACATCTCTTGTTTAACCTTTCCCTCATAGAGGAAACCATGAAAAGACCTACGCGAACAACATAAAACCAGATCAGCCTGCAAGTAACTCGCAGGCTGATCAGGTTTTATGCTGTTCGCTGCTCCTCAGTGGTCTGGAAATGAGGATTTTGTAATTAAATTTGGTAAGGTTTAACTGTGGTTTTCTGCAGATCAGGCTTTATGTGGTACCTATTGAGTGCGTCAGAATGAATCTATATGAGGGAAAGGGTTAAATGTTGTTGGTAGAATGAAGTATGGTCATCAATGCACAGTATATCTCCTTTATAATGTTATAGGTACTGTTCTATATTGGTACATGCTGTGTTATAGGGTATAGATACACTCTATATAATGCAGTCTAATTATGTATCTCAAAGTTTTATTTTGTGATGGTTGGTATTTTAGTTAACTTCATGTGCATTGTTACATACAATTTGTGATATGGCTCCATATAATGCAGCATATAGACCAGACCCCAAATATAGTGTTTTAATTAGGTGGCATTGTATTGGGCAAGGACAATGTTATTACTATGACGACAATAAACGGTATCAAAATTTGACTGTTAATTATTATTTGCGCTGTAGTGGGGTGCACAGTAATGGGTCTGCTTTGTGTAAGAATTATGTATAATATGACCTTGACATTACAGGTATATCGCCACTGTGCTGATCTGGAGACGTCCAAGCTGAAGGACCCTCGTCTCCATGACAACACCAAAATCTCCTGTCTGTACAACCTGGGCCGTCTCTATAGCGACATGCACAGAAACACGGTAGAGTCTTACATTATCATTAATCATGGGTTCTAAAAAATTCAAAGCTCAGTCTCAAATATTGTCATGCCATTAAACAGGAATTTTATTTTGTGGTATTTGAAGTTGAGAATAAGGTCTGTTTTTGAGGAAATGCTGCTTGACCTGAATTTCTCATCATAAGCTGCATAGTGTCAGTGTGATTATCAGCATCTTTGTATTTTTCATTTGCAACAATAATCTTTGCCTTTGGAAACAAATTCATGTACAATGATTTTCCTGATCTATTCCTTTCTCATTCTTATGTAAAAAGGGAACAAAATATTAGTAATAAAAAATAAAATTACAAGTTACAAATTTGAGAATAAGTGGAAAGTTATCTTTTACGGACCAAAGGTTAGGATTTTATATTTGGGTCCAGAGGTAAAGGTCAAGGTTACTGATTTTGTTGCTAGGCTATTTAAACATCCCAGTGACCTTCACAGTGTCAAATTGAGTTGGGGCACTAAGGTTAAAGACTTTTGTGCCATGATTAACTTGTTTTAGGGAAGTTAGAGCACAAATCTAACCAGCAGTGTGGTATATTAATATTACTGTTGTGTATTGTAGGAAGCATTGCGAGTGTTTGAGGAAGCGATGCGGAAGATGCCAGACCACTATGTTCCTCATAGTCTGTACAATATGTATGGTGAGTGGATAGGTTTTATATCATTTAGAGAAGGTTGAATGAAAATATGAAAGAAAGATTTTCATCATCTGTGGTATTGATATGAATATTGATTGAAAAAAAACCCCACCCTGATCAATGACTTGGAAAAATCAAGATTCCCAAAATAGAGGTTGAAACTTCATTCTGGATTTTCACAATTCACTGGCATTCAAATGTGACTAGGATTCACATGTCACAGGCTATATTATAAACTCTTTCCTATGTTTCGCTAAAAGTTAGAAACAGAATTAACTTGCCAAACTGCTTGAAGCAAGATAAGTTGTCAAATCATATGGGGCCAGTACCCTAAAATTACCTGCAAGTATTCATATGACTTAAGCAGTCTCAAAATTAGAGAAAAAAAATGATTATCAGCAGTGAGTTCTTGAGCAACTGATTGTTGCCATTGGAGTGATGATCAGTTTATCACTAGTCAATACTTCAGGTGTGTGTGGGTAGATGCATGCTTAAATATTGATTGTGTTTGCTGGGATTTAAAGTCCCCAGGACAGTATTTAAATAGATAAGTATCGAATCTCAGGTAGTATGAAATATTAAATGGTTAGCTGCCTGGTTTTCATAAAATTTCAATAAAACTTGGGAATGAGATAAATATTCTAAAATTAGAATGAATTATAACAACAGAAAAATAACATTTGGTATGGTGTAATTAAAAGGACAGCACATCTTTATGGCACAAAATATATATCAGAATGAACCAATTTAACCCTTTCCCTCATATAGACTCATTTTGACACACTCAATAGGTACCACATAAAGCCTGATCTGCAGAAAACCACAGTTAAACCTTACCAAATTTAATTACAAAATCCTCATTTCCAGACCACTGAGGAGCAGCAAACAGCATAAAACCTGATCAGCCTGCAAGTTACTCGCAGGCTGATCTGGTTTTATGTTGTTCGCATAGGTCTTTTCATGGTTTCCTCTATGAGGGAAAGGGTTAATCACTCTCGATGGCTCTGGTGGTGGCGTATGTGGTCAATATTGTGGGAGGAAACTGGAGAGCCTGCAGAAAACCCACATGTCTGGACTGGCAACCACTGTACCCTTTCATGTACGTGACAAAGTATTGAACCCAGGTCACATTGGTGAAAAGCAAGGCGCAATAACACTAAGCTATCCAGGCACCCAAAGTAATTAAGTCAAGATTTGGGAGTGTATCAGGAAGAACTTTGTGATTGAATGTTGGTATAATAAATGTCAGAGAATTCACTTTGAAAATGTGTGCATTTGATCCAGGATTTGTATTTTCAATAATTTTGTTGTGAATTTGCATATTTTAATACAGCAATCTACATTGTTATTTATAGGGCTTTGATTTCAGAGGTGAATTTGTATGTGTTTTTGTTTTTTCTAACTTGAAAAAAAAAAAATCTAGGTTCTTAAAATTCTTTCAACTCATATAAGGTGTATAGTTAATTGCATGACATTTAATATAGGTTGAATGAATTTACTGATTTTAAGAATGTGAAGAGAGAGAAAATAAACATTCAGTGAAGTAAAGGGCCTATTCAGTATTACAAATTCCAGTTTAAAACCATTTGAATACTGCAATCTATACCAGTAAAGACCAATGAAAGACTAGAGAGCAATTCTCAGCCAAGTTAGGATTTTCTTGTTAGGGTAAGAGCAGAAAGCTATATAAACCTGCAAGTCCAGTGGTAATGAGATTCTGAGGTTCTGGGTTTGAATCCATTTGTGGCTAGAAATTTTCATTGCATTCTCAAGTGCCAAGTACTGGTCCAACCCAAAAATTGTTGAAAGGGATTAGTATAAGTTTGTTATCAGATGAAAAATAAAATGAAATTAGATATACTTAAGTTTGCATATGTCGTTATATGAAAAAAGAGTTAAAGGTACTGTGGGCGCTTATGACTATCTTTGCAACTAATGCAGACCAAGATCAGCTTGCACAACTTTGCAGTCTGACCATGGTCTGCACTGTTTGCTAATCAGTCAGTAAATCCTAAGTAAGCACCTCCATAAACTACTAATGGCTCAGTCCAGAATGAAAAAAGGACAAGTCATATTAACCCTTTCCCTCATGTAGACTCATTTTGACGCACTCAATAGGTACCACATAAAGCCTGATCTGCAGAAAACCACAGTTAAACCTTACCAAATTTAATTGTAAAGTCCTCATTTCCAGACCACTGAGGAGCAGGGAACAGCATAAAACCAGATCAGCCTGCGAGTTACTTGCAGGCTGATCTGGTTTTATGTTGTTCGCATAGGTCTTTTCATGGTTTCCTCTATGAGGGAAAGGGTTAAGAAATTTAGCATGGTAAGGGTAAATGTAAATTTTTTCTCCTGTTATGAATCAGTACAATAATTGTAATAGTTCGAAAAAAGGGTTAATCAGAATATCATGCATAAATATAGGTGCATGTACATTGACGGAAAGTTCTAACTGATCATTTTAAATTTATGAAATATCTCAAAACCTTAGGAATTGTAGTAATCAAAATTTTATTTCATTTTCGGGTATGCGAAAGGTGAACAATATGTGCAAAATTTCATTGAAAGTGGTTGCAAATTACAATGGCAGTAAGTAATGTTGTAAAGCAACCCTCAAAAGTCGAAGTCAAAACAGATAAATTATTGGTTAAAACTTTACGTCAGTGTATGTTTCTAAACCTTTATGATAAGCTCTGAAAGGAAATACTCTGGTTTTCCATGTCTTATTATAAGCATTTTTTTTTCCCCCATCAGTTCACAATTTTACTGTATTCGGTAATTTGCTGAAACTGAAGATGTAAGTTATTTCTCTTGAGAATCAATAGGCTGTTGCATGATAAGCATTCATTTCTTGGAATTGCCTGCCTTGCTTGTAAACCTATTGAAGTATAGATTTTGGTAGTTTCCAAGCTTTTGTTCTTGGCGCTGCAGTTTATGACATCTGTTGAATTATTGATGGAAAGTTGGATCTGCCTATTGTCTACCACTCTTGAGAATACTTTCCTGTTTGTTAGATAAGTTTTAATGCTTCTGGTTACATTGTCTGCGCATACGATTTGTGGTGAAGTAACAAGTTTATGGTAAAGATATATATATGTGTGCTATTATTTGCTGACTTACATATGAAGTGTTCAGTCTTGACAGTAAATTCTTTGTTACAAATATGTTTTGTCACCATGGAAAGCAGAGCAGACTATGATCAGACTGAGAAACCGTCTGATCATAGTCTAATATGTTTATTCATTGTAGCTGAGGCACAGTAAGGAGAAATCCATTGTTTCATATACCGTATAAAGTCAAGTGTACTACTTTTTATCAAGTCATAAAAAGTCCATGAGGCAGAAGAAAAATGTTGAGATAGAAGAAAAAATAGGAGTTGAGGGATTGGAATTGCTTGAAAAGATGCTTTTTTTTCCCGACATTACAAAGGAAGAATCTTTTACCATAAATGTTTAAAATCTAATCCTTCCTTGAAAGTTCTCTCTTATCAGTATTACATGTAGAATTTAAATGGTAAATGGTGATTAATAAAGATATGGTATGGTATGCCACAATATATAGTTTGCAAAGACAGTGTAATGCTGAAGGTAAAACTGTCTTGATATTATCTATTTATGAGACACATTAAAAGCCTCCCAGATTCTTTGTGCATTTTGCGTGTGAATGTAAACAATTAAAACATTTGAGCTACAACTCTTTTTTGATGTGTTTCAACGTTTAGAACAATTTTACAAGATTAAATCTTGGCAAATTTCTTCAGAAGACATGGTTGTTGTGAAAGTTGAGAAAAAAAATATGTAAGAGGATGAACATTTGAAGGGAGTCAAACATCAAAGAGGACATTGAAATAAACAAGGATTAAGCACTTGTAACAAACACTGCTCTTGTTCTTAACAAGAAAACCTGTCATTTACAGAAATAAGTTTAAAACCCTTGTCAGCATATCTTTGTTGATTTTTGGACTTGAAAGAAATCTGGGCAATAAAATGTAACTCTAGGCACGTGTCAAATTACCTTTGATAGGGCTTTGTGGTGCATGGGGAAGTTGCACAGTAGACAAGAGATTGCACCTGGGAGAAATAATTCAAGTGAAAGTCAACAAATGGTTTAATCTCATGCGGTTTGTGAAGTGTGTACATATGGTCATGCATGACAATAATAGATTTGTCATACAAAATGCACATTGTTTTATTGTAATAGGTTATAGGAACCCTATTTGCATATGTCTTTGAAATTTAATATAAACATTTTTTTTCAATGTACTGAGAAGCTAGTTTTCATAGCTTATATATAATTCTCTTGACTGATCCTGGGTTGGACAAGTGCTTTGCACCTGGAAAGATCTTGAAAAAAATGACCCAAGCAAGACTCCCAGCTTGAGTCCATGAATACAACAATTGAACCATGGTGCTCTTTTTTGGTGATACTACAATTTACTAGTACAAATATTGATAAGGAATTACATTTTTTGTTTTAACTTAGATGAATACCTTATTCCATGGATAGATTTGAATGTCCAGGAAGTTAAGAAATGCAGTTCATATATTTCAGTGTAGTGCTAAATGTATCATTGACTTTAAAAATGCCGTTTTTTTTTAGCTCACCTGAGCACATGTGCTCAGGATGAGCTATTAGATCGATGAATGTCAGTCGTCCGTCATGCATCCATACCTCCTCGTCCATAATTAGTTTATTTGCACTCTTGCATCTTTATTTCTTAAACAATCATCTTCAAACTTTATGACAATGTTAATAACCATAATCTGTAGGTCAAGTTCAATTGTGGCTGATATCAGCCAATTAGGTCAGGAGTTATTACTCTTTAAATATTAAATAAATGCCAAATTTCACTTTGTTTGCAATCTAGCATCATCATTTCTTAAGCAATTATTTTCAAACTTTATGACAATATTTATAGCCATAATTTCTTGACCAAGTTCGTTTCTGGCTGATATTGGTCAAATATGGTTTTTAATATTAAAAATTGCCTGATTTCACTTTGTTTGCACTTTTGCATCTTCATTTCTCAGCAGTCATTTTCAAACTTTATGATAGTGTTTATAGCCATATTCTCTAGGCAGAATTGGTTTTGGCAAATTAGGTCAGGAGTCATGCCCCTTTTATTATTAAAATCCTTAACTTAGTTTGCACTCTAGCATCTTCATTTCTTAAGCAATCATTTTCAAACTTTATGATATAGTTAACAGCCATAATCTCTCAGCCAAGTTTGACTATGTCTGATACTGGATAATAGGTCAGAAGTTAAGCCCCTTAATTAAAAAATGCCAGATTTCACTGTTTACACTTTAGCATCTTCATTTCAAATGCAATCATTTTGAAGTTTCGTGGCCAATGTTTATAGCCATAATTCAAATATTGACCACAGGTACTGTTTGGTTTGTGAAATTGAAATGATCTCATGAATTATGTATTCAGTACAATTATGCTATAATTTATTAACTTGTACAGGCAATGAAGGCAGTTTTTCTATGGTGAGCATTTTGAGGGCCATCTTGGCCCTCTTGTTTTTAAAATTTGGCTTCTTTCCTCTGCGCATATTTTTTTTAACTTTTATTAAATGCATAAGCCGATTCTTAATTTTGTAAATTACCTATGCTGTCTGTTGAAATATTAAACAAAAATTATCTATCAGGGTTGATATTCAGAAGTGATTCTCTAGGGTCTTGTGCCCTATCTTTGGGCCATTTGTTTTAATCGTTCACGTCAGACATTTGTGACTCAATAATGAAACTTTACAAAAGTGATCAATATAATTGTCAGACATTGTGGAGTTTAGTGATCAATTATTCAATGATGCAGATAAATTGTGTGGATATATATCAATAGTACTTTCTAGATAATAATTAATTTTACATGATCAAAACCCAGATTTCTTCTATAGATTTGATTGTGATAGAGGATGAATCAATTGAAGAAGTCAAAACTGTGACATTTACAGGGGAGGTGTTTGCCAACATGGGTCGCCATGAGGAGGCGGAGAAGTGGTTCCGGGAGGCACTGAAGGTCAAGGCTGACCACATTCCCGCCCACCTGACCATGGCCAAGCTGAACCAGAAAAAGGTCAGTGCGCTTTGAAAGTTGATACTTTTATATCAGCTGGATAAACAACATATACATGCATGTAATATTCATATCCTTGAGTAAATATTAATGGTGGGGAAAACTGCATGACATTTTTAGCCTGAATAGTAAATTTTGGTGGAAAACTTCATGACATTTTAGCCTGAATAGTAAATTTTGGTGGAAAACTTCCTGCCATTTTAGCCAGAATAGTAAATTTTGGTGGAAAACTTCATGACATTTTTAGCCTGAATAGTAAATTTTGGTGGAAAACTTCATGACATTTTAGCCTGAATAGTAGTTTTGAGGAAAACTGCATTACTTTTTCAGCCTAAATAGTAGTTTTTGGAAAAACTTCATGGCATTTTCAGCTGAAATTGTAATTTTTTGGAGAACCCCATATTTTCAGCGTATCTAACAAAAAAAAAAAGAAGAAGAAGCTCTGATAGTGTAATTTTACTATTATTTATCATTTCATTTTTTCTCTCATGCATTGAAATTCCCCATTGGGAGCCTCAATTACATATTATGACATCATTTTTGGATTTGACATCATTTTTAGCACACCTGAACCCGTTGCATATAGTTCAAATTTGAAAATTCTTCTTGTCTAAAAGTATAAAAGTACTGGCTGAATTTCAAAGTTTTTTTGGCACAGATGTTCAATGAGTCACTCTCTACCAGAATTGTTCAGATTATTTGGATTGGTCCAAAAACACGGCCACCAGGGAGCAAAGCCCCTTTTTACTTATATGTTTATAATACAAATTTGAAAATTCTTTTTTGTCCAAAGAATGCATTGGATTTATGGCTGGCAGGGGCAGAGCCCATTTTCCATAATATTATAAGATATTTGCTGTTAAAATCTTTTTCTCCCGCTAATACCTGGTTCTCAGGTTAGCAATCCCAGGGCCATCATGTCCCTCTTTTATTATTTTTTCAATAAGGCTAAATCATTGTGACTTAACTTTGAATTAGACATGCAATTTTTACTTAGGCATGCAGGAAACTTCTTTTCCCATGAAAATGATAATATTATATATTTAACAGTGAATGATATATTTATGATTCATAAATATTTTTCACAATGTGCTCAAGGTAAGCTTTTGTGATCGCCCTTCGTCCGTCGTGCATTGTGGGTCGTTAACAATTTGGCTTGTTAACACTCTAGAGGCCATATTTTTAGGTCAATCTTCATTAAACTTGGTCAGAATGTTTGTTTCCACAAAGTCTTGGACAAGTTTGAATTTGGGTCATGTGGGGTCAAAAAGTAGGTCATGAAGTCAAATCTTAGTAAAACCTTGTAAACACTCTAGAGGCCACAATTTTGGCCATATCTTCATGAAACTTGGTCAGAATGTCTGTTTCCATAAAATCTTTGACAAGTTTGAAGTTGGGTCATATGGGGTCAAAAAGTAAGTCAATTTGAAAAATTCAATATATGTTGCTCATTTATAATCAGGTGAGCGATTCAGGGCCATCATGACCCTCGTTTACAGAAAACATGGCTTGAAGATGATTTTTACTGATAATAGCAAAACATTCAAAGATGTCTCATGACTTTGTAGAAACAATACTGCAGCTATACTATCAAAATCATTATTTCAGAAGCAAAGTGTTTATTTGCAAAAAATAGAAACATGTCTTAAATAACACTTTTGTAATATTTCAGAAAAGTTAAGCTGAATGTACTCCTATAAAATTGATTTTTTTGTGAAAATAAAAGCTGAACATGCCATGAGATTTCACATCGAATGAAACAGTAATGGTTGTGTCTGGTGCACAACACAGCCAGCAACTTAAATGTTCGCAGTTTACATGTATCAAACTAGGAAGTGAAATGCTGTTTTATTCAGAATGATAGTTTTCAAAGGAGGAGGTACCCTTTTGATGAATTCAATGTATAGGGTAGCACCATTTGATATATCCTTTAGAGGAAATGCAACAAACCAACAATATACTGAGTGAAGGGAATGTTATTTGAACATGATGTTATGAAAGGGATGAGGCCGAAATTTGTCCAATATATGATAGACATATAATGGTGTACATTTCATAAAATGTTTGAATTAACAAGATTTTTTTTCTCTATGTGTAAATGTTGTGCATATTAATTGTGGTTATAAATGCAGGTGTCTTGAATGAATAAAATATTCTGATTTTTGTATAGTTTGTAAAAGGTAGTGTCATCTTGCTTGATATTTCTTGGTATTGCTCTCTTGCTCTGTATCCTCTTAACCCTTTCCCTCATAGAGGAAACCATGAAAAGACCTATGCGAACAGCATAAAACTAGATCAGCCTGCGAGTAACTCGCAGGCTGATCAAGTTTTATGCTGTTCGCTGCTCCTCAGTGGTCTGGAAATGAGGATTTTGTAATTAAATTTGGTAAGGTTTAACTGTGGTTTTCTGCAGATCAGGCTTTATGTGGTACCTATTGAGTGCGTCAAAATGAGTCTATATGAGGGAAAGGGTTAAAATCAGTGAAATTTTCTCTAAAACGTCATAAAGACTTGACTCATAGGTAAACAGAGCAGACCCAGAGCAGACCCAGATCAGCCCTCAGGAGCTGTCTGATCAGGGTCTTCTCTGTTTGCTGATATCATATTGTAACTCAGATTTCACACAGTTTGCACAGCAAAGAAAAATTCATTTACACATTCAAAATTCTAATGAATAAATATTCATCAGCTCATAAATTTGTACATGAATATTCATGAGGTAAAGGGTTAATGTCAGTATGTTAATTGACAAATAAAATCTATATATATAATTGTGTGTTTATAGGGACAGGTGGCCGAGGCAGAAAAGTGGTTCAACAAAGCAAAGGAGATCGACCCCAATGACTTGTCCATCTCTCAGCACTATGGTGGGTCTACTTGTTTTCTATACTCACTTTATGACTGGACACTGATCCCAGTAGCTGAGTGGTTAGAGTGTTCATTCTAGATTTTGGAGGTCATGGGTGAAATACCAAACTTGTTGATAATGGTGCAGAAGTAGATCATATGATTGGTGCTTGGCTTAAATGATAAAAGTGGTTCTCAAACTTAATGGTTTGATGTCAGAGTAGTTTGACTGGGTGTGGTAACATGTCACTTGTTATCAGTGTGATATCTCAGTGTGGCAGCTGTATGTCTCTCTCATGTAGACAAAAGTCCCAAAATTACTGGAAAAAAAACATGTTTTTGGGACATTAAACGCAAGCAAGCATATTGACTGGCCCCAGTGGCCTGCTGGGAAGAGGTTACATGTTTGATCCCTGGCCATGAATAACAGATCCTGGTGGCTCAGTGGTAAGCGCTATTGCTGCTGGTTGTTTTTCTTTCATTTAATTGTAGAACTTGGCTTAGATTAGGAAGGGAATAATGTTACTACCTGTTTCTATAGCAGCAATTTGACACAGTGACCTTGCTATTAATGAATGTCTGTTCTCATAACATATATTAGGGATGAGAATATTCTGACAATTGGTGGGATTTTGATTTTATATTTTTTGAGATTATGTACCCAAATGTCCCCTTGATCTCCAGTCTTTCAGGTGTATTTCTTATGTACCCCAAATGTCCCCTTGATCTCCAGTCTTTCAGGTGTATTTCTTATGTACCCCAAATGTCCCCTTGATCTCCAGTCTTTCAGGTGTATTTCTTATGCCCAAATGTCCCCTTGATCTCCAGTCTTTCAGGTGTATTTCTTATGTACCCCAAATGTCCCCTTGATCTCCAGTCTTTCAGGTGTATTTCTTATGTACCCCAAATGTCCCCTTGATCTCCAGTCTTTCAGGTGTATTTCTTATGTACCCCAAATGTCCCCTTGATCTCCAGTCTTTCAGGTGTATTTCTTATGTACCCCAAATGCCCCCTTGATCTCCAGTCTTTCAGGTGTATTTGTTATGTACCCCAAATGCCCCCTTGATCCCAGTCTTTCAGGTGTATTTGTTATGTACCCCAAATGTCCCCTTAACCTCTAGTATTTCAGAGTTTTGTCCTGTTCCTTTATCATTTTTATCCCTGATTTTTGAGTACCCATAAATGCTACAGAATTATTTTGTCATTGTTTTTCTCCACTGTTCCTACTTATCATTTTTGTAGTGAATAGATATTTTGTTGTTGATTTTTATACATATAGTTACCTTATAAGGAAATATACATATATATTATTTGGCTTTTATTGAGAATCGTAAAACATCTCTTGTTAAATTGAGATTTGTTCACAAAATTATCTGTAAATCTGACCATCCTTATTGATTTTGCAGCTAGTATACAGCATTAATAAGAATATAAAGACTTTCTATGATAGAGTCTTGTCTCTTGTGCAAGATTTCCTGTAGCATTATGATCATATATCAAGTTATTTTGTCCATTGAGAAATGGTGTCTAGACTTTTTGAATTATACCAGGAAATGTCAGTTTCATTTTCTGGTAATATTTTCTGCTGATAAATATTAGTTATACACTTATTTCTAGACTTTGTGTGTAGGTTAACAGATGCTTGTTTATATAAATGAGAAAGAACAATTTTCCAATACACTATTTACTGAATTAAAGTCTATTTTTTTTAAATATACCAGCCTGGAAAGGAATCTATTTTTCATTAGAACAATATCTAATTAGATTTGCATTAAAAAAAAATAAATGAATAAAAGATTTTGGGCTGACAGAACAGTGTTAATTTGCCTTTTGTGTTACAATGGGCATGTAGGAATGGTATTAATTAGTTAGTGGATTTGATCCCCGGCTGCAACCAGTGATAGTTGTTAAAAGTAGCTCAGATTCTACAACGTCTGAATAGCAAACAAAACTTTTTTGTTTCATTTACATTTAAGATTCATTGAATCAAATAAATGTGTACGTGAATATTTACCGGTATAAGGTAAAGGGTTTAAAGCCAGGCAAGGAAACAAGCTTCTTTTACAGTAACTATTGCTCTGTAGCATTGTTCTACATATATTGGTTTATGAGGAGCCATCAACCATGGTGTTTTTCATTACAGCTCAGTTCCTGGGGGATACAGGCAGACTGAAGGAATCAGGAGAGATATACCGTAGGATAGTTGAGAAGGAACCCAATAACTTTGAGATGATTTTCAATGCAGCCAATATTCTGCGACAACTGGAGCAAAATGAAGAAGCAGAGAAGCTTTTTCTCAGGGCATCCGAGATACGGCCTCAGGTATGCACAGTGAGGGTTGGGGACACAAGACTGAAATAAAACAGTAGGCAGATGTATGTTTTTGATATATCTGCTTGGAAATCTTATGGTAAAATGAAATGAATTTATTTTGGAACAATGTTTTGTGATTATATTTTTAAAAGTAGAAAGTTTTAGATCAGAAACTCTGCAAATATTGTCTGGGGGTCATTTTGTGCTTCAGGCTGTATTGTAATTTATGATATTCCATATTCTTTCTGGTAAATGCCTGCCCCTCCCATTTATCCAAAACAGTAGATATAAAATCATTAATATGTAAATATACATATTTATTTGTTCAGAAACTTATGAAAAAGGAAGGGATTTAATTGAGTATCTCTTAAATATAAAGAAAAATAATAAAAAGAAAAACAACAAAGGGCGTTAAATAGAGAAAATATGTTAGGTTGTTCTTCCAATTGTTTACGTATACAATTTTCAGGAGGCGACTGCGCACATGAACCTTGGTGCAATGTACCACATGAACAACAAACTGAAGGAGGCAGAGAGGAGCTACATGAAAGCGCTGGAGCTGAAACCCAATGACAAACTGACCATGGACAACTTGAAGAAATTGCGCAATATCATGCCCTAATTATGACTAGAATCAAGTCTGGTCTTTGACATTTTTACCGTGTTTAGAAGTAAGTTCTTCAGGAGGCAATCAAATTTAACCCTTTCCCTCATAGAGGAAACCATGATAAGACCTATGCGAACAGCATAAAACCAGATCAGCCTGCGAGTTACTCGCAGGCTGATCAGGTTTTATACTGTTCGCTGCTCCTCAGTGGTCTGGAAATGAGTATTTTGTAAGTAAATTTGGTAAATTTAACTGTGGTTTTCTGCAGATCAGGCTTTATGTGATACCTATTGAGGGCGTCAAAATGAGTATATATGAGGGAAAGGGTTAAATGAAGAGAATGATTCTGATTTGTTTTTGTTGTTAAACTATGGCAAATGATTGAGATTTGAATGGTTCATATATATAAGATTTATGAATTCAAGTTGAATGATTATACAGGTTTTTTTTCTGCCTATTTTAGAAAAGGGACTCTAGCCTCCATTTCGGGAAGATTGTTGAAATATTTCACCTATTTTGGAATTTCCTGAAAGAGAATAAATGTTGTTAAAAGTGACTTTTTTTTTGGATTGGGTTTTCAATGAAAAATTCTGTCCCTTTTTTTTTTTATTATAAATACACTTAAATAACAAACATGACAAACCTCTATTGAAAATTTTTTTTTCACCAATTGTGAAAAATATTTCTGATTTTCCTTTGGAATGGGGTAGTATTCGGACCCAACAAATAGGCAGAAAAACGACTGTGATAACATGTCAAAGTATTGGCTTTTAAAGGATAAAAGCTGTGATACGAAATCTGCTATAAGGATACATGCTGGATTTAATGTAGCAGTGTGTTGATATAGAAACAAATTGGTTAATATTGTACTTAAAAAAGCAATTACCTATTGAATTGGCATTTAGAGTAAGTTAGTATGGTAGTATTTGTATGGCATCTTGATATATGATAAGAAGTTGTGCAGAAATAGGTCATTGGTATATATCTGGATACAGACAGATGAAGTAAATTTCTGTGAAAAGAAAAATTGTTTCTTTTATATGTGTAGCATTTAACCATTGATCATAACCTAGACTTTGCCCGAGTTTTGTCAACTTTGCTTATTGCTAAATAATATTTGAAATTGTTTTCTACCATTGAAAAACACTTCAAATATTTAATTTCTTCACAAATATCGTCAGTATGATAACTATTTACTTAGTCATTTAAACACTACTTGAATCTAGACATATGGACGCAGCTACTGCCTTGCTTAACCCTTTCCCTCATAGAGGAAACCATGAAAAGATGTATGCGAACAGCATAAAACCAGATCAGCCTGCGAGTAACTCGCAGGCTGATCAGGTTTTATGCTGTTCGCTGCTCCTCAGTGGTCTGGAAATGAGTATTTTGTAATTAAATTTGGTAAGGTTTAACTGTGGTTTTCTGCAGATCAGGCTTTATGTGGTACCTATTGAGTGCGTCAAAATGAGTCTATATGAGGGAAAGGGTTAAGGTGATCTCATAAAGGCTTGTTATGATGTGGCAAACAGAGCAGACCCAGATAAGACAGCTACTTCCAGGAGTTGTCTGATCAAGGCTTTTTCTGTTTTCTCATACAATTTTAGCTTAGATTCTAGTCTGCATTGCAAAGAAAAAAGATCCATTAATATCCTATAAAATTCAGTAAATTAACATTCATTTAGTCATAAATTTGTACATGAATATGCATGAGGTACTTAAGCAGAGTTGGTGGACTTTGGGCCAGGTTTGTCATTCACTTTTTAAAAAAAAAAAAAAAAAATCAAATTCAGGTTGTGAACATTTCCTTGGGTGGCCTAAGTGTATTGCACTCATTTGATTTCTTTTTATGCATTGTAACCGCATTAAATCCTTTTGAAAACGTCTTCGTCTTTTTGATGTGAGTTGATTAATATCATACAAATTATTCTGTATCATCCAATTCGTAGCATTTCATTATTTGATTTACCCTGAGTTTTCTGAATGCTTATATAAAAAGTCTGTCAAGAGGGGAAAATAATTTGTCAGTTATTTATTATGAATGAAATACAATTGGTTTGTATATATTTGTGAGAGATTCGTGAAGAATAACTGCTTTGTTATTGATAAGGACGCAAGTTGTGAGTTTTGTGCCATTATTAAACAAAGGAGGAAGTTTACTCATATCGCAATGTCCAAACATATTGAAACTGGTTTTAGAAACACTAACAAGGAAATGATTTCCTTCTTTGTATCAAGTGCTTCTCTCTATTTTTTCTTATTTTATGTCATACTTTGTTATTTGTTTGAAATGCTGTTACAAAATGAGACATGAAAGACGTAATACTAATTTGTTATTTAGATTTGTTTTTAATTTTTATTGTTTATATTTATAAGTCCTACATTCCAAATCATATACACTCCGGTTTTGTTTTCTTTCAAGTCCTTTATTGTATAAGGCTTGTAGAATTTAGATGTGGAAGGAATTATACCAGTCTGTACCATTCCAAGGGAGATAATGTGTACCATTCCAAGGGAGATAACATTCCATACTAAATATAGAATTCCCTGGTCTCAGAACATTGATAAATGCTCAGGTTTTACTGTCAGCAGCTTTAATTCAAGTATTGTAGTTTTGTATTTTCTTTACTTTCTATATCTTTACTTATTAATCAAGTGAGTTTATTTAGAGGATATTGGTTGCAGGAAGTCTTTTTTTTGTGAAGTATGTTTATTAAAAAGAAATGGCTGGAAATATTTGAATTCACAAAGCATTCTGAATATGAAGGCAATGTTTTGGACAAAATGAAAGTCGGCATGATATCCGCATTGTTGCATCATTGTTTTCATAATTGGGGTGTCCATAATTTAGAAGAAATTTTTCTTACAAATTTTCAAAGCTTCAAATTTATTTCTTAAACATTGATAGGGAAACAAACTTTAAAACTATTTGATGTGGGTTTGAATCCTGGCAGGGTCATTTGGATTTTTCATGAGGAAGCAATACTCGTACAGCTGGCTTGTGGAAGGTTTCTGGTTTTACCTTGGTACCTCTTTGCACTTGGGGTCTTCCTGCACCTGTAATTAGCTGGATGGATCAAAATTAACTAATCCCTCTTGACTGTTCAGGATTGGACCAGTACTTTGTGCCTGTGAAAATCTGGAAATGTGCAGATGAAACTTAAAGCATCATTTGATACTTTCCCTTTGAAAATAAAAAAAGTCAGCTGTGTTGAGCCCTAATGAACAAGGTTTATTGACTGTTTGTAAGAAAAAGAAATTCATGAACTCATAAGAAAACATGTTTGTAGTGGAAATATTTTATCAATTCTTATCCTTTAAGAGTTCCATTGTTTTTTTCCATGTTTGCCATTATTTTGGGTGAAAGGCTTCCCTTTTTTTTGGTCTTTAAATGGTATAATCCAAAATGCATTCCGGTATTTCTATATTTGATCATTTATATAGATTTTAACATTTATAGATATGTTGTTGTTAAATGTATACTCCAAGATTACTTTAGTATGAAACTTTTAGCTGCTTTAAGCAAGAGATTGAAGATAATGTACTTTTCTTCTTTTTTTTTCTTTCAATATTTAAATTAGATACTCTTTAGAATTTTATTATAATTGTTATTAAATATTATGAATTTAGAAATTGTAGTTTACTTTTTGTTAACTTTAATATAAGTGTTATAATGTTAAGATTTATTATGTGTGTCATTTGTTTAAGTATATATGTATAGTTAATCACTTCGTTACTACATTTCTTTTTATATGATAAATGAAATGTAATAAAAGAGACAATACAATGCGACAAATTAATTTGCTTGAAATGTTTATAAATATTATTGTATACCAGTGAGCATGCTTAAATATTTAAAATATTTTTGCTTCAATCATTTGAATAATCCATTGCTACCCATTTTTGCTCATTAAAATTGTGAAAATGCATTGCATGGTAAAGAGGGATAAATCTATCGTTGTGTGACTTGAAATGTATGTATGAAAATTATTGGAAGCATTTAACTTTTCCAAATCCCATCGTTCTTAATTAGCGCTATCATCAAATTTAACTAGAATGTAGTTTTACCATTCTATCTTTTCTAAGAAAAAAAATTTAATATTTTCTCAGCCAATATTATTAGTGAAGAAACTTTCCATATCAAATTTGTTGCTTTGAGTAATTTATGAAATTATAATTGGGCAACATGTTTTACCCAATATAAAATGTAACATATTGTTAAATATTTCTAACAGTTAGGCATTATAGCTGGCTATGGGGCCCGCTTTTATTATGTATTTCTAACAGTTACGTAGAATAGGTTGAATTTATACTTTGTGTAAAATTAAGCTCAAATGATTCATATGTTGAGAGTAATAATTTAATATTTCATGGTTAAGATGTAGGATAGCCTTCAGAAATAGGAAATCATTTTCAAAAATGTGGCATAAAGTTCTTTAATTATTTTTATGGATTCTACTTAATACATTTACATAATATTGTCACCAAATGTATATGCATTATATTTATTCAAAAAAAATTAATTATTATTATTGAAATAAAGATAGAAAATCGATGGAAAAATAACAAACTTGATTGTTGTTCAATTCAAAATCTTTCTGTCATCTGGATTAATATAAGGTCTTGATAAACCATAATTTTATTTTTTTTTTTAAATTCTGGTATCTGCTACCATCATTATGCACTGCATTTGCTCTGTTAATTGCAAGATCCACATGACGTATTCTTGTTACATCTTCAACTCAAAAAGTGGTTTATAAGAAGAAAAAATTCAAGTGTGGGCCCTGCGTCTGAAATCTATTTCTAATACTAAGCAAAAGGTCTGAAACTAAAGGCTTCATGAGATGCACAATATTTTTTAGCAGAGTGACAGATGAATATTAGTTTTAAGTCAAAGTGATTGCATGAATTCTTTAAGGCATTCCAACATTGACGCTTTAGTTAAGTTCTTATATAACCTTTTGCTACCCAATTACTGTTAAATCATTAATTTTCGTTGACATAAAATTTCATTGAATTTGTTCTTTCGCAGGTGCCTTTCATTCGTGGGTGTATGTTATAGAAAATGTGAGATTGATATAAAGACCTGTTTTCGTGGGGATTAAGATTTGATGATAAAGCCCTGCAAAAAATCAAGAAAATTAGTGTCCAAGGAAAATAAATAATTTTGCAGTATGCCATATGACACCTTGCTGTACCAGATTTTTTTTCAAACAAGTTCATTATAAACATGTTATACAGCGTGAACTCAGTGTCGAAGATATAGCAAACAGTATCAGCATGCCAGGTATCAGGATTTTTACTGGTTGCATAAGTCTGTTTCCATAAAAAAAATGAGTGGTTAAGACTTATAATAGAACATTTAAAACTGTTGTCCATTTTTAGCTCACCTGAGCACTTGTGCTCAGGGTGAGCTCTTGTGACCGCCTTTTGTCCGTCGTCAACAATTGCTTGTGAACACTCCAGAGGCCACATTTTTGGCCCAATCTTCTTGAAACTTTGTCAAGATTTTTGTCTTTATGCTATGTAGGAGGAGTTTGAAATTGGGTCAAAAACTAGGTCACCAGGTCAAATCTTAGAAAAAACCTTGTGAACACTCCAGAGGCCTACAGTTTAAGCCTTACCTTAATGTTATTTGATTAGAATGGTTGTTTACACCAATCTCAGATGAATTCAAAACTGGGCCACATGGGGTAAAAAGTAGGTCACCAGGACAATTTTAGAAATCTTGTGAACACTCTAGAGGCCTTCTTCATTAAAATAAGAATGATGCTGCATGAATTCCAAAAAGGAAATTAGAAAAAACTTTAGATGCCATAATTTTTGTCATCATGCCTAACACAGCAATCTTACTCAGGTGAGCGACACAGGACCATCTTGGCCCTCTTGTTTCTCTTTTCTCCCTATACATGGTTACCTGTATATAGAATGACAAGAATATGTGTAAATCAAAAGGGGAAACAACGGTCTTCTTTCAACAAAATATGTCACACTAAATCGTAACTTAGATTTCTTTTTCATTAAAAACTCAATGTTTGATTTTTCTTTTACATTGCAAAACATTGCTTTTATAGGTTTTATTGGTATGTTGTTGTTCTTACTTGCTTTTGTTTGATGTTTATGCAAGTTTTGAGAGATTTTTTTTTTCAACAAATGCAATACAAAGCAATAAACACCCAATATTTTGACAGTTGAGAGATTGTGAATGATACAAAGGTTTGTAATGTCTGTTGTGCATGTGGATCGGAATCTTCCATGGAGGACCATTACTGCTGTAAAATAATTTGTTTTGATATTATTTTAATAAACTTTATTGTTGGTTGAAATTGTCTTTTATTTTACTTGCTCGCCTTGTCCTGTTCGGAGTTGGACGCAAGCTATCAGATGCTGATTGAAATATCTGTTCACATTAGTGGTTAGAAAATGGGATGTGACACAGTGCAATGTCATGGAATAAGTGATTTCATAATACCCTGTCTGCCCATCCATATATTTACTTTTCTGGTATATGTGTAATGGATAGAATCAATAGTACTTCCAAATAAATGTAAACTTCTATTAAGCTTGCCAAAATTAGAAATTTAAACTAGAATTAGACAGAAATTTGAGTTACTGTGATTTCCATGTTTACCACTTGCAAGGAACCTGAGGCATTTTGTTACTCTTATTTTAGATTTGTTATACCAGAAGGCATTACATGCAAAACAGCCCGACTCTAAGCTT
Organism: Solen grandis; assembly: GCA_021229015.1. Taxonomy (NCBI): domain Eukaryota; kingdom Metazoa; phylum Mollusca; class Bivalvia; order Adapedonta; family Solenidae; genus Solen; species Solen grandis. Next base: position 32,713,904 of record CM037795.1, on the reverse strand, counting down.
AAAACCTATCTTGAAAATATCTGCTTAGCCTCAGACGTGCAAGCTAATCCAGCATTCAAAGGACATGAAGTGGTTAAGTAGAATTCAAATTTGTCCAGTGTAAAAAAGAAGTATTCTGGTATTTGACATGGATAAAATGGGAATACACAAATTTTGAATCACAGAGATACGTTCCCACATATCTTCACACTTTTCTATTAATAAGACTGGAACTGGCAGTAATAGATTTTCAAGGGCACCTTGGCCTAGTGGTAACATACTCCACTTCGGATCCAATGGTTTTGGTTGGAACCACACTGGAGAGACAAGGGTTTCTCATGACCTTCTGTGGTGCAAAGTACTGGTCCAAACCAGGAACTGTTGAGAGGGATAAGTACAAGTTGTAAGAACTTGTTTCCAAATCGACTAAAAAATTATAAAATATTAACAGGTAAGTAGGGATATCAAACAATCTCAAGTCAATGAGATGATAATACTGGTAATGCTGAATTCAAGTCAATGAGATGATAATACTGGTAATGCTGAATTTCCTATCCTTTTGATCGGCATTTATATTATTAAATGTAAATGATATACCACTCAATTACATGTATAACAGAGACTTTATATGGCAAAAAAAGAATAGTAAAAAAAAATGAATTTGCACAGCGATCCAAAAACAATACAATTGTTTATCAATTAAAATACAGTGATGGGCCAATAAAGCATCAAACAACAAGAAAAAATGTTTTTCAACATCTATATTTTTGACAAATGAGTTGTGTGTAAATATGTTGCATGTAAATGTAGCACAACCAACACAGCAATTGTCGAGCAACTCAAAAATGAGCATTCTCCAGGAAGAGGGAAAATAACAAATATAAAGATACATTTGTTTTACTATGCATTTTCAATACACTCAATGATCAGTGATTCTTAGTTCAAACACAGAAGAAACTGGGTCTGCTCTGTTTGCCAATTCATCAAAATGAGTATTATATGAAGCAAAGGATTAAAACATTTCTTATATATAATGCTATATATACCTTTATCGACACATTTTGTAATTAAAATACAGTCAAATAGAAACCAAGTTTACACTCCCAATTATTTTTTTTCCTTTTAGTATACCATGAACTTTTTAGACAGTTCTGAGTCTTAACCTGTATAGAACATGCATTCTAAAACATATGTGGGCATGGTATCAAAACCATAGCAACAACATAATTAAATGAATATATAATGCTTTTATTATCCTTTTTCCAGCAAAAATACAAGATAATAAATGAGAAAAATGCTTTAAAAAAGCAATGCCCTTGTATTTAATACAACTTAACCAGCTCATTAAAAGCCTGAAAGATTGATAACAATAAAAATGCAACATTACAGTGTAACAAAAAAATAATGATACAGAAAAGTTACAGAATTTGCATAAATGCACAGAAATACAGGTTGACCGCTTAATACAGGTTCAACTGTATTTGTATCTGAAGAAATTCATGCAATCTGGTACTTCAGACATGCAATCTGGTACTTCAGACATGCAATCTGGTACTTCAGACATGCAATCTGGTACTTCAGACATGCAGTTTTCATATTTTGTTCATGAAATATCTGTGACATTAAAACGAATACAATTAGGGATACTGTAAAATGATTTTTTACTTCCACATTAAATTTCACACAGTCAGTAATTTTGTTTAAAGGCGTTTGAGTGTTTTTTTTTCTAATGGATAGATTTTTCTAAAAATTTGCATAAGTACTTAGACTTTAACCAAAAGATATATGATTTAAAAATAGGGGGTCACCATGCTTGTTTTAGAGATAGGCTTATGGCAGAGCATCACTATTTGCTAAAATTTGTTGAAAAAACATGGCATTAAAAAATAAGAAAGATTTTGTTTCTAAATACTGTTACAGCATATTAAAATGATATTTTTGAAAATATTTTTATCACCATTTGTAACTTATAATGTATTCTATAAGTTACAGATCTATATAAAATACTGTCAAATATACATTGAAAATAAAAAATGGGCATAAAATCTCATTTGTGCCTGGACCAAAACGTATACAAAAACTATCCCAAAACTGAGTTTTTATATATATTTTTCTAAATACAAAAAATTTCAAAAAACAGATTTGTTTATTTTTTCAGGGTCAGTTCTCTGATGTAAAATGCTTTCTGAAAATGTAAAAAAATACATACCTCACCAGATTTGTTTTTTGAACTAAAACTTTTTTTTTATTGAAATTGTAGCCAAATTTGCATAAAAATACAAAATTGTGACTTTTTGTACCTTCAAAGTTTGGCAAATATACTTTTGATGATATTCTTAACACATGAATCTTAAAATTTGGGCTTTCTTTTATCATTCTACTTAAAATAAAAGAGAAATTCAAAAATTTTTTTTTTTACAAAAATCAAAATCAGCTTTAACCCGCTGAAACATCCTTAAGTATACCAGAGCTGTAACAGTAATGCAGTCATACTGCAACATCAACAAATTACAGGTGAAGAAAAATCTTGAGGGATCTAGGTACATTATTTCAAGCACCTGGGTAGAACCACCAACTAACAGCAAATCTTCTGTAGGGCCTCAGATGAAAAAATTCCAAATGACTGGTATTCAAATTCACAGTGCTGAGGTGTTAAGTGCTCACAGTGCTGAGGTGTTAAGTGCTCACAGTGCTGAGGTGTTAAGTGCTCACAGTGCTGAGGTGTTAAGTGCTCACAGTGCTGAGGTGTTCAGTGCTTTAGGTCAGCTGCTATGTTAACTAAACCAAAGAGACCCACATCAAGACTGTATCAAAGATTATATGTATATACATATTATTTGAGTGTTCATATTTCTGGATACATGAATCCAATACTGTACAAAATACCTTAGTTGTGCTCAAGCCAAGACTTGAAAAGGGTAGGGTGCTAGTGGCCAAAGGGGCACCTGAGCTGCGAAGCGGCGAGTAAGGGAGAGTGTTGGAGAAGGGTACCAACTCCTCGAAGGGGGGTTAGGGGGATCTACCCTTAGAAAATTTTCAAATTAAGACTTTAAATAAGGGTTCTGGGGGGATTTCCTGGTTGGAATTTTTTGTTCTTATTCCAGTCAAGAGAGTGCCTTATTTGTTTGGAGATTTGATCAGTTTCTTGGAAACATTTTTGCAGAATTTTAAATAATCTAATTCAACAACAACTGATCACAATCTTCATAGTGTGCTTGCTTTTTCAGGTTATCTTTACCAATGGTAAAACAAGAGAGCCATAAGGCCCTAAATTGCACACCAAAGTATATACGCTAATTTAAAACCATTCTTTTTACCTTGTTGCCTCCAGCAACAACCAGATTCAAATTTCAGATAAAAAAATCGGAAGTAAGTCATCTGAAGGCCTTATTATTCATAGGATCAACATTATTTTAAAAAATAATAGTGGATAACGGTGCGATGACCATCTGTGCCAAAAGAACTTAAATTGTAAGCATTGGTTTCATAGAAAAAGAATTTTGAATGTTTCTATGAAGAGTATACATGTATATGGAAACTAGCCATCCCCCTATAGGCCTCATTTTTTATGGGATCAACTTTATTTTAGCAGTTTTGGTAGACAGCCACGAAGTGACCATTAGTTAGAGAGTAAATACTCATGGACAACACAAAGTATATCGATGAACATAACCCCCCTTTTTATTTTCATTTTACAGTATCACTAAAGGTGATTAATACTAAACCTCCATAACAATATTTTGTCTCAGCTACCACAAACACAATAATTATCTCAATATATCTAGTTTTTATTTACAAAGACCTTAATATTTGACCACAGTCATCTGAAATAAAACCCTGGGCAAGCAAACTTTTTGCAAAAAAAAAAAAAAAAATAGACTAGTTTCAAAGGCGTATAATTGTCTGCGCTTGAGGTATAGAGGTGCATGCGAACTGAACAGGATGTGGCAGGGCCTGAGACGCAATATAATTCCTGCTTTAAAAGGCGAAGCAGAGTTTACCTGTATATATAAAAGATAACAAACTTTGGCATTCACAAAAACAAGAGCTGTCTGTATGACAGTGCGCTCAGCTATTCAGCCACTTAATAGTTAATACTTTGTTTGTCCAAAAAGGGACATAATTTGTATATTATTTGGTGAAAAGTTATCTAACTTGATTGTTTCATGCCCAGGAAGACCATATTGAAATATTAAATCAATAAGTATAGCTGGTTACTAAGGTATATGCATGATATTAACTTTCATGCAAAACCTGACCGATGCAATGCTGATGCCAGGGTGAGTAGATTAGCTGGACATACTCAGTATAGTCAAGCTAAAGTTGATTGTATGCAATTCTCAAGAATATTTTCTCTCTCCATCGGCCAGGATATCTCTAGAAACAAGCAGCCTCATGATCTCATTGGTCCCTGCAAAAAAATAAATAAAATAATTTCATAAAAAAAAACCACTGCTCCATTATCAAAATACATTTTTATTTATAGATAAGTTGACATTATTTAAAACATAAAGTGTAAAACCAATATTTTGGGCAAATGAGACAGATGCATTTTGCCAAATTTAGGTTAAACTTATTTATTTTACGTCGATTGGGAAACAAGTTCTTACAACTTATACTAATCCCTCTCGACGGTTCCTGGGTTGGACCAGTACTTTGCGCCTGGAAGGTCATGAAGAATTCTTGCCTCCGGTGGGGTTCGAACCCACAATCTTCGGATCTGTAATAGGATACAAACCACTGGACCATG
>CM037795.1:32659075-32709075 GCA_021229015.1 Solen grandis | reverse complement strand
CTAATGACCCTCTTTGGTTGGGGTAAGGGTCATCCTCAGTGATATCTTAAGATATTCCTGTGACTATTTTCAACATAGAGACAGTTATTTCAGTTTTTGATGTGTCTGTAGTTTAAAATGAAAATATCTGGTCTAGTGCAAAGAAAATGTATCACTTTTGATCACTTACTATAGATAGACTAATGAACATATAAATGTAGATGTCTCAGAGAGGCCTTCATTTAGATTTAGCTTTTCTAGTGTGTGAAATAGTGCATCTGTGAATGGTAATGGATTAAACTATAGCTAATGAATAAGGGTGGAGTATACTGTCACACGCTGTGCACCATGTTGTCATGCAGTATGTACATGACTGCTTGCATTCACAAGGTAAGGAAAGAGTCGGGTAAACAATTCAGGAGAGCAGTTCTTTGACCTTCCCTTTGCCCACAAGTTGTCTGCTATTCTGACTAGGACTGATGAAAACATTGAGTTCACCTTGAAATACTTTATCAATTTGGCAATCAATACATTGAACCAACAAATGCTTTTGAAAAACTGTCAGAGGACACTGGGGAAAAAAGGTGTAAAGTAATGATAATGAAGGGGAGGAAAAGGAAGGCAGAGACACTTGATTGTGATCAAATCCTTGGTGCAGGCTAATAGAGTTTGAGGGAGCACTCATTTTCACTCAAAGAGTTGAACACATGATTGGTAGGAGCTGTGTGATTTGATCTGATACTTTCAATCCTTCCCCCATCTCTGTCCCCTTTAGGTCTGATAGTTTGGGGGATAGGCACAAACAATAGGCATAGAAATGAATGGGGAAAAAAAATCCCCAGTATTTTATTGTACTGCTTTTGTTTAAAAAGACAATGTCTGTAGTTTTTGTCCTGTATTCAGGACAAGTAATGGGATGGAGTCTGGGAGAGAGAGAGAAAACATGGAATTTAATTTGGTTCTGTTTGGCTTAATATTCTTTCACCAAATGGTAAATATATGGACTGGCCCAGTGATCTTATTTGTCAGTATTAAAGATATTTTAAGATGTTCATTTAAAATTTAAAAAAAAAAATAATTAATGTTTCTTTTATTCTGTTTATTTTTTCTGATTTTTTATTGCCATAGTGTTTCTGTTTTTCCAGAAAAAGAAAAATCTGCTTTGTATATTTCTCCATTCACTAATATCTGTTGACTTATTGTCTGTAGAAAGTACTTTGCGTCAACCTGATTAAAACACCATCCCTTGTGAACAGGTTACAGTTGTAGAGAGGTGAATACAGACCTGTTTTTTTTTATGGCAGACAGCTAGGTTATTTTATTCAGCTGAGAAAGTTTTATATCTTATAGATGCTTCAATTTGAAAATAAAATTGTTTAAGTTTGAAACAGATTGATAATAAACAGATTTAATACACCCAAAATACAGGTATTATGTGTGTTGGCCAGCTGTGTGGTTATTTATGGCATGTTATATGTATACAAATTGTGGCAGTCACTTGTTTGTCATGTGGCCAAAGAAACCACCTACAAATGACTGTCCAGAGAAAGAATTTCTCAATTACTACATATCTCACAATCTGCTAAGTAAATATTGAAGTAGTAGCATATGTACTTAAGTCACCTAAGTAAATACGAGCCTATTATACACATTCAGGTGAGTTTTAAGTTCATGATTTCTTGTTAAAATCAAGTCTTAAATTTTAAGATTGTTAATTCGGTGAGAGAGTATCATGAAGTTATAATCTGATGTTAAGACAGTGACAAATGAGGTAGAACAACTGAGCAGAACTTGGACATTACGGTGTTTGTTTATCCTTTAAATGTGTTAATGAACATAATTTTTTATGAAAACATACAGAGAAATGGCAAGATCAAAGGATCACAGTATTTGCTGGTTATATGGAGTTGATGAATGGCTGAAACTTTGTTAATCACTAATCAGGCACTGTTTTGATAAGGCTTTTAAGATGTTTTGATCTTGGCTTAACATTTTTTAAATATTTTCTTATGATTTTGTGTCCAGGAGTCAGTAGTTGGATATTTGAATGTTCAGTTAAGGACAGATTGTGGCACTCAGTATTGTGAGCTTAGGCCTTGTTTCCAGATGATGAAGAAGGGCTTTACACCATACTACCACAGGGGTCCGAAGTTTGACCCCTGACACCTATATTATAGGTGTCAGGGGTCAAACTACAGACCCCTGTGCATACTACAAGGGGAAAGTGTCCATATCCTGATCCTTGGGGAAAACTTCTTGAAGAAAAGATACCTATAAATGAAAAGATGGAAACTTGAAAGTACTTCGTTATGATCATACTGTTTAGCCATAGATGGTGTCCTGGTCCAAGCCCACCACCATGTGAAAAATAGTCAGTCCCCATTACCATCCTTTTCTCATATGAATATTATAATTGATGTTAGTTATTAGCTTGACTATTTGAAGAATAGTGAGGTTATCCTTCTCACTTTGGCATCGGCGTAACTCTTGGTTAAGGTTTTGCATACAACTTCATTTCTCATTAACCTTGAAAGGTGTGTGCTTGAAACTTCACACAAGTCATTGGGGTCATAATTGTAGGTTACTGACCAAGACCCATAACACTAGCATGGATTTTTATTGAATTATTCCCCAGTGTGAAGTTAAAAAAAAATCCTGGTTGCAACTTACTGTCATGCTTTTATTTTGATCAGCAATCAGTGGGATTGACTTGAAACTTTATAAAGGTGTTCAATGGCATCAGATCATCAAGTTAATTTGATTGTATTTTGATTAATGTTTTGCATGCAAATTAATTTGGTAAAAGTTTTGCATGCAATTTACTATGATGCATACAACTTTGTAACAAGCTATGTATTTTGATTTAATACTCCACTAAGGTCTTCAACAAGAGACTCCTTAGGCCAGTTTCTTGTTGCCCGACCAACTCTCTTTTTTGATGACTGACCCTAAAGTTTTTTTACCTTTCCGCCTTTAAAAAAAATATTTCCCTTTTTTTTTACCTTTCATTTCATGTAAAAAATATAAAATTAAAAAAAAATCCTGACCCTCTTTTTTATTTTCTGGAGACCAGAAATGCAAATATTTTTGTTTCAGCCTTACCAAATAAAGATGGTGTCTTTTGGACTTAGAAATTCTAGTTAAAGTTTTGCATGCAACATACTATCATGCTTATATATGACAGCAATGTGTAATGGGATTAACTTGAAACTTCAGTAAGATGTTCAGTGGCATAAGACCATCAAGTGAGATAACTCTCTACTTAATTTAATGAAAATTATGGCCCTTTTTGGTCGTAATTTTTGCATGCAGCATACTGTTATTCCCATATCCCAACAATCAGTTATGGGATTGACATAAAACTTCATAAAGCTACTTTTAATTATGATACAGTTTTGGTTAAACCAGTATTCTACCTTTCAAAGTAGGAGGTGACACTGGTGTTCCCTAACTCTCAGGCTGATCAGGTTTCATGCTGTTTGTTGCTCATCTTGGATATAAAAGAGATGTAGCTATTTTGCATCTGTTTAGATTGTTCTCTCACTCTTATCAGGCATTTTAAGGGTCTAACATGTTGCAGAATAGTGTGTCCAAGAGATAAAAAGTTAAACAGCATTTATCAACATTCTAAAGCATCACCATTAATCTTTATTCCTTGTATAAACCTGTGTCATAAGTGACAAAAGCCACTGAGTAGAAAGACCCATGCAGAAAATAATTCAGTTACTTGGGTATCTGGAGATCAAGGTAATTAAGTGTGGAAATCATAAAAGATCAAGGTAAAAAAGTATAGGGCATACAAAAGGGGCTTAAAATAGTTTAAATTTGCATTGATGTCTATCATAGTGGTACTGTCAGTCCTAATTTATCAACCTTGTGCATATATTTGCATAAAGAATTAACAGCCATGTCTAAAAAAAATAGAATCTTTATGTAGTTGAAGAGAACTTTTATCATTTTTTCCTGACAGTATAAGATAATACATTATGCATTAATATTACAAGAGTTATACCTCTGTAATTGATATCATTTTGTCATTCAAAATCAAGGTTGTTTCTACCATCTAACTACATACCAGTTGTAACAAAATTGAGGTCATATATTGAAAATGATTCTTAAATGCTTTAAAGATCTATTGGAGATCTTGTAGCACAATATTGTTTTTATGAAGGGCCTATTTTAGAACCATTATTCTGTGGCACATTATACAGCCAGTGGGGAGATTAACTGACAGATAATCCTCATGAACAGCATTTTGTATGGACTGGATTATACCATTATATAATGCCTTTTTATATCGCCTGCTTTATACTTGACATTGGTAAATCATTTGAAAAGTAATGGTGATATTTTGTTTGTGTTTGGATTTGTACTTGATAGTCTTAATCAATTGTTGCTGTTATTTTTATTATCATTAAGAACTGCGCCTAGTTTTTACTGGGTGAATATGGGCTGTGGTGTGGTAGAGTAGAGTACATGACAGTGTAGTACAGTACGGTACTAAATGTGTGGGGGCTCTGATTTATTTTCTTTTGAGAATTAGCCTTTAGGTAAGGATTGAAATTTTTACAAATATTTTACCTATTAAAAATCTGTGATATTGGACCATTTAAAAACCATATCAGTCTGGTCAGGTTTTATAATGGTAAGTGTAGATTGATGTTTATATGTGTATGTTACTTTTTGGATGATCAGGTTTTACACTGTTTGTCTATAAATGGTTTTATTTTAAACACATGTTTCTAAATATAGTTTGTCATTAAGAAATCATGAATTTGGAGAATATGTTGAAAGATATTTAAAGATATTTTTTGTTATATCCTTCAATAAATGCCCTTTATTACACCTGAAGTATATGGGGGCTATATTGGAGTTGCTTCGGCCTGTTGTCGGTCGTTCTGTCATCTGTAGACAAATTTCATCTGCCCTATTTCTCGGCTACCTTTGGTTGGAATTGAATCAAACTTTACATGACTAATAAGAACCAAGTCTAGTTGCACATATTGTTGGCTTGTCATGATTCGCTTGATTTTAAATGAGTAATGGGCCTTTGTTATATTTCTCAAACATGTTTTGTCCATGCTATTTCACAGCTACCTTTGGTCAGATTTTGATTACCTTCACAGCATTAATAAGTACCAAACATGTAGTTGCACATATCATTGGCACATCTTCATCAGCTGAATTTTAAATGAATAATGGCCCATTGTTATAGTTATTGAATATATTTTGTCCACACTGTATCTTGGCTATAAATGGTCTGATTTTGATTTTACTTTATGGCATAAATAAGTACCAAGTTGGCACATCATGATTGGTTAGATTTTATATGAGTAATTGCATGGAAAATATTTTGTCCACACTATTTCTTAGCTATACTTTTCATTTAACTTAACAATTCTGAATACCAGGCCTACTTGTTTGTATTGTGGCATGTCATGCTTGAGTTATGCCCCTTTGCCATATTTATTGAATATATTTTATCTGCTCTTTTTCTCAGCTATTTTTGGGCAGATTTTGATATAACTTCACAACATTTATAAGTACCAAAAACTGGTTGCTGGACATATCCTTGGCATGTCATTATTAGCTTAATGTTTTTATATTTATTGAATATTTTTTGTGAGTGATACATGTATATATATCAGAGCTCTACCTGGTTTTGGTGTGCTTTTATTTTTATCCTTCAACTTTATCAAGACTGTCTTACATGGTAACAGTAACTGTGACAAAGCAGAATCTTGGGGTGTTCTTCATCTTCAACGATTGTTCTTGTTTCATTTTGGCTCATTTTGATCTACATGTAATAAATAAATAAAACAAAATGAATCAAACAATCCAAAATATTTTACTTAATTCTCGCTTATTTTAGATATTCTTGCACAGTCAGTAAGTATAAAGAAATGGTCAACAATTACTTCATATGTTGTTGCTTGTTTGATATCAGTTTAAACGTTACAACTGGCTTTATCGTTGGTACTTATCTGATGTCATTTATCATTCAAGTTTAATGTAATGGTCAGACACACAGAGATCTGGTCATTGTTCAGCCCTGAATTTACAGGACTGTGATGAAGGAGTAGCAAGGTATGCTGGGTAATTCCTTGACCTGTGCAGCTGTATGTTGTATTTGTTTTAAAGTTGAGAGACTTAAGGAAGAACTTTGATTGGAGATTAGGATGATTACCATCCTGTATCCGTGTGTCGCCACTGTCAGTCTGTGCTGACGGGCAATATCTGATAACTTCCAGTCCCCAAATATGATGGTCGGTCACGTCTGACCTTGTTTTGATATCTGACCTCTTATCAATGAAGAAAAAATGTAAAATTCTTCCTACATGATTTTTATTTTTGTATTAAATATGATTTTTAGAATCTAGATTTTTTTTGTTTACTCAAAATAATTTGTTTTGTTACCCTTTTATAAGGTCTAGACTTCATTGTTTATCTATTTTCTTGCACAGTTTATTCTGTTGTTTTTTTTTGTGCATGATGCTATAGATTAAGAATTATAAACAGTGACTGAGTCAAAACAAGCATGGCGAGACAAGAAAATGTGAACAATGACGATGAAGTTTGATTAACAATGCAAATTAAAATTGCTGACATTTTTCTTTCACTTTTGTACACAAACAACATTAATTTTGAAAACCTTCAGATTGTGTGATAAAGTACATGATGACGGGGTATACAGACAAACCTGTCTTAAGCGGCCAGTCAAGGTGACCGCTTAACAGAGATGGTCGCTAATTGAAGGTTAAATTTATACCAAAATGCTAGTTTGGTAATATTAAAACTGACCACTAAATGCAGGTTGACTGATTACTTTAGGTGGCTGCTTATACAGGTTCAACTGTATGCTTAGAATGTCCATTGAAAATCATGTGCGCCAGCAAAATGGCCAGAAAAATAAAAATAAGGTCTTAAATCTCCTTTTACATAATGATATCGATAAAATGATATTGAAATTATGATAGTGCGCAATGTTTACTTTGAATGCATTTTGTCTGTAATATAAATTTTTTATCATGCTCCTGAAAACTATTTAAACTTTAAACTGGTATATTGGTACCACTAGTATAAAACATGTACATGACTTAATATGAAATCCGGTTTTAAACATTAAAATCTTAATAAACACTGAAATACAAAAACAGACTTTAAGCACTTTGGAAAAATGGCAATGTGTCACTATTTGGGGAGAAAAAAAACCCAAATTAATATCAATCACAAATATAATAGACTGGACAAAGTAAGGAATTTTAAATATACAAAATTAGTTGATTCTGATATTATATAATTATATATGATTGACATCATAAAGCTTTTTCTGTTATACTCCAGTGAAATACTCTTTTCTTATCTTTTATATTGGTAATTTTAATTGAATTTGGGGGAAACATTATTATTATATAGTAACTATTTTTATACGCCCATCTTAAGATGGGGCGTATTATGTGAACACTCACGGCGGGCGGGTGGGCGTGCGGGCGGGCGTGGAACATTTGTTGTCCGGGCTCTAACTTCAATACCGTTTGCCCAATCCTTTTCAAACTTTCCACACATGTGCATGGCCATAATATCTCGGATGAGTTCGATATCCAGCATTATCGCTTGAATGACTTAATGTGCATGGCCATAATATCCGGATGAGTTCGATATCCAGCATTATCGCTGAATGACTTAGAAGTTATGGCCCTTGGTACACAAAATACTTGAATTGTGATTGTCCAGGCTCTAACTTCAATACCGTTACCAATCCTTTTCAAACTTTTCACACATGTGCATGGCCATAAATCACGGATGAGTTGATATCAGCATTATTGCGTGAATGACTTAGAAGTTATGGCCCTTGATGTATACAAAATACTTGATATTGTGATTGTCTGGGCTCTAACTTCAATATTGTTTGCCCAATCCTCTTCAAACTTTCCACACATGTGCATTGCCATAATATCTTGGCTGAGTTCGATATCCAGCATTCTCATGTGAATGACTTTGAAGTTATGGCCCTTGATGTACACAACATACTTGAAAATTTGCTTGTCCCTAGTCCTTAGACCCTATGAGGTGTTGTCAGATCTTGCAGTTAATTAATAGAAATGTATCAACATTTTTTTTTTATGATTAACATCATTAACTAATGGGATTTTGGAATTATTTTGCTTATTTATGGACAGTAGCTTGTTTCTCTGAGCTATTTCTGAGAGACCCCATACCATGATGGGCCTATTTTGTGGCAGTCCTGACCCTTGTTTATTTTGGCATATACTATGTCCTTTTTCTGGTCCAAAAAATTGTTAATAGAAAAAAGAATAAAGGGATATTTATATTTAAGGAATAATAAGAGTGGGAAATTTCAGAAATTTATAAGATTGATTTTATTTTCAGTTAAGCTAAGTATATGTAATTATAAACAATAAAAACTTAGATAATAATCATTCGTCTCTGTTTCTTTACTGAGTTTACAACATTAAAAATCTTATAACAAATATGTTGTATTTGCTTTTAATTAAATGATTTATTTGGATTGAAAAGCATCATCTTTGATTGAAGCAAATGTACATGACTTTAGTCCTGCCATACAATATCTGGTATGGAGACACACCACGAGGATCATATCAAAATGGATATACTCAATCTATTGGCAAAGACTTATAATTTATTGGAAAACTTGTCCCTCAGGATAGAATGGATAAGTCCTTTGACAAAGTTTGCCCTACAAACTTCCAATATATCTACGTAGGTTGTTCAGTAGCGTAGTTTTAACAACAGATTTTTTATGTTGGCACAAGCAAGTAAGAAACCCAATCATTTAGAGGTATAGGGGGTGGTGAAGTCAGTATGGTGACTTACAATCTGGCCTATATTAGATTGTCACAGAGGTATAACATTTCCCTGACAATATATTGTTTCAGAGGTTTTAATTGTTAAAGGTTTCCAGTGTATTGCTATGTCCACCCTTGGCATGTGACTCATAAAGTTTATTCAAAGATTATTTTCATACAAAAGTCATTGAAAATACTTAAGTGTATTCTCAGATTCTAACTGAAATAGAATTTAAATGCATTACTTTGAGTTTGAGCATGATGATCATATTTTAAATAGGATTTTATTTGGAGAACATGGGGCCAGATCTTTATTAAAAATTTTCAGTATCATTCAAGCTTGTGTAAAGGACCTTTGGAATCATTAACACCAAACCCACTCTTGCCCATCATTCCTTCTTAGTAAAACGGAAAAAGGGTTTAACAGTTTTACTCTTAATATATCAGTGTAACTATAATGTGTCAAGATTTTATGAGAACTGATGGAACATTTTTGAAGAGAGAAATAACTAATCATATCCTTGTCTGTCTTGTGTCTAGAGTGTTCCTTTTACCACAGGTAGGTAGGTATTTTAATCCCAGTGAGATATATGCAGGAGACAAGCTACAGAAAACAAGATTATTTTCATTCTAGCATACATAATTATATACTGTTATTTATATATTGACAAAAAAAACAAAAAAAAAACACCCTGATATATTAAGTTTTGATTGGATATAAAATTAAGTTCTTCCTCTTTTATGTTATAAGGGACTGATAAGTATTTTCTGTTGTATGGCACCCCTCTCAATTGCTAGCTCCTGTTTATTCAGATTGTCTGTGTTTGATTTTAGAGTTTCGTACATGGTTTGAAGAATTTATAGAATTATGTTCTTACCATTTAACTGAAAAAGTTGTTTTTAGATTGCATTGATATAGTTAAATAGAACTGTCAAGGTGATTTGACATGAAATATAAGACCACCTCATTCAAATCGAGCAATATTGTGGCGTTATCTGAAGATCACTTCAAGAGTTCCAGTATTCATTGGTTGAGGCATTAAGAGCCTATTGGAACTCCTGGAAACCTTATTGTGATACAGTATATATACAAAACAGGGTCAGGAGTGAGTTGATCAAATATAACCTGAGATTAGGTACTTCAGACTTCCTTTTAACTTTCTCATTCTTTTGTACAAATACCTTGTAAGTTTTCCTGTTTTCAAGAAAAATGCCTTTGTAGAATAATTTAAGTCTGCTAAAATTTTGTTGTAGATATTGTATAGATTGGCCTCCAGTACTGCTTTTAAAAAATCAAGACCTGCATTTATTTAGGCATATTTGCCCATTTTCCTTTTAATTTCCTGTGAAACCCTGAGCAAGCATTGATTTGAATGCAGGTATAGAAAGTTGAAGACTATCAGTGTTGGAAGATGATTCAGCAGTGGTTGATAATGTCATCATAGAAGAACAATGTATCACTAAACAAACTACACATCAAAACCCGATGGTGATTTTCTTAATGTCGGCCTGCACTGTCGATGTGGATGAAGCCCACTATACCAGATTGGGGCCATCTCAACAATCCTGTGTTACTCTATTTACAAATCGGCAAATATTTGATTAAATGCAAAGCAAATATTGATAGAAATTTGTTCTTTTGAGAGATACTGTTTAAAGAAGTGTCCATCATAGAATAAAAAGTTTTCATTGTTTGAGCTCATCTTGCTAGACAGTTAGTAAGCCAGGACTATTTAATGCCTTTATCTAGAATATTCCTCACTGCATTTAGAGCAAGTACATGTTTTTACATTTGCACTGAAACTTATGGACAAGCTTGTCTCTGACATACATTGAGTAGGTCTAGTATTACATGGGCTTGAAAAGGGTTGGACTTCTATAGTTTATTGGAAAACAGCGCACTTTTGTATTAATATTTCTGAACAATATATGATAAATAAAGATGACAATAGAATCTGTCAATATATTCAGGCAGCAATCATAATCTATGATGGAATTGGAATACAATTTTACGTCATCCATTTCCTGCATTCTAACAAATTGTTAAAGTGGTGATATTGATTGAAATCTCTAGTTGATTTTTGTTTACTTTCAGCAAAGAGATAGGATTTTGTTGAAAAACTGATTGAATGGAACATTTTTAATGAAGTGCAAAATTGATTTTATATGAATATTTTTTTGTCTAAAGGGACAAGAAAGAAGAGTAATTTTGTATAATAATTATTATGTTTTCCCACAAAGTGATTTTATGTATCATGGGGACATGGTGTGTTACAATTGTAGTAGTAATTTTTTTATCTGTGTTTCATTTATTTGCATATCATAGCATAAAATATAATAACAATACAACTCAAATCAGTACATAACAGATCTCTGGAGAGCTATATGGGAAATGATAAAAACATATCTACCAGTATACACAATATTTTACACAATGTAATACGCTTAAGAAATAAAAATAAAGACAAAATTTCAGAAAAAGTATTGAAATGAAGCAGAAATTATAATGCAGTGATGATGAATGAAAAAATCAAACAAACAAACAACAATTTTGTAGACTTCTAAAAATCTTCTGACAGCTCATTTTTAGCTTGACTATTCGAAGAATATGATAGCTATTGTAGTCGCCCTAGCGTCGGTGTTGGCGTTGCAGCTCTTGGTTAAGGTTTTGCATGCAAGTTACTATCAACCTTATATCTCAGTAACCAATTATGGTATTGACTTGAAAGTTACTGAATATGTTCAGGGGCATCAGACAACCAAGTTAGATAACTCTTGATTGAATATTATATGAATTATGGCCCCTTTTTAACTAGAAATTTTGGTTCAAGTTTTGCATGCAGTAGAAAATTTGGTTAAAGTATGCATGCAAGCTGCTCTCAGCTTTATATCTCAATAACCATCCATGGTATTGACTTGAAGTTTTATGAATATGTTTAGGGGCATCCGACAACCAAGGTAGATAACTTTTGATGGAATATATTTCAAATTATGGCCCCCTTTTTATCTTAGAAATTTTGGTTAAGTTTTGCATGCAAGGTACTTTCATGCTTATATCTCAGAGTCCAGGCATGCGATTGATTTTAAACATCTTGATATGGTAAGGGAAATCATAGTTTCAAGAAAGAAAGATATCAAGGATTTCATGCTTATATTTCAGTAACCAGGCAACGGTTTGATTTGAAACTTCTTTAATATGTTCAATGGTATCATACTATAATGGCAGATAGTTTTTGACTTAATATAATGCAGATAAGGGCCACTTTTTGACTTAAACTTTTTGGTTAAAGTTTTGCATGCACTTAGCTACTATCCAACTTATATCTCAAAAATTATTCATGAATTTAGGAGTGTGTTTAGAGACACCAGAAAACCAAGGAGGAAAACTATTGGACTAAATTTTATACAAATTATGACCCCTTTTTTAACATGAATGCTTGGTTTAAGCTTTGCATGCAGTGTTATTGTACTTATGTCTCAGTAACTAGGCATGGGCTGATTTTAGACATCCTATTTAGGGGTATCAGGCTATCAAGGTTTATCATTTTTGACTATTATTATATACAGGGCAAGAATTGAAATAGATTCATTTGATTTACTAATAAGCATTTTGAATAGTCGAGCGTGCTATCCTCTGACAGCTCTTGTTTATTTATTTTCTGGCAAATATTGACATACATTTTGTAGATCCAGATATTCCAGAATTTTTTTAGGGATCACAGGACATTTGGTCCTGTAATTTTACAAGATTCACAGGACCGAAATTAACTTTACAGGACTGAACTAAAACAACATGATTTCATTATTGTTTATCATTTATTTCATTTATTAAGTAATATGAACTTTTTTTACTATATCTTAAACGATTTCTTATTTAATTAAATGAATTTTCAACACTTAAGTCATTCAAATGTGTATATATTAAATATTCCTGCTAGAATCTGTACCAGACATTTTATCAGACTGTATTGAAATACATATTCACAGGACTAAAATAGAAATCACCAGTATAGTCAGACAGACAGGCACTTTTTGGAATGTCTGTAGATCTAAATATTTATGTTATGACCGACAGACACAACAGTTACAATTGAGAAGTCTGGTTGTGAAGATAACTTTTCTGAATTATTATTGGTTGGTTACAAAGTTTTATTTAACAACTCGTTACATCCCAGAGTAGGTCGCTTAAGTGTTCTCTTAATTGAGAATAATTGTGTCGAGCTGCCCTGATCTCTGAATATGTGTCATGGTGGTTGTTAAAAAATATCAGCACAGTTTGACAACATTATGTGTAATTTGAGCCACTGTTGACACCTGATTTAACAAGGGGTGATGTGATGGTACCGGGAAGATTGACACTAATTGGAGCACCTTGTTCAACCTGTAATCATCCATTATTTACAGGTGTTAAAGTGATTGTGAATGTTTGAGTTATCCGGCTGAATAGATATGAAAATAGTAACTGTTTAGTTATGATCACAAATACCAGTACTTTTTAAAGTTTGATCCAAGAGGGAGACATCTGATTAGAAGAGTGTTCTGCAGGATACTAATTTATGCCTTGCAGTTTTAATATGATCAGAAATATAGCTTTTTGTGTCACCTGCTGTAAGCAGAGGTAACTCACAAGGATCACTATTTCATTATCTGTCTGTCCGTCCGCCCTTCTGTCTGTCCGTCACCCTTTTTCCGTCACGCTTCAGCAGATGACACATGTTCTAGAGAACACTCTTGAATTATGGAAGCTATAGAAATGATCTTTGGCCTCAGTTTAAAACCTGATCA
This sequence comes from Solen grandis, assembly GCA_021229015.1. Lineage (NCBI taxonomy): Eukaryota > Metazoa > Mollusca > Bivalvia > Adapedonta > Solenidae > Solen > Solen grandis. Next base: position 32,695,483 of record CM037795.1, on the reverse strand, counting down.
GCCAGCATGATAACTGATTTATTTGTTTTTCACTGTGCAAAGTGAAATAGAATGAAAGTCTTTTAGCTGTTATACCAAACATACAAGTACGCTCAAAGTCTTAACAATGAAAATTGTGGTATTTTCTTATCATCCTGAAACATTGATACAGGCTGCATGGAAACACACAAAGGCTTTTGGTGTTGTTGGGAGCCACAGTTGTTGTGGTAAGAGACCATTAGTCTGCTGGTCCCAAGTAGTACTTGACAATTGTGAGGGGTATGGTGGAGGAGGAAAGATTAGGTCCCCACACTTTAGCCAATTTTGTCACTCTTGGTTTTTGTTCTGTTCACTGCTCTCAGATAATGATCTCTGTTTTGAAAAAAAAAATGATTTGCAGAACCAAATCATTAATTACATGATTCGTATGATTCTGTAAATGTTTTAAGAATAATTTCCTGTGGTTAGTGTAGGATCCCTGCCATTGCTACATAGTCGATTGTCTTGCCAGTTTGGATCAGCAGGTCTCCTGGGGGAGTCACGATGGGCAGCATGTATAATTGCTCATACATACTGGTGAACCTGGCGTGATGGCTAATTGATAATCAGAAATGTTACTTTAGACAGTTAACATTTATCTGCCATTGTTTCCAGCCATGCTAACAATGTGTATCACAATGTGCAGGTCAAGTGGCTTCGGTTATAAGAGGGCAATTGTTCTATCGGTGCAAGATCTACCCACAATGCCATTGTGTCGAGCTGGCGGGTGGATCAGGCGAGTGGAGATAATGACATGGCCAATTAAAGAACATGCGTGATTATCACAAATGGGGAGAACAGTAGATATTGGACAGATTGTTGGTGTGTCATACTCCTATCTTTGAAGTTGGCTCTATTGTTTTGTGCCTTTTTGTTCATTGTATGCCGGAGTGATTTTAATGATTTGTTCATTATAATGACAAAACTGTTCTCTTTCATAGAGTCTGATGTAATAACAGCCAAATGTGACAATCAGTATTGCGAAAAAAAATTGCCATATTTTATCTCTTTAGATTTTTTTTCTTCAAGAAATGATAGTTTTTGGTCGACATTAAGGAAAGAGTAGTCCTAGTTTTTGACAGTGTAAAGAAATCAAGAATAGGAAGACTGTTTTTATGCCCCCGCCATGAAATGGCAACGGGTAATTATAGTGGTACACCTGTCTGTGTGTGTGTCTGAGAGTGCAAGAAATTGTGTTCTGGCTGTAACTTTGGTCATGTTTTGAAAAACTTGGCACAAATAATCCTTAGGACAAGACCATGTCTCGCAAACAAAAACCAGGTTGCTAGCTTGAAGGTTAAGGTCACAGCACTCAGTTGACCTTAAAATCTAGCCCCAGCTTGTTGTGAATAGTCATGTTTGAAATAACAGCACAAGTGATCCTTAGGGCAAGCTGATGTGTTGTGAACAAGAACTAGGGAATTAAAAACCAAGTTTTTTCAAGGTCAGGGTCACAGCTGTTAGCTGAATTTAAACTTTATGCAAGCATTCCTGTCTGGACTGTATCTTTGATGTGTATATTAATGTTTTGAAATAACTTGGCACAATGAATTACAAACAAGTACCAGATTGCTAGCTAGAAGGTAAAGGTCACATCACTTGATTGAGGTCAAGGTACTGACAGAAATATCAGTCTAATAAAAAAAAAAATGGCAGGGCCATTTGTGCCCTTTGGTGTGCCCTTTGGTCAAATTTTTAGTTTTAATTAATTACTAATAGATCACAAATTAATTACATGCATCCAAATAGTGCAAAGGAAATTAGATTGATTTTGAATTGATCATATCCTTATATACATTAAAAATTGATTATTTAGCTGGTGATTATTTTAGAACGGTTTTGTCATATGCAATATAGAAGGATCAAGTGTAATTTTTTAAACCATTGTGATATTTTAAGAGTGAATGACTCTTCATTTACAAGGTGCAAAAATGTTGACAAGTTCTACAAAAATTAAGAGCAAGGAAAATTATTGAAATATATCATTTTGTATAGCTTTTTTTTACCCAATCCAGACAGGAGTTCCAATAGCCAGAAACATCATTAACCAGTCTGGTTTCTTCGGCAGACTTGTATTATCAAAATATCAAATCCAAGTTCTAGAGCAGAAATTTGTCGCTACTTTCTGTTATCATGCTGTTAAAGTGAAAGTTTATATTAAGAACTATACAGGTGTATCATGGTGTATATTGAACGCAGTAGCTGTGTCACAGTAGGTTTGTTTGTTTACAAGGAGGTGGGGTAAACATTGGATACAGACGATCTGTTGACCCCCGGCTGATTTAGATCCCTTGGTGGAAGCAGTAAGACAGGGTCACGGCAGATTGTTTTATCAACCCTGTCATGAAAATCCTGATCAATTCCTCCCAGCATGAACACATGTCTGATCGCATGCTCGAGGACTCGGTACATGCACAGTATTGATGTCTGAAGTCTGGCACTTTGACTTCCAGTGTGATGGGTATTTTATCTTACATGTGTCATAGAATGCATTCAAGTTATTGGTGTTTTTTTTATTAGCTCACCTGAGCAAAGCTCAGGGTGAGCTATTGTGATCCCGTGAGCGTCCGTCGTGCAGCGTCAACAATTTTTAGTGTTTACACTCTGTCACCTTTATTTCTTAAGCAATCATCTTCAAATTTTACGACAAAGTTTATGACCATATATCTCCATTGAATTCGATTATGGCTGAGATCCGTCAATTAGGTCAGGAGTTATGCCCCTTTTAATATTAAAAATTTGCCATATTTCACATTGTTTACACTCTAGCATCTGCATCTTTTAAGCAATCATCTTAAAACTTTATGGCAGTGCTTATGACCATGATGTCTTGATTGAGTTGAAATATGGCTGAGATCAGTCAATTAGGCAGGAGTTAAGCCCCTTTTAATATAAAAAAAATGCCAGATTTCACTTTGTTTACACTCTAGCATCTTCATTTTTGAGCAATCATCTTCAAACTTTATGGCAATGCTTATGACCATAATGTCTCGATTGAGTTCGATTAAAGCTGAGATCTGTTGATTAGGTCAGGAGTTATGCCCCTTTAAATATAAAAAAATGCCAGATTTCACTTTGATTACACTCTAGCATCTTCATTTTTTTAGCAATCTTTTTTAAACTTTAAGACAATGTTTATGCCCATAATTTCGCAATTGGGTTCAATAATAACTGATATTGACTAGTTAATTTAGGAGTTATGCCCTTTTCACCATAAAAAAAGCCAGATTTCACTTTTACACTCTAGCATCTTTATTTCTTAAGCAATCATCTTTCTCAGGTGAGCGATCAAGGGCCATCTTGGCCCTCTTGTTCAGCTTAGTTTGCAGAGAAAACTTTGAGTTTGAAAGCTTGACTCCTTAAAGAATTTGAGAACTTTATAAGGGCTCTTCTTTGAAAAATATGTGTTATCCTTTCCTCAAAATAAAAATCTGTTCATAAAGTCTATAACTTTTGAACTCCTATGCTATCCAGAACATGCCAGAAGTACAGAGTGAGATTTCATCATGCATTGTCATGTAACAAGCTTTCATTGTATCCAGATATTTACAAATTCTCATATCAGTGATAATTTTATGTCAATATATCAATACAGAAATTGCATTTTGTGACATCTCAAGTATGTGAACACAGATACTGCCTAAGAATGGCGGACTTACTAGATATATTTTCAGCATTTGTAGCTTGATAAGTTGTTGTCAGTTGGAGAGTGTAGAGTACACAGTGATAGCATGTGTGACTTGATTCTCTATTATTAATACATTCATGATAAAAATATTTCTGTAATCTGTCAGTATATTATCCAGGCGCAAATTTCACCAACAATACTTAGTGCTTACTATTACTTAAATTCTTAAATAAGAATAGGAAACAAGTTTATCAGCTTATGATATATGAAGTTTCTTATGACTCATGTGTTGGACAGGAAGTCTTGGAAAAACTTTTGTCCACCCAGTGGGAGCACAAGGACTCATAGCACCAAGGCTATGCCCCCCTCCCCCTTTACAATTGATCATATAAAAAATTAATCCTAATATTTTTGCCAGTATGGTAGCTGAGCAGCTTGCTTAACCAAACTTCTGGGCATGCTTGGTTTTCCTGTAACCATGGCAACTGATGATTGGAGTGTTGCCGTCTGCTGGGCAGATATTATTCCTGTGTTTTATCATAATAAGAGGCCATTGTATCATTGTATTTTAATTAATCAATTTTTGTATTTTAATTTATCAATTTTCTTGCATGTGAGCAGGTAAAAAATGAAGAAAATTATACGGCCACAAAAAAACACATGATCTCAAGGTAAGGAGATAATCCTCATAGCAGAAAAAAAGTATTCCCAAAGTTCTAATTGAACATAGTTTGTTTAATCAGTTAATAGGTGAGTCTAAATGGAATGAAATTGCTTATGACAAGGTCAGAGCTCCTGCTGGAGGTGTTGCCAATATCATGGTTATTGATTAAAAAATTCAACAAAGTTCACTTATAATTGATTTTTACTGATTCTTTGGGATATATGATAGGACAGGTTTTATCTGTGTGCATGTATAGGTTGGAGATTTCTCTCTGTAGTCTGGGATAAGATCAACAGTAAGCAAGGATCTTTTCTTTTTTATCAGGGGCTGTTAATATGTAGGCATCTTTCTTTAAATTTATGCAGTTCTTTCAAAGTGTGCTACTTGCCCATAGATATGTGTCTTCCCCCAAACTCAAGAAAATGGAGCCAGTATGGTATTGAAGCCCATTTCCCTCCATTAATAAAAAGGCATTTTGCCATTGCTTTTGGCTCATGAATTTTTCTTAATGTATGGTTGCTATAGGTCATGTGGTCATTATTTTGGTTTTTATGTTTATAATTTGTTGCAGTGCAGCGACACCTGTTTAATAGTAGATCCAGGCATATATGAAGATAATAACCTACTGTTAGTGTTTGTAAGTTGTGCAGGACATTGGCTGGTGTTTAGATATGCTTCATTTGACTCAAGGTTACCCTAGATATGTAAATTGGTGGAGTTAAAGGAGTATTTGGGTATGGAATTACAGCAATAACATTGCAACATTTAGTTACAAATGTATCTATAATAAGAACTTAATCGGCCATTTGAGATAGAGTTACTTTACATTTAGATCTCAGTTCATTTTATTTATCATTGTGTAGGGAAATGCATGGTGGGTCTTTGTTACCTTTATTTTAAGTTTAAAAAAAAATAAAAATAAGATTAATAAATACACCCAGTTTTGCATGTTTGCTTAAATGACAGAATGACTTGTTCATAAGCATGTGGGAACCCCTCATATTTGTCTGAGATATATCAGGTGCTTGGTAGCAATGTGGTGAAGTCAAGAAAGAGTTCATTAAAAAGGAATAAACAAATGTCCTTAGAAACATGTTTGTTTTTAATCCATGGTTGATTTATGTATTTTGATTTATGTTCTTTTGATCATTAGTCTGTTATCGACTTGTGATTACAGATTTATTACATGGTTGGCACCCACGGTATGTGTTTCGTTATCACTACACAAAGTGATGATGTAGTAATTAAGGTATCAGGTGCTGTGATATCGGATGATGTCCTTTTATTGCTGTCTGTAAACTGTCAATAGCTTCTTTTAAAAGTATCATTGATTTGAATAATGATATTTTGACGTGTGTTTTGTTTGTGCTGCAGATGAAAACCCCCGTAGAGACAGGATGACATCAGGCAGGAAGGGCAGCGCGGACAAGACGATTCCTCATACGCGGCTTGAGGATGAATCTATGATACATGAGTCGTACCAGATGGGCCGCAAACTGGGGCAGGGCTCGTTTGGCAAGGTGTATGAGGTGACACACAAGAGCACAGACATTCATTGGGCCATGAAGACTATCAATAAGGAAAAGGTAAGGGAGAGAGAGAGATAGGTGAGGGTGTAACATTGATAAACTTATCAAGTCTGCCGTTTGTTTTAGATGAAAGAGTTTAGCTGTATAAAAAAGTAATGTTTAATGCATGCATATGTTTTCTTGAGAAAAATTTGAGAAAACATTGCTGAATTTTCTCTTTGTGGTATAATTCTGTTTTTATGCTTTTGTAACTGTTTTATTTATAATGAATATTTCTGTCTTTCCTGATAACAGAAAGAACCCATTGCTTTTATCATTAACAGCATAAAACAACTATTAAAACTGAGATGGAGGAATAGTGCGTACGTAGTGATAGTTTGTAATGGACAGTTATTTTGTTCACATTGTATTATATTTAAAATATAATGTTTCAGGCTGGTAGTTCAGCAATGAAACTTCTAGAACGAGAAGTGGCCATATTGAAAAGAGTGACTCATGGAAATATTATACAGTTGAATGAAGTGTTTGAGACTTCAAAGGTATGTTTCTAGTTTTTTTCACAATGAAATTTGTTGTAGCATCAGCTTATGTAGAATTTTTAGAATGGATGAATTATGAATGTAATCTTTGCCTGACAGTCCAGAGCTTCTAAAATTACCAGTAACCAAAAATGCTGAAACAATTTAGCAATTAAGTGTAATATAAAGAGTCCTAAAAAAGACTTTGCAAAATTCTGCATTTTACTGATTTATCTGCAAAGGAAATATGAAATGGTTTGTAGGCATCAGCTTAGTGTTCATTTAATATTTTGGTGCTTAGGACAAAACAACAGCAAAAAACTATTTGAAAGAAACTGCTTCACATTCAAAGACAGCATGAAGAACTTCTTTTTACAGTTTCTGTTCTGTACAGGCAGTCTTTATAAGTCCTTATCTGTATCTTCCGCTCCCAGACAGCCTCAGCAGATCAGAATTTTGACAGTTTGAAGAGTCTGTCCAATTGTGTCTATACAGAGCGAGTTGTATGGTTTGTGACAGGCTGCTCACCATTGATTTCTGTCCACTGTACCGGATACACTGGGCAGGAAACTGTTGCAGGGTAGCATCCTGTCGGTGGTTCAGGGAAATACAGACATGCATGGAATCTGACCCACAAGGCTTTCACATTCTACTGTATGAATAGAGTCTGTCCTGCATTTTCTGTTAACAACCAGGGGATCAATGGCTTAGTTAAGTCAATATATGAATGAAAAAAATCCTTTAAGATTGAAAGAGTGCTGAGAGAGATAGAATGTGAGAATACATTATTTCCACCCCCACCCACCAATCTACAGAAAGTATTCAACCCTTAAGAAAAGGCAGCAAATGTATCTGTAATTTCAAAAACTCAAAGGAAACCCTTGGGATAAATAGATAACATATATTGCAATAGTATGGTCTTTAACCCTTTCCCTCATAGAAGACACCATGAAAAGACCTATGCGAACAGCATAAAACCAGATCAGCTTGCGAGTAACTCGCAGACTGATCAGGTTTTATGCTGTTCGCTGCTCCTCAGTGGTCTGGAAATGAGGATTTTGTAATTAAATTTGGTAAGGTTTAACTGTGGTTTTCTGCAGATCAGGCTTTATGTGGTACCTATTGAGTGCGTCAAAATGAGTCTATATGAGGGAAAGGGTTAAAAACTAATTTTGATTATGTGGGAAAAACATCTGTAACAATAGTATCTATAACATCTAATTTGTGGGGTTTGGCTACGTTGCATCTGACATTATCAAATGTGTCATAACAGAAATAGTATGAGACACAAGTATTTCATACCTTTGCCAATCATGACTGTATGTTTTTCTGTAACAGGTAGATTGTTTACTGCACTGTTACTTATATGACCTGCACTTGAAAGAGGAATGACTGGTAATACGTTGATAATCTAGCCACATGGTGGTGTGTGAAAGTCAGATTGACCAGAAGTTTGTCAAGTAGGGTTATAATTAGACCTGAACTGTAGAGTGTAATCCTACAGGAGATTAGAACCACAACTGCACCCTGGCTATGTTGAAACATACTCAACACACTCCTATTTATTTGTTCATTAACTAAGATAAGGATTTATTTTCACATAGGTAAAAACAACAACAACAACACAACATGTAATATCTAGACTTGTACACCAAAACCACATTATAATGGAATTACGCTTGTCCTGTTGTCTTATGTTGTTGGTCACTGCAATAGTACTTCAGTTTTATAGTCATGTCCAGCTAATTATACCCCCCCGCAACGAAGTTAGGGGGGGGTATACTGGAATCAGGTTGTCCGTCCGTCCGTCCGTCCGTCTGTCCGAGCTAACATACAAGAGTTATGAGCTTCATTTTGTAGTTGAAAAAAGAACAAAACCTCTTAAAATTTATTTTAGGAGCTATTTTTGCCATTTTAGGAGCTATTTTTGCATACGGACTTTGGCCCAGGGAAGGTTTAAGGGTTAGGGTTAGACTTAAATATTAAATGTTGGTACGTCCGTCCGTCTGTCCGTCCGTCTGTCCGTCCGTCCGTCTGTAGACACAAAATTCTGCGGACTACTCCTCCTAAACTTCTGGAAGGATTTTAATGATACTTGCTGTCAATGATCCTTAGACATTGTAGCAGCGCGTTATCTATATAGCATTGAGTTACCTCCCCTATTTACCAAGTTATGCCCCTTTGATGATTTTTGCATTACAAACTTCTGCGGACTACTCCTTCTAAACTACTGGAAGGATTTTGATGAAACTTGCTGGCAATGATCCTTAGACATTGTATAAGCGCGTTATCTATATATCATTTGGTTACCTCCCCTATTTACCAATTATGCCCCTTTGATGATTTTTGCATTACAAACTTCTGCGGACTACTCCGCCTAAACTACTGGAAGGATTTTAATGATACTTGCTGTCAATGATCCTTAGACATTGTAGCAGCGCGTTATCTATATAGCATTGAGTTACCTCCCCTATTCACCAAGTTATGCCCCTTTGATGATTTTTGCATTACAAACTTCTGCGGACTACTCCGCCTAAACTACTGGAAGGATTTTAATGATACTTGCTGTCAATGATCCTTAGACATTGTAGCAGCGCGTTATCTATATAGCATTGAGTTACCTCCCCTATTTACCAAGTTATGCCCCTTTGATGATTTTTGCATTACAAACTTCTGCGGACTACTCCTTCTAAACTACTGGAAGGATTTTGATGAAACTTGCTGCCATTCATCCTTAGACATTGTAGAAGCATGTGTTAGTTATATAACATTGGATTACCTCCCTTTATTATAGTTTCATTGGATTACCTCCCTTTTTTATAGTTATGCCCCTTTGATGATTTTTGCTTTACAATTTTCTGCAGACTACTCCTCCTAAACTACTGGAGGGATTTCAATGAAACTTGCTGTCATTCAACCTTAGACATTGTAGTAGCGCTTTTTCTATATAACATTGGGTTACCCCCCCCCCCCCCTCCCCCTGTTTTAAAGATATGTCCCTTTGATGGTATTTGTTTTACAATTTTCTTCCATTGATAGATTTCAGTGAATCTTAATGATATTTATCCATAGACATACATATACCCATATGTATGTAAAACATAGGATAACTAGATTTCTAGGTAGTTGGCACATATGTCCTCTGTATATTAAGATGGAGTGTTGCATACAAGAATTCTGATTTCATGCTCCAAAGCCATGTTTGACAAAAACACTTGCGGGGGGGTATTAGTAAGCCCTTAGGCGACAGTTCTAGTTACAACTAGGTGGAGGAAGGTCCCAAGTATACAGAGGCGTCTGGGTGGATCATCAACCAGTGGTGCTTTCATTCAAATGAAAGTTAGCTTACGGTTGCCAGTTGGTACCCAGCTTACATTCATTACACAGCAATTAAACATGAGTCAAACTGCTCATGTTAGTTCCTGTTATGTTTACTGAACGCATAGCTGCTGCTAGCAAGCTAGAACACTTCCTCACATGAAAAACTAAAGTGACCCAAACTGGACTCAACCCACAAGAGTTAGGGCTAAGTGAAGTCAGCAAGTTAAGCACCCTCCCTGCCCCCCTTCTCCTTAAACTGAAGGTGTTGGAGTATAGAATATTCAGATGATTTCTTCATGAAGTTAATGCATTGATCTAACTTCAAATAGAAATTTAATTCATCATTCTGGCCTCTTTTGTTCTGCATTCAACTTACTTTATTATTTTTACTGTATCAGCTTTCAGAATACTGTAGAAAGATTTGTGATTAAAAAGTAATAAAGTAATGTTGTGAGGCAATAAAAAAGAAAATCTTTCAGATCTGAATTACGTATGCAAATTAGTCTGCAATTAACATGCTTCATCAAGTAAGGATTTTATAAAATGTAGGACCTTGTAATAAACAGTCTCATTCAAATTCTTATTTGATTCAGATTTTCCTTTTTATATGACAAGTAATGACTATATACACTTATATTTTATATAGAATAACTAAACATAAAAGGGATGCTGTTTTATTGATATTACTGCATCTATAAAATTGCATTAATTTGTAATATGTTACTTTAATGAGGAATAAATTGAATCTTTGGTTGAGAGAATGATAGAAATACAATCATACCTATGTACAGGGGGGGCGGGTAACCTTTACTTCATTAATATTCATGTACAAATTTATGACTTAATGAATATTAATTGACTGAACTTTAAATGTTATATGAAACAATGGACTTTTCTTTACCATGCAGGCTGTTTAAAATTTTATGAGCAAACAGAGAAGACCCTGAAAAGACCCAGAGCTGTCTGATCTGGGTCTGCTTTGTTTGCCAGTGTGTCAAATTGTGTCCTGTATGAGGAAAAGGGTCAAAGTAATCAAGTAATGTATTATTAGGCTGACCACATGTATCAGCAGCACCAGTAAACCTAGGATACTGTTAAATACTTTTTCTTTACGGAGGACAAATTATACTCCCGCTTGAAAACTTCACTGAAGTTGGGTCTTTATAGGAATCACGCTTGATAGGTCACGTCCCATTCAATCCCGTCCTGTCCAACATGAAGACAAAGTGTGATGTCGGGGTATTACTCACCTTTAGTGATAGTTCTATCTTCTTATATTTTGTTGATGGATAATCCTACGGACAGCTGTGAAGACCTTTTGTTTTGAAGATGATCAAGTTTGGAATACATGTCTGAATTAAATTGCCTTTCATACGTTCCTTCATATTAGAAATAAATGTCAGTGAACATCATCAATTTTACAATTGCAGGATGTGGTCTTTGTTCATGGGGTTCTAAGACATTTGAGCCAATGATTTAAGAACATTGGTCATGTAGCTTTGACATTTGGGCCACAAGAGAAAGCTGATGGACAATTAAAACTATGGATGTATTCCAGTCCCTGACCCATACATCCAGTAACATCTCTATGGATGTATTCCAGTCCCTGACCCATACATCCAGTAACATCTCTATGGATGTATTCCAGTCCCTGGCCCATACATCCAGTAACATCTCTATGAATGTATTCCAGTCCCTGACCCATACATCCAGTAACATCTCTATGGATGTATTCCAGTCCCTGGCCCATACATCCAGTAACATCTCTATGGATGTATTCCAGTCCCTGACCCATACATCCAGTAACATCTCTATGGATGTATTCCAGTCCCTGACCCATACATCCAGTAACATCTCTATGGATGTATTCCAGTCCCTGACCCATACATCCAGTAACATCTCTATGGATGTATTCCAGTCCCTGGCCCATACATCCAGTAACATCTCTATGGATGTATTCCAGTCCCTGGCCCATACATCCAGTAACATCTCTATGGATGTATTCCCGTCCCTGACCCATACATCCAGTAACATCTCTATGGATGTATTCCAGTCCCTGACCCATACATCCAGTAACATCTCTATGGATGTATTCCAGTCCCTGACCCATACATCCAGTAACATCTCTATGAATGTATTCCAGTCCCTGACCCATACATCCAGTAACATCTCTATGGATGTATTCCAGTCCCTGACCCATACATCCAGTAACATCTCTATGGATGTATTCCAGTCCCTGACCCATACATCCAGTAACATCTCTATGGTATCAGCATAGTTACATAGATGGTGGTAAATGCTGCCAAATGGTTACAAGAATTAGGTCTTGATTGTTAACAGAGTTCAAAACTGCATTGTAAACATGTATGAAAGTGGCTTTTTCTGTGGCATCACACGGCCATTGGCAGCACTTTGTCTGGTCCCAAAATGGCAGCCAGATTATTCTAGGAATATTCTAAAGCCCAGACACTCAGACACTCTCATCAGGGACAAAATAAACACCCAGTCAAGATATCGCAGTCATGATTGATGTCTAGTATTGACAGTCAGACGGACTCAGTAAGGGAAGCCCTGTCCTTCTTCATCATACAAGTACCTCTCCCCTAGTGTAAACCCAGTTGTTTTCTCTCCAGTCTGTCTGCAAATGTAACCTACAGCATTAGACATAGTAAGTATAACATCAGCAACAACCTTGAACTACCATTTCCTGTAGCCTGGCAAGCACATGATTTGCTATAAAGGAGTTTACCTGACATCATTCTATCTTGTGTAAGCTATTTGTAAAACTGCAATTGTGAAACTTGAATTTTAACTTTTCTTACAATGAAGTCGCTGTAACTCATGTAAATTATGTAAACTTAAGATCTTCTCTCTGATTTGATCAAAATGTTGTGTTTTTCCGCTTAAGGTTGTTTTAAGTTTTAGTTGCTCTTTTTTTTGTGGTAGATTGTTATTAGCATACAATAGACATAATTTTGTACTCTCTGTTTGCTTTCCAAATCTTACATCTTATAGCTAGAAAGAAAACATTAGAATCTTCTACCATTTACTAGTGATAATATCTGTTCTAAGAATTTAGAACTGTTGACAACAGGTTTGGGGACTTTGATTTATTTTTGGATGCATTTGTAGATGTCACTTTGATCTGTATTCCTGTTTTCTAGATGTATAAGATTTAATACCAGTTCCCTTACAACTGTCCATAAGGTGTAGTGAAACTTCATATTTACTGAAACTGTTGCTAAACCAGGTGTGCATTCAGTATGCCAAACCGTATGCAACCGTACGCTAACAGTCAGCTATGAAACTATCTCAGTGTCAAAAACCAGGATGTTGAGGTTAACCCATGTACAGCATAAGGAGCACGTGAACAACATGCTATATGGTCCTAAGACAACTCCATAGCTGAATGTAAGCGACCGGTTGCATACGGTTTGTCATACTGAGCGCACGCCAGTCCAGTATGTATGTTTATGATGTGTACCGTTAGATAGTGTAAAAAAATCATGTTGCTTGGTGTTGTTATTAATTTAAATACTCAGTTCATCTGTAACTATTCAACTGCTTAGTACCTTGAAGATTGGGAGGTAACATCGAAAAACCTAGTTAGACTGAGAACTGCATTCTGTTTGATCTGATTTTTCAATGATTTAACATGGTGCAAAATATTGTAATTAAGAAGAGGTTAATGGACAAAAGAGTTACTGGCTTTGACTTAGATCACTTGGCATCTGCATGTGACAAGTGAGTAAAACAGATCTAGAAATAAGAGAGTGTGTATATACATACAGTCTTATCAGATGGCATTGAGTAGGGTGTAATTGTAAAACATACCCCTCAAGTGAGAACTCTCTCCTGATAGCCAGGTATGGGCGTTTTGTAGAACTGCAACTGTAATCTTAAGTCTAGGGAAACAATCTATTTCTTTGATCATGAAGTCTCGCATATCCAGATTAAGATTTATATGAAATGCATATACATAAAAGTTTTATTGTGATGTTTGAGGCTCAATAAAAAGGGCATTCTCACTATTACCTGTCAAAAATAAATCATTGGATATGTTTGAAAGTTTATTAATAGGATGTTCCCTAAATTGTGAAGAAGGATCAGTTATCCCTTTCCCCCATAGAGGAAACCATGAAAAGACCTATGCGAACAGCATAAAACCAGATCAGCCTGCGAGTAACTCGCAGGCTGATCAGGTTTTATGCTGTTCGCTGCTCCTCAGTGGTCTGGAAATGAGGATTTTGTAATTAAATTTGGTAAGGTTTAACTGTGGTTTTCTGCAGATCAGGCTTTATGTGGTACCTATTGAGGGCGTCAAAAGGAGTATATATGAGGGAAAGGGTTATGTATGGTTGAAGACAGTAACTTGAAGTGTAAAACATATAATAATTAAATAAAATTGAGATAAAAATAATTGTGATGATTATGTCTGATGTGTTAAGAAGCATTATTGCTATTTTGAATATAGGTCAAATTAAAAATAAAGTAGCAATATCACCATTTCTTCAAATACGGAATAGTCATAAGAAATTTTTGTAACATTCAATAAATTTGCTTTGAATCAATTGCCCCATGCATGAAATAGAGTTCTGACTGCAAGACTGTACTAAGTCAATATAGAAAGAGAAGTCGATATAACAGTTCTTCAGTCAACCCTTGACATGCAGTCCTGGCACAGTGAGAAAGATACAAACACTGAAATTAAAGGCCCTCTTAACTGTCAATATTTCTGAATACCAGTATAGCCCAGGCCTGGCGATTGAATTTTTAAGTGAAAAGAAGAAAAGGGTATAAAGATAAGCGATTCTTATGAATTACTCATCATTGGCGGGAAGGAAGGACCAAAAAACCTGTCAATAATGTTGTGATAAGTGTTATGCAGGGTATTGTCATGTCTGGCTGGAGAGTGTTATTGTATAGATTGATACCCTCGGTCAGATGTATTTTGTCTCATATTGAAGTCGCTCTCACTCACACACACATCAGCAGTTCACTTTGGATCAGTGTCCTTTATTTTTTAAAGTGGGGGGGGGGGGGGCATACTTTACACTTTTTTGAATTGGAATAATGACTTTAATTTAAAGGCACAGGATTTCCTTCTAGGATACAATAGAAAACCTCCTGATATATTATGCAAAAAGAAAAAAAAAAGTAATTCAAAATGCTTGTTATTCGAGCAGTTTGCCTGGCCACTACCAAGTTGTTAGATATGTTCTATTGTTTTGTTCTGTAGGAGGTAGTGCCATGAATATTTCTTTTTTGTTTTGCATATTATCCTAAACTCCTTCATTTGTTTAACACCCAAAGGTATTATTAGGTTTTACCTGGTAGGAAATGCAATCAGCTTTATTTCCACCATAAAACATGTGGATAAAACTTGGAAATGCTAAGCAAATGTTTCAGTTATTGGAGACACTCAGACTGTTTTAAGATTGAACCCAGTTCATTGTAAATAGAATATAAAATCACTTCTGTTAGATTAAGAGAAAATATTTAATCAAGATATCAAAATGACCAGTTGTTCCATTCTAATGCATACACACACTGTATATTCCCATCCAAAAAGTCAGCTATCAGGCCTTTTGTCTGAGAATGGGGAAGGGAATTTTTCTGGACGGTATTCAGTATTGTATATATATTACTGTTATTAAGTCATGTGTATATATAAGTATGTCCAATTAAAATGGGTTTTCACTTCCATTGCGCATGTGCAAATTGGTATTGCAGTTAGTATGTAAAGCTGTGATTGTAATAAGTTTCAGTGACCAATAATTTTCTGTGTAATTGTCTGGGGGTATCAACTACGTGTTTTGGGTTTGTTTTAAATAGTTTCACATGTGATTGATAATATTTGATAAGTTATTAGTCAGTGGATGTTTGTATTTTAATGATGTTTATACATATAGGTCATGACCTACTTAGCGCTTCGCTCATCTGTCTGGACATTGCACATTTCATGTCTTCTATTTAGCTTATAATTATACATAGTGGTTTAATTATTACATGATGGATGGGATAAGTAATGCATAATGTTTATCATATTAATATGTAATATAAAGAATGCATGGTGTAGTTAATACAGTGAATTTATCTGTGTAGTGCTGCTGTTTTTCTACAGTTAACTATCTATAAATAGCCTTATTTGCACATGCATTTCATGCTTGTGGATTAGCTCAACCACTAAGAGCGTCACTCAGTATTTTTCCCGTTCAAAGGTTGTGAGTTCTATTTCAGCTGGGACCAATTTTTTATGAAATTCTTGAGTTAAATATATATAATTTGTTTTAAATACTAGTTATATGCATCCATTATTTTGCCTTTGTTAATTTGTAATTGCTTCCTTTTGTTTTAAACAAAGACCACAAAAAGAAAAAAAAAGAAAGATAAAAATTTACCTCTCTATGTATAAATCAATTTTTTTTTTAATTTAATTCTTATTTAAAAAAAAAAAAATCAACCACTCCTGATTTTATTTTCATGCATTCTCCATCTTAAATGTAATGTTTTGCTGTGGATGCAAAGTTTAAATTTCAATGCATCCACAACATGCATAAAATATATGGAAAATGTTATTTAGATTGAACGAAGATGCAAACTATCTGAATTGGGAGTCATTTTTTTTAAGCACAGTGAGTCCCAGGACTCATGCAGGGAAAATTATAAAATAATAACTGCCTCTCTATATATAAATAAAATAAAGAGAGGTAATTTTCTTTAAATATGATGGTCCTGTGCATAGACAGGTTACGTTATAAGGTCAAAACAGTAAAAAAGAGAAAGAGAGGGGGACAGTGTGCTTATTATAAGCCATTCATGAAAACATTTTGTTTTATTCTTTTCTTGTTATACCTTAATTTTGGAAGTACAACAGCATTTTCTTGAGAATTCCATAGATAAATAGCAAATTTGGGAAGGGTTGCATGTATTTAAAGAAATTATAAACTTTAATATGTGTCCTTCACTTTGGGTGAAGTTTTCAGCTTGATTTTCCATGGAACTAATATTAAGTAACTTACTGACTATATGAATGACTGTGTATTTACAGAAGATGTTCCTGATCATGGAGCTGTGTGAGGGAGGGGAGCTGGCGGACGTGCTCAAAGAGAGGAAGTACTTCATGGAGAGTGAGGTGAAGGTCATCACCAAGGAACTGGCCAGTGCAATATCTTACCTGCATAAAAATGGTCAGTACACAAGTGTCATTGTCTTGATGATTACAGTGGTGCCTCATGTGTCTGGTTTTCTTGCCGTCATATCAACCTTTGTGTATGTATACCATCATCAGAGTTATGATTCAATAATCCAGCTAGTTCTCAGTCCATCTGCTTCTATTTATAAAAATGTTCTAATTAGCCATCTTATTAATAAATAACTTCACTGGAATGTTTATGGTTCCCCTGGTTTACACAATAGGACACATGGGATTGTTTGTGATACTTTTTATGTGCTGTTGGCCTCGTCAATAATGGAAAATAATCTTGTAGAAATAGGTAATGGTAGGGCTTGAATGTTTACTCCAAAATTTGGAAATGTGCATTAAAAGTCATGTTGCTGCCAATGACTGAAAGTGCTTCAATACTCTGGACAGTATCACCATTTCTGATGTATGTCACAGCATTTTCATGATGATAAACCATTATTATAGGACTGGAGTAACTAAAAAAATCCCATCATTTGTTTAAGGTTCAGTTTATCACATTAGTGGACAAGTGAACCCATAGTGGTGTAGGGATGGGACACAATACATCACGTCCTTATTGCTGTCTGTGAGCTCTAGTTAAACATTTTATCTAATTTATTGTGTATTAAGGCAGAGAAATTGAAATTTAAGGTGACTGGAAGATTTGATTGTTGTTTTGTGATAAGTTAGGAAGGAGAGTGGTATTACCTGCATTACATGAACACATATATTATTCTCAAACATGAACACAGCAGAATGTTTGAGATACACACAATTGTAAAATGAATAAATTGTTGACATCTTCAACGCTTAATAAGTGGTATAGTAGAGTAAGGTATGATCTATCAATTTTTTTGTTGACGATTTAATTCAGTGTTAATAGGGGAAATTATATCTGTAGGGATTATCAGAGAAACCAGTTACCTGAGATGAAGATTGACAGTGGTACTAATGGTCCAGTATTTTTCTTTTTCTTGATATATAGACACTCTAATATAGCTGTTATCCTCACTGAGACTGGCCTATATTCTGGATAAAGTTGTATTAAAGTATTGCTATTGAAGAGGACATAGTGGTACATATCACTTGAAACTACGAAAATCATCAAGAGTATTTATTGAATAGAGAGGACCATAATTTACAGTAAGGCCACACCCACTGGGTCATATTGCTCCCCTGTTGGCAGCAGTGTTTCATTGGTCCCACATGGCCTCAAGGTCACTTGACTCCTGTTTATTTGTCCATATTGTTTGCCTTTTAAGACGATCACATTCCTAGATGTCAATAAAGGTGTGAAATGTCAGCATATTGAACAGTCTTAGTGAATTTGTTCTGTAGGTGAAGTTTTCATTGATGATATTGGAAATTGTCAATGAATTTGTTTTGTTGGTGAAGCTTACATTGATATCCTGTTATTTATTAGAAAATTCTCACCTGAATGTGTATTATCATTTCGATAGGATCTCCAATTTGTTTTTACATGAATTTAATATCAGGATTTTGTCAGGTCTATTGTGCTCCATTTGTATTGGAAGTTTTTCAACTGTCTAACACACGTTTTGTTGACATTTTACTGTCAATTAATATCAGGCTACAATAGGCTTCAGCTATTAATTGTATTAAGTATTGGTCTCCTATGAAGATGCTGTGCATTTGTACCTGATATCAAAAAAGGAGATGATCTGACCCTATGCGAGAGTTCAAATTTTAATACTTGGGTTAATTAGATCAGTATTGAAAACTTGATGCAGGACTGGGAATATCCTATGTTGAGTGTTAATTTCTGCACTTGCCTTTCAACTAGTACTTGTTTTTCATTGCTATTAATTTATAGGTATTTCCACACATCCTGTTGTGGCAAAGGAAGCCACGTTCAATACCTAGAAGGAAAGAGAACAGAAATGAACTGACTGTACCTTGTTGTGGAGGTTGAGTATTGAACTGCCAGTCTTGGGGTCATTAAGGTTTAGTTCTCATACTTGCGTCATTTTCTTAGACAGGTGTTTCAGGATGTAGGAACCCTGGGATTAAGGTTGTCAGAACCTGCTTTGGGTACATGTTGTAAATGGTTGTCCTGATAATGTTATCTAAAGGATATTGACACTGGGTGTAATTACTCAACCTATGAAAAATACAGAAGAAGCAATAAATGTAATGATTGATTTATTTTGTTTTGCATTAGTTTTTGATTGCTGTTTAATTAGGTGCAAGGGCATGTTCATTCATGTCAGATTGTGTTGTGATGAAGTAGAGTCATTCAGAACATTTGTGTTTTGTTTGTAAAGTGTTTCAGAGATTCTGTTCTCAGTCTTGATACAGTATGTACACCAATCAATGAAAAGTAATTGTGGATGCAAGGTAAAACAAGTTGGTTTCGTTAAAAAAGGAAGAGGTCAGTGAGAGGTCAGCCACTGTGTAATAATCTTACTGCAAATTTTTTACAAAGAGCAGATTATATCATTTTAAGCGAAATTGTGAATTTTCCCAAACAATTATTTGATACAGATTTTTAAAAAAAAATATGGCCAGCCTTGCACGTGAGTAAATATTAGATATTTCTGTAATAATTAATGACTATCAAACCCCAATGAAGATTGTTTTTTGTGACATAATTTTTCAGTTAATGGTTCAAAATCAGACCTTATTAATTGTTTAAAATCAGACCCTATTTCTGTACTAGGCGCATGCGCAAACATACGTCATGTAGACTGTGTCACTATGTTTATTGCCCAAATGATCACATTATGCGGCTGTTCTGAGAGAAAGTCTGCCCTGCAACTAAAATACTGGAGAGGTCTGATGACTTCTCAAAAAATGCTGGTGAATATTAAGGGTATATTGCCAAACTGTTGATATGAAATCTCGATAATATTTTGCTTGTGAATAGTTTGTGCAATACAAGACTGACACCAGTTTTACACCAGTAGCCTGGGGCTACAGTGTTACACCATTTTATGGTTCTATTGGTCTGTGTAGTTAATACAAGAACACTATGTGTCTACATTTTAATTATCTGTTATTCTTTATCTCCATTAATATGGAAAAAAATCAATATATTTCAGGCCATTTTGGTAAATGGAATAATTTCATCTTAATTCTGTTTTTATGCCCCACATCCATAGATTGGGGGCATATTGTTCTGTCTGTCTGTTTATTTGTCGAATAACTTTAACCTTAACCATAATACAGAAGTCCTTCCACCTACAGCCTCCAAATTACACAGGTGCATGCACCTTGATGAGTTCTACTCACCAGGTGACCTTGACCCCCAAGGTCTAAGGCCCCCCATAGGGGCATGGCGTTCATTTTTACTTTCTTTTATAACTTTTTACTAAAAGGTTTTTGGTAATGGATTGTGTATAGTAATGAGGTATGAAGTGGTTATGTGACTCTTCAGCATAATTCACTTATGGCAGACAACATCCATTGTGAATCGAAACATTCTACATTTGAAAATGTGCCTTTTCAATTCAATTAAACTATATTTAAATGTAAGCTGGGGTACACTCATTATGACATGTTAATATTATGAGTTTTGACAATATTTAAATGATTGACAAATCTGTAAAAGCTGATCAAATTATGATAATTTTTTTGTTGAAAATTTACTTCTTGCTATTTTTAAATTTACTGTGAGAATTTGCACGCTTGCTTTTCCTGTCATACTCAAACCTATGTTTTGATATATGGAGTGAGTTCAAAAAATGTTTTGTGTTTTTATCAAGTATTTATTCTCTAGTGGATATCCACACACCAATTTACTGCTGATTATTGTGGTAGGTTTTTACATTTACAAACATGCATGCATTATTGCTGATCATTAAAACTTGGTCTTTGCATAATGATGAACAGCTTCTAAGCATAATAGCTTACCACCTGGGATGTTTAATTGTTTAGACATATGCATGTCAGTGCACTAGCATGTTGAATGATAACTGCAAAACTGTTCTAAGTACATAATAGAAATAAAAGAAGATGGATTTCATGGTAAGCCTTCATTATCTTTATATAATGCACCAGAAAATTCAAATGGTAATAAATCTTTAGCTGGGCTGTTATTTTATTTTAAAGAAAAAAAAGTCAAGGTATTTTCATCACTTTGGTGTCATTGTTGTGGTTGATGTTATCGTCGTTGTTGGTGTTGTCATGGTGAAAAACTTTAGCCTTGGCCATAACTTGTAAACTATTAAACATTTTGTCATAAAACTTTACATACTTATTTGTTCATTAAAGGGCTACATTCCCATCAAGGGCCAAAACTCTTTGGTTCATTTTGACCAACTTTTTCTCCTTTTTTTTAGCTTACCTGAGCACAACTGAGATGATCCTTGGGTGAACCTTCACAAAAGTTGCAAAAATTAACTTGATCCATATAGAACCCTGGTTGCCTTGGCAACCGAAAGGAAAAAAAAATGAAAACTTAAAAAATCATCTCCTTCAAAATTACTGGCCAGATTTCAAAAATGTTTTAGTACAGATGTTCCTTGGATAACCCCCTACGAAGATTGCTAAAATTATTTTGATTTGTTAAAAAACAGGGCCACCAGGGGTGGGCTAAATTGCCTTTTTTGTATATAGTGAAAACTTTAAATGACATCTCCTCTGAACCATTGGACAGAATTTGATTGAACTTTGCAGGGATGATCCTTGGGTGAACCTTAACAAAAACTTGATTTATGTAGAACTCTGGTTGCCATGGAAACAGTAATAATTACATTATGAAAACTTCATCTTCTTTAAAAGTACTGGCCAGAGTTCAAATTTTTTTAGTACAGATGTTTTAGTACAGATGTTCCTTGGGTAACCCTTTACTCAGGTGAGCGATTCAAGGCCTCTATGACCCTCTTGTTTTAGGTTCATTTTGACCAAATTTATCTCCTTTTTTAAAGTGAAAAACTTAAACCTTGGCCATAACTTCTGAACTATTAAAATCTTCTGTCATCAAAACTTCCCATACTTGTTCACTATCAAAAGGTCTACATTCCCATCAAAGCCCATAACTCTTAAGTTCATTTTGACCAAATTTATCTCCTATTTAAAAAGAAAAATACAGTGAAAAACTTTAACATTGGCCTTAACTTCTAAAGTCACCAACTTCATAAACATGTACACTATCTCAAAAGCTTCATTTTTATCAAGGGCCATAACTCTTGGGTCCATTTTGACCACATTGATCTCCCCATTTAAAAAAAAATAAAAATAAAAAAAATATAAAAAAAACAGAGGAGTGTTGGCATCGGCATGTGGTGCTTTTGTTTGAGTCTATAGATCAACTGATTTATTGGACAGCGTGGAAGAATGGTCCTTGATATTATGGTGTAAAGCAGTAATAATTTATAGGACTCTGCTTTGAAAATGTATTAAATTACTGGCATATAATTATAAGTCACATCCTAATTATCAGATGCTCAGGGAATTCCAGACTTATATCATTTCAGTCACTTTACTATACTTATTATACCCCCCCGCAACGAAGTTAGGGGGGGGTATACTGGAATCAGGTTGTCCGTCCGTCCGTCTGTCCGTCCGTCTGTCCGTCCGTCTGTCCGTCCGTCCGTCTGTAGACACAAAATTCTGCGGACTACTCCTCCTAAACTTCTGGAAGGATTTTGATGAAACTTGCTGGCAATGATCCTTAGACATTGTATTAGCGCGTTATCTATATAGCATTGAGTTACCTCCCCTATTTACCAAGTTATGCCCCTTTGATGATTTTTGCATTACAAACTTCTGCGGACTACTCCTTCTAAACTACTGGAAGGATTTTGATGAAACTTACTGGCAATGATCCTTAGACATCTATATAGCATTGAGTTACCTCCCCTATTTACCAAGTTATGCCCCTTTGATGATTTTTGCATTACAAACTTCTGCGGACTACTCCTTCTAAACTACTGGAAGGATTTTGATGAAACTTGCTGGCAGTGATCCTTAGACATTGTATAAGCGCGTTATCTATATATCATTTGGTTACCTCCCCTATTTTCCAAGTTATGCCCCTTTGATGATTTTTGCATTACAAACTTCTGCGGACTACTTCGCCTAAACTACTGGAAGGATTTTGATGAAACTTGCTGCCATTCATCCTTAGACATTGTAGAAGCATGTGTTAGTTATATAACATTGGATTACCTCCCTTTATTATAGTTATGCCCCTTTGATGATTTTTGCTTTACAATTTTCTGCAGACTACTCCTCCCATTGGATTACCTCCCTTTTTTATAGTTATGCCCCTTTGATGATTTTTGCTTTACAATTTTCTGCAGACTACTCCTCCTAAACTACTGGAGGGATTTCAATGAAACTTGCTGTCATTCAACCTTAGACATTGTAGTAGCGCTTTTTCTATATAACATTGGGTTACCCCCCCCCCCCCCCTCCCCCCTGTTTTAAAGATATGTCCCTTTGATGGTATTTGTTTTACAATTTTCTTCCATTGATAGATTTCAGTGAATCTTAATGATATTTATCCATAGACATAGGTATATCCATAGGTATGTGTTACAAAGGATCACTAGATTTCCATGTAGTTGGCACATATGTCCTCTGTATATTAAGATGGAGTGTTGCATACAAGAATTCTGATTTCATGCTCCAAAGCCATGTTTGACAAAAACACTTGCGGGGGGGTATTAGTAAGCCCTTAGGCGACAGTTCTAGTTGATGCAGGACATGACATGCAGGTGTTAGGGAACGAGACCTGGGAGGTCAAAAGATCAGGTTAACCCTTTCCCTCATAGAGGATACCATGAAAAGACCTATGCGAACAGCATAAAACCAGATCAGCCTGCGAGTAACTCGCAGGCTGATCAGGTTTTATGCTGTTCGCTGCTCCTCAGTGGTCTGGAAATGAGGATTTTATAATTAAATTTGGTAAGGTTTAACTGTGGTTTTCTGCAGATCAGGCTTTATGTGGTACCTATTGAGTGCGTCAAAATGAGTCTATATGAGGGAAAGGGTTAAACGTTGTGTGTGAGGGACCCTGGTGTTATGTTCAAACTAATGGGGTTAATACTCGATAATGTGAAACAAACTGCCTGAGAAATATTGGGTATATTAATGGCAAGTTTTATGACACAGCTAGTGCCTTTTTATGTTGCTGAGAACTTTGATCAATGCAAACTTACTGGTACATCCAACTACATATAGGTATTGTGTACCAATCCCATTTCCTTGTATATTCAGTTTTGCCATGGCTGCAGTGCTCAGTTCTGTTTTGAATGAGGAGAGGCAACACCCTTACAATACCTAACAATAGATCAGCACTGACGTCAGGGGGTATTTCTTTCATTGATATGCACTTGGCAGTCAACAATAAGATCAGTGGATGGCAGATTTTCAGTCCAGAAATCAAGGTCAATAGAACTGATAAATCACTAAAATTGGCAGAATCATCAGATCGTGTCTCTAGTCACCAATAGCAGTACTTGTTGACTCACTGTAATACTTATATACACCATTTTACTCTATGTCAAACACTTGGCAAGCCAGATCTAATAGAAAGCTAGTTTTAATTTTAAACATGTAACATTGCAGTGTTACATAAAAGTTAACACAGCCTGTATGATCATAAATACAAAAATTTATTTCAGTTAGCAAAAAAATTCCAAAATTATCAGCATGCTGGGTTCTTATTTATTTTTCTAATAAAAGAGAGTTTATGTGACATTTTTCTCCCTCTTGAATTTTTATAGTTATCAATGACAGAAGATTTAGAGACAACTGTTGAGTTATACAAGATTTAGTAATTGATTAAAGCAGATCAAAGAAAACTTAATTTTAGCAGCATACTGTATAAACTAAGTCTGTGTGATCATAGTTACAAAATTAACAAGATTTCATGAAATGTTTGAGCTGGAAATTCAGTAAGGAAAAATTCAGACTGGGGGACCCTAGGGGAGGACACTTAATGGTTTCACAAAGGAAATGAGGCCCTTGTGAACTCAGAATATTCAATAATTATCGTCAATAAATTGATATACTGTCAGTGAGCTTTGTGTCTAAATACCTTGATTAAATATAAATACAGGTAGGTGCAGGAAAAAATTGATTTTCAATTAGAATAAAGGGGACAGACACAATGATCTTCTTACTGGTAAATGTTTGTAGGACAAAACAGTAAATAGATATCTCTAATCCTGATAGGTGTACGGTGTGTCTCTAGGAATGCTATATCATTGATTGGTATTGATCATTATATTATGGAGTTTTAATATACCTTTTTGTGGCAGTTCACAAAATGTTCTTTTATGAACTCCTTTTTTTTTCCAGTTATAAATGATATTAATTATTCAGGTAATATGTCATATGTATCATGTACTTCTAGGATTGCATGAAACATGTCATGTTTGAAAGGGAATGTAAAAAGTGGATGTGTTAACCCTTTCCCTCATAGAGGATACCATGAAAACACCTATGCGAACAGCATAAAACCAGATCAGCCTGCGAGTAACTCGCAGGCTGATCAGGTTTTATGCTGTTCGCTGCTCCTCAGTGGTCTGGTAATAAGGATTTTACAATTAAATTTGGTAAGGTTTAACTGTGGTTTTCTGCAGATCAGGCATTATGTGGTACCTATTGAGTGCATCAAAATGAGTCTATATGAGGGAAAGGGTTAAGCTGAGTCATAGCACAGAGTTTGTTTTGGTTTGTCAGAGAAATGTACCAGTTCACATAGACAAGGTGAATGTTTACCAGTACCTGTAACACATGACCAACACTGACAACAAACTGCATTCATCTACAGGATAATCATGAATATGTAACTAAATATAATTATTAACCCTTTCCCTCATATAGACTCATATTGATGCACTCAATAGGTACCACATAAAGCCTGATCTGCAGAAAACCACAGTTAAACCTTACCAAATTTAATTATAAAATCCTCATTTCCAGACCACTGAGGAGCAGCGAACAGCATAAAACCTGATCAGCCTGCGAGTTACTCGCAGGCTGATCTGGTTTTATGCTGTTCGCATAGGTCTTTTCATGGTTTCCTCTATGAGGGAAAGGGTTAAAACACTGAACTTTAAATGCAATTTTGAAACAATGGTTTTGAACTACAAGTTTGTATGAGCAAAAAATGGAGACCCTGATCAGACAAGATGGAAGAAGCAGTCTGGGTCTGCTGTATTTGCCACTGTGCAAAATGCATCTAAATTAGGTAAAGTGTTGCCTGACACTAATATAAAACAACCAGTCCTCATTTCTGTTGACAGGTAGACATCACCAGGATGATCGAGGTTGATACAGGCAGTTTGTCATTTAGCATTTTTTGCATATTCCTTGTGTTATCATAAATAGTCCTCCTACAGTTTTGAACCTGATTTTTTGGCCTTATATGAAACATGCACATATTGGTTAGGGTGTGTGGGTGTGCCGAGTCCAAACTGTCCAGTTACAAATGTACTACCATGATACCTTTTAATTATGTACAGCTGATTGAGCCACAACAAAAGTAACTCGTGTTAAATCACAGGGACTTGCTCCCATACACACACACACACCACACACACTGTACATACACTATCAACAAGGGTGGACATCTTTTCAGGGGTCGACTCGCTTCAACTCCGTTTTTTCAAATCATTCAAATAAATCTATGAAGTTAACATACGGAATCACTCAAATATATATTTCTCTATCGAAATATACAAAATTGTCGTGAAAATAATCCTCCTTTGTATGTTTATTTGTTTGAAATATATGCGAATCCGAGAAAAGGACAACAACCTGGACCAGCAGCGCAGTACATTTCGGGATGATTCGGATTTTTACGCTGCGAAATTGGTCAGCGATATTGCGATTATTTTCCCGCAATCTGTCAAACCGTTAAATTTAAATTATTAAAGGGCTGACTATTCGGGCGTTGAAAGAAAAAAAAAACCCAGGCAGTATGGAGAAATCAGCTGTTTCTTGGTAATTCTCTTGTTGTAAAATAAATTATTTAAAGACTTAGATATAAATTCACTTGTCTGTGAGTGTGTGTGTTTTAAATTGAAATAAATATCACAGGGATTTGAAGTTCAGTAGAATTTAGTATTCCGTATATATAAGAAAAAATATGTTTTGTATGTATGGAGTACTATTATTTTCAGAATTTTATTTTAAATTACTGAACTTCAAATCCCTGTGATATTTATTTCAATTTAAAACACACACACTCACAGACAAGTGAATTTATATCTAAGTCTTTAAATAATTTATTTTACAACAAGAAAATTACCAAGAAACAGCTGATTTCTCCATCTGCCTGGGTTTTTTTTTTCTTTCAACGCCCGAAAAGTCAGCCCTTTAATAATTTAAATTTAACGGTTTGACAGATTGCGGGAAAATAATCGCAATATCGCTGACCAATTTCGCAGCGTAAAAATCCGAATCATCCCGAAATGTACTGCGCTGCTGGTCCAGGTTGTTGTCCTTTTCTCGGATTCGCATATATTTCAAACAAATAAACATACAAAGGAGGATTATTTTCACGACAATTTTGTATATTTCGATAGAGAAATATATATTTGAGTGATTCCGTATGTTAACTTCATAGATTTATTTGAATGATTTGAAAAAACGGAGTTGAAGCGAGTCGACCCCTGAAAAGATGTCCACCCTTGTTGATAGTGTATGTACAGTGTGTGTGTGTGTGTGTGTGTATGGGAGCAAGTCCCTGTGGTTAAATAAAGGGTATTGGCTTCAACCCATATCAAATACCTGGAGTGCTAGTTTGTGTAGACTTTTTTGTCCCAACAGTCACATACAAAACATAGTATTTGCTTCAGAGCTCAAATCTGATAAGCAGATTTTTTTTCTTCATTTCATTGCTCATTGAAAATGCATGGACTTGAGGTCATTTGCATTGATTTTCCATTTTTTGTGTGAGAGAATTAAATTATACAGTGTTATTCTCACACCTGATTTGTTGTCAGTGAATTAGCATTGCTTTTTGTGACTTTAGAGAAACATTTTATGACAGGGATTTCTTCCTTTATAAGATGTTAAGTTTCACCTCTTCAGGTCTTCTTTCCCTTTGATCTATTCTGAACAATCAAGATTTACACTCCCAGTGATGACCTCTAGGATTTTTTTAAAGATACAATTTGCATTATGTAAGTCCTAGACAACTTTTCTTAAGGAATAATGCATTTCTGTGAAGGGTACATCAGTCTTTTAATTTATTTTTTTTCACAGTATTAATCTGGCAGTACTAATACTATTGAAGGGGAAGTTTTGTTTAATGTTCATACACATTCATACATGTTTTAATTAATTAGATATACCCAGAATTGTCCAAACTCATCATGCAGACTAGAAATTTATTGTTGTGTTGCACCAGTTTGTGATTGGTAATATATCTTCACTTCACAGCAGTAGGGGGTAATGTAGGAATCCTGCTTGTCTCATCCCGTAACATCAAGTCACGTCACATCTTATCCTACACTCACATTCTTTGAAAACAAGATGGGATGCTGGGTCAGTCACTGTTAGTGATAGTTCTAAGTTTCTTGCAAGGAGGGTAGATATGAATTGTTTATGATGAACCAGACAACAGACAAAATGACTTTTTTAGATCAAGGATTTTGATCAGTTCATAGCCAACCAGAAAAACATTACTAGATGACTTTCTATTTTCAGATGTCAGCCTGATTTTTTAATTCTTACTGATAATGCTGTTTCTTGTGTATTTCCAGATATCGTGCATCGTGACATGAAACTTGAAAATATCTTGATTAGCAAAGTCCCAGATGCAACAAACCCGGAGGACAAGCTCCAGATCAAGGTCAGTGTCCATGCAGCTACCTGTGGCATTATGGGTCCTCTGAGGTGGGGTGGTCTGGGTATATTATTTAATACATGACAAGCATATCTTCCAAATAAGCTTTGTAGATGTAAATAATCTTTATATTATTCACATGTTCACCTTTTCATTTTAATGCTACATGAAGTATGTGTTACCTGTCTCAGTGGGTGAGTGGTTAGAGTGTCCAAAGTTGTAAAAATGGTACTAGTATAGCTCCCTTGCTTGGTGCTCAGCATGTAAGGGGTTGTTCCAGGACTGGTAGGCCTGGTGTGAGGATAATGTGACTGGTTGTGGTATCATGCCACATGTCTATGGTGTGATAGTGCAGTGTGACAGTGACATACTGGTAGTCTCCAAATGACTGAAATACTGTCCGCAGTCGTTAAACCCAGTAAACAAGCAAACATCAATACTATGTATAAATGACAGGATTCTTGGTTATGGATGGTGAAAATCCCTTTGTGTGAAAACCCAGCAATTTAGTATCCTGTTATATGGAGATTTCTTTAATTTATGAATGGATTTTTTTTTTCATAGTAATGAATGTAAGTTTATATGAGATAATGTATTGCTTATTTTTTCAATGGTTAGACACAGAATTAATGATTTTGCTTTCCTTGACATGTCATCAAGACTTGCTTATGATTCATTTATTCTTGTCTGTTTTGTATTGTGATATAATAGTTGAAGAAAACAGGCAGACGCCAAAATACGGATTAGATTCAGAATGGTACAAAAGTTGAATGATTGAAGAAATAATTATCTATTAAAAGTGGAAGAAAGGGAGATGACTGCAATATATAGATAAACTTCAAATTATAATTAAGTTATTTGAATACAGTCTACTTTCCTTATTAAAGGTGTATTAAATATAATAATGTAGATGGATGGTCTTGTTTGTTAATGGAGCTTGATCTTGTCTTTTTTAATGCTTTTGACATTGCTGTAATTCATAAATGTAAAAACTCTGAGAATGCAATCAGTGGTACCTTTTGCTTGGTCCTTTCAAAACATAAAGATGTAATTACCATGGTCATTTGATAACGACAGTGGCTCATGTTTTCACTCCCTGTACTGGAGTGACTGATTGCATTTAATCTCCTTAAAAACATATTAAAGCAGGCTATATGACACCTGTGGCTTTTTGTACAAGTTTGAAAACAACAACAAATGTATATATTGTCATTTTTACACAGATAATCCTGTCATAGTGCTTCTTACACTTCTAGGAGAATCGTAAAAAAAAATGGGCAGGGCTCACTAGCATGAATATAGTTTGACCTTGTGTATTGATCCCATGCACTGTGCACGTATCAAGTTAAGGTCAGCCAACGGTTTCATTGTATTTGTTTCACAAAATTTTATGAGCACTTAAGGTCTTGTGAGAAGGTTAGGCAGATTCTGGACTTAGCCAGTGTCCCTATAGTAACAGAATGATTTAGCCATCTGTTTTCATCCCCAAATGGCAATATACACATTGTCAAACCAGAACAGGTTTCCCATGTTTCCTTGTCTTTACTGAGTATATTACTGGTCAGTCTATCTGGTACTAGAAGGCTGATTGGGATTTACACTGGTGCCTGAGGTCATTTCCCTGATCCTTCACAATTATGTGGTAAAAGATTAACTAAAGTTAGTACCCCATACTGAGTGAATATTATCAGCAGGGACATTCAGCACACCGTGATTTGTCACTGCCTTTACTTGCATGCATGAGTAATTATTGTCAAGGACATGGGCTGTCTGATAGTGCTTGTTCTGCTCATGGTACTCATGGTACAGGGAATTGACAAAGACACAACTCTCAGTTTCGATGTGTCTTTTATATGTATGAAAAAAGAAAACAATGTCTTTTCAGTGATTATCTAGCCTCAGCTAAATGTGAATGCAGTAGCAATTGCTGTGGCACAAGCAGATGTCACAGTACTGTTTTAGTTTTTGAGGAACTATGAATAATAAAATTAGTAATGGCATAGTTTGGATTTTTTTTTTTTCCTGATATGCTTAATGTTCTCTCTGTAAATGTTGAGATTGACTGGGTTTTCAAGTCAGCTGCCTTGTTAGTCCACTGATCACTTAACAACAGTTAGTGTTCCAGTGTATGAGCCTGTAATATAGCTGTGTGTATATGTGTGACAGGTTACAGACTTTGGGCTGTCCATCACCAAGACCGGGGTGGGGCATGACAACATGATGCAGGACTTCTGTGGGACACCAAACTACATGTGTAAGTGCTGAGATGTATTCTTCATACATTATTTCTTTTTAAGCCCTGCCTTGAGGTATGAGGGAGGATATAGATTTGTCCTTGTCCTTTCATTCTTCTGTCCATCACACATTATTGTGTTGCGTCTATCTCCAAAACTATCTGACCCAGACTCATAAAACTTGCAGAAATGTTTGTCAGCATGGGGGTTTTGCGCCTGGGTTTTTAATTCATGGAGTCATAGCAGAATTATGGCGCCTGACTTTAGTGAAAATGGCTCAAAGAGGGGTGTTTGTCTATGTCCATATTTCTAGTTCATGTTAATTATTTTCATAGATAGTGCATATAAATTTAATGTTGCTTTTATTACCATAATTTATGACGATTAAAAAAGGAATAGTTAACTTCTCATTTTGGATTATTTTGTTTGGGAATCATATTGTCATTATTATCCATTTTTTCCCCAAAGTTAGAATATTTCCTGAATTCTCTTGAATGGATATGCTTATTTTTTTTATTTCTGTAATGGCAAAATTTGTTGTATTCAATTCTTAAATCATTATGCAAAAAACTGTTATGAAAATATGTAAAGAAAGTTTGTTTTGATTGGTACAAATAGAAGTGACTCAAGGAATTTTTCTGAATACTTAGAAAACTAGTTCATATCAGCTTTCTTGTGATACAAATGTATTAAATCTGTTCATGTTTAACTCTTTAGTTGTATGTTATGTATCATTTCAGCACCTGAGATAATAGACAACAAGACCTATAGTCAACAGTGTGATATATGGGCACTCGGTATCATAGTGTATTCTTTGTAAGTACTGACTCTGGGCAAGTATTTGTGTCACAATAATCATTTAAAGATAGAAAATTTGGAGGGAGCCATAATCCAGTGACAATATTCATTACCCTTCATCAGAAGACTGTTGGTTTGAAGCCAGTTTTGGGCCAAGGATTGTTTATGACCTTTCCAGGTGCAAAGCACTGGTCCAAACCATGAACTGTTTAGGAGAATTAGTATGAGCTGTAAGAACTTGTTTCCCAATTAATTTCTGTAAGTTAAAAAAAAAAATGACTTAAACCTTCCCCATTTTTCCAGATTGATGTGTAGCTTGGGATGTGAGGTACATTTGTTGAGAAGCTTTTGTACAAACTTTGTTTTGCAATTGTTGTTTCATAGTTCCATAAAATGGTGAATAAAAACTCAGCATTTCAATATGATTCTTTCAGTAAAGTTTCATTTAGCATGGTGGTAGGAAAACCTAGGTCTTTCACACGTCCAAAATTAGACAGTTGTATGTAGGGAAGGGGAGATCACTCTATATTCTAAAAGAATTCATAACAGTTACCTTTCTTAATCCAATATTACATGGATAATTGGATCAGACATTGTTCTTTTTTCTTCTTTTTTTTGATAAATTTATTTTTGTGAAGGACACACAAATATTGTCTTTCTGAAACCAACTTTACATGACAATAAATAAACTTTGTTAAATAAATGCCACTGTATAATGAACATTTAATGAACAAAGGTGTTAACACATGTTACAGTACGATAGATAATTACGTTGCCTTGGAAGACGCTTTATGCAGGAAATGTATCACTATGAATATTAGGTGAAGAAAAATTGTGAATGATTAATTTTGCACATGTAGTCAATAGAATCACACAAAATTAATTTGAGTAGTGTGTAGTTTGATGTGTGCATGTGGGATAATGGCCGCTTCCATACATGTTGTAGATTTTGCGGCTACCCACCATTCCGATCAAAAGATGAGGACTCTTTATATGATATGATAAAGAAAGGGGAGGTTGACTTCTCATCCGATGATGTCTGGAATGAAGTCTCACCTGAAGGTAGATTCACTAATATCATATTTGTCCATATTTTAGATTACAGTATGTATTTTTTTTAATTCAACTTCAAGGTCCTAGTCACCCAGTCACTTGCTTTATTTAAATTTTGTCACCTGCTGTAAGCTGACGTGACACAGAGGGATTACTTTTCCGTTATCTGTCACACTTTTTCCATTGCACTTCTTTTAACAGGTGACACATGTGCTCCAAGGAACACTTCTTGTGAATTTCTTTACAATGATAAATTCAAAGCAAAAATTATTTGTTTTCATAAATCTTGTAAATAGTAAATCATGACTATTGGTAGTCTTCAAGTTCTTCATGAGCTGATATTATCACACCTATAGGATTAATTGTGTACCTACATGAGATAATAAATTTTGCCATTGTACAATCCAAAGTTTTTCTCTATGTTTAGTTTGAAAGATGTTCTAGAAATTTGATCAGTCATATAGTTTCCTATCATTTTAACATTTAGAAAAAAAGGAAAAAAAACATCAGATGAGAAAAATGAGCAGACTGCCTTTGAGAATTCTTTTTCAGACCTTTGTCAGTTGTCTTTGATTTACCAATGTGTTAAAGTTGAATGGATCAGAGGTAAGGTGGAAGAAATCAATGCTTAGTTCCCACTACATGTGTGTCATGGTGTTTTCAGCTAAACACTGTATACAGAAGATGTTGAACGTGGACCCAGCCCACAGGATCACCGCCAGTGAATTACTGGATGATCCATGGATCACGGTGAGTAGAGGAGTGTCGGGGCAGTTGAAGTGTGAGTGGGGGTCAACAGGCTAATACCTCATGATACTGATGAAACATTTTGCAGGCATTTTACCTTCTATACTTTTTCTTCAAAGTTGTGATAGGTTAAGCTTGTAAAAATATTCCTGTTAAATATTGTAAGTAAGCAAATAAGTAATTTGTTAATTTAGTTAATACGGGTTATAATATTCACTAAAAGCAATAAATCAGTAATATACAATATACATTAAACTGTATCTAGTCTAAGTCATAATTCATTTAGCACTAATATTAAATCTAAAATATATTACATTTAAGTCTGCTTATATGAAGATATAAGCACACCTTAGAGACAGAGCAATCGCAAGTCTGTGAAAGTATTTTAAGATTTTGCACTGTGTTGTTATTTTCCTGTACAGGGAAACCAAGATCGGAAATCTACCAACGTTCTACAACTGATGAGGGAATGGAAAGATGACTTGAAAAACAATGTAGATAATGATTCAGACAATGACACTAGTGCAATACAAAATGGACAGCTTAGTCCCGCTGAGGGGGGATCAGAGACTGGGGAGGATGCTAACACGGAAGAGACAACAAGTGTTGATCAGCAGACGTCCACTGACACGGGTAGGAAAGGCTCAGGGGGTACAAAGAAACCAGGCTCAGGAGGCAAGGTAAGGAGTTTGGGTAACCATGGCAGTAAGCAACAGCTATAAATAGGATGTTTAGGTCATCCAGGAATTCTGTTTTATTTTGACTTAAAATTTATACTTATGAAGTTACCAGTATTTATAACTTACTGGTAATTAGCAAGATTATTTTCTCAAAACATGTAACATTCAAATTTATCATACATATATTTATATTTACAATGATAAACATATTATTGCACTTGCCAATAACTTGTGTTATAACCTTGTTCATTTCTTTCTTTAGGGTCTGTAATAGGTTTGTAATACAACTGTTTGTTTGTATTTCCAGAACTCCACAAGGACAGGGCAAAGGTTGTCAGTGGGCAGTATTCCGCGATCATCAGTAGCCAATGCCCTGAAGCCCCCAGGGACTGCGCCCAGAGTAGTGGGATCCAGATCCCCCATGCCCAAGGTCACAGGCACAAACACTGGTCAGTACCGCCCCACCACACAAGGCTCCTCCTCACGACCTGCGGGGGCAGCCACTACAAACTCTAGCAATAAACCTGTCGGCAAAACCATGACTTCCACACGGCCAAATACAAAAGGTACCCCATCTAGGAAATAGTGCAGTGAGACACTAGTGTATATTAAGTACATAACTGTGACAGGCAGAGAGACAGGCAGGGGTGTATAACCGTGTTGTTTGATGTCATGAAGACAAGAGTCGTGTCGGTGGGGTGTAAGTAAATGTGAAACACATCTCATGAGGTGTGTTAGCCTGTCAATAGGACGGATCCGAAGGGTAGATTGTGAAACGTGTGTACAATTCCTGTTCTCATCCATTTTAAAATGTGCAAATAAATATGTCTAACACAATTGATTGTTGGCTCAAAGATTATGACAAACAGCATTTAGGTTGTTATGTTTTATCAATTACTTTGCAAAACCATGGAATTATTTTTTTGCTTTGTGTGGAAGGTGACATTTATAACCAATGCAGTGAATTTAGTTATTGGGAATCTGTAAATTCTTCTCCTGGAGGCCAATACATAGCAGTGCTGTTGAACGTGTGTAAAACCAATGACTTTACCCTGAACCATGCAGCTTAGTGTGTTCATTTGTAAACAGTCCATCCATTTGAGAAACCTGTGATGAAATATGTACCCGTCCATACATCAACATTTTGTGACCATACTTGTGTACATTACCTGTGGTTGTCCAGCATATGTTACTCAGACAGAGCTGAGTCAGTGTATATATTTAATCATTGAATGAAAGTGCAGGTAATGTATAAGCCTCAGCTCTGTCTTAACATTGTATGATTCCAGTTTAGCTTGCATGGTGTTGACAATTTGATCAGGATTTGCAGTGTTGGATTCTTTTCTTCAAGCTATTGATGAGACGTCAGCATTATACAACCTGATCAGCCACTAAGCACATTGTCTATTGCAAGCTGATCAGGTTTTATATGATTCACTCAGGCCATTGACCAATAAGGGATAGGTGATCTTGACCCATCAGGATACCTTTCTTACTGTTTATGTATTTTTACTTCAACTGTTTGGAAGTAAAAGCATTTGATGATGCTTTTGTTAGCCTTAATTGAGCTTAACATACAAAAATCGCTGTTATTTAATGAAAAAAGTGATGTTTTGTTTAGAATATATAATGGTCTTAGTTAAGAATGGGATTCTTTAGTAACTAAGAGATGGCGTTTTTTCAAGATAAAGTATTTAAAGTCATGCAGTAATTTATATTGTCAGAAGCTCTTTCTTGAACATTAGCCCTTTACCTCCTGAATATCCATTTACATTTTTATGGCTTGATGAATGATCATTTACTGAACTTGAAATGGTATATGACAGAACAATTGAATTTTGCCGTGCAGACTCTGTAGAAACTGAGCTAAAAATTTGCTTGAGCAAACAGAGGAAACCCTGATCAACCAGCTCTGAAGGAGCTGTATCATCTTGGTCTTCTCTATTTGCCAATGTGTCAAAACATGCTCATATGAGGTAAAGGGTTAATCATGTTAATTGGTAATAATATGCACTATTTGTTAAATCATGAAATATGCATTACATTTTGCTGCTCATTTCTGTTACGTTTATTTTATGAATATTTGAGTTTTTCTTAAGCTATACAAAAAAAGTAAATAAATAAATAAATTGATTGACCTTTATCTTCAGAAGTAAGCAACTGTTCTGTTTGGTAGAAATTTCCCCATTCTTCCTTCCAGTTCCATTTGAATGTTTGA
This sequence comes from Solen grandis, assembly GCA_021229015.1. Classification (NCBI taxonomy): domain Eukaryota; kingdom Metazoa; phylum Mollusca; class Bivalvia; order Adapedonta; family Solenidae; genus Solen; species Solen grandis. Next base: position 32,659,119 of record CM037795.1, on the reverse strand, counting down.
TACCTTTTTCTACTCTTACAATTAACTCTTACATATTCACTATC
>CM037795.1:32624717-32658975 GCA_021229015.1 Solen grandis | reverse complement strand
ATATTATCTAACCCTGTCTACACATGATTTAACGTTTGAATACATATTCCGTACAACCTTAGCAACTTACCAGATAGACCATACCATACAATTTATACCAAAGGCCATTACGATAAATGCTTTCAAACGCTTTACTAATTTCTATAAATGCGCATGCAAGTCTACCGTTCTCACTGAGCACATTAGATATAACCGCATCATTACATCATCATCAGGGCCTCATTGCTTAAATCTTGAAAACCTGTAAAGGTAGATCAAATTATGTGATAATCGAATTTGTAGGCATTCTCAATAAATTTGTTTTGTTACAAAGATTATAGAAATAGGTCAAGTTAAATAAAATTGATATAAAGAAAAATTGATTTTCTGTTACATTTTCCATATCTTCCCGGTTAAGCGTCTTATTTTTTAAAGTTTATGGAAGTTATGAGCATACAAAAGCAAGTTAAATGCAGGAATTTGATATCATTTTACTTTTTTCGCTTTTAGTGTTTGACAAATGTAGCAGAAAGTTCTAACATTCGTATTAAGGAATGAAATCTAGTTTTATCGAACTGATGATAAAAAAATAATTGGTTTATGTATATTTTCCGGGTGTATATAGCACGGGGGAATTTCCATTTCAATGGATTTGTCGTTATTTCGGTATCTGTTTTGAAAAATGAACAGTGATTGTATCACTTTATTTTGGAGAAATAAATCAAAGTTTAAAGGTTAAAAATATAAGGCCAGGTTCCTGCGTCCTACAGTTATACGCGAGTTTTTAGTGTTCGGGATAGAATTATATAGGTTGAATGTCGACCTGGATACATTTACCTACATCATATACAGTAATAAACGCTTATTTCTTCGCTACAATACTGTAGATTCTATTTTATTAATCATGACTTATTTTTGTCGACCCATCTACCATACTGAGTCTGGCTTCTATAGTGATGATCATATGTATAGTTTCAGCTGGGCGATAACGACTTATCCAAATGTATATAGAGTATTTCATATAATAGTGGTAGTATGTAGATACCACGATGTGTGTGATTACTGTCCTAACAGCGGTGATTTACAAGCTTTTATTTTATGCTAACTGATTATATTCCGTGTTCTTAGATAAAATTGTTATCACCCACACTGTGCTTGAACAACTTTTTTTGTTTTTAACAGAATGATTGGGGTATATATTTACCTCTAAGTTTTCCCTTTAATGGCACGTGAATTGTGGTACTACGTAGGATATGGTGAGTAGTGCTTTGGTACAGAGGTACGTTTATATTTTTTACCCACTTTGCTGAAAGTGTAACTTATTGTGGTACCACGTAGGATATGGTGAGTAGTGCTTTACTGTCACGTGACATGTATGTAATTTATTCTATTACATGTACTTGCTATCATTGTTTGTAAATCAACCTATATATTTGTTTGTTATTGCCATAAGTAGTTGAATATTGGTTTTACAGTTCAGACAGAGTTAAATGAAATGTGAATATAGAAGATGGAAAAAAGACGGATACACAACAAAACCATCACATTTATGATATGCATGAAACTGTTTCTAATTATACGGGTATTTGTGACCCGGTAACATTTCAATATGTAACAAGAAAAATCTTTAGAAATGATATGTGACCCTCTCCACTGCAATCGGCGAAGTAAGCATTTGTGTAATGAAGCAGACTATAATCGTCTTTCAGTCATATGGGGACGGTGAAACAAACTTTAACATACTTAAGATATAAAGTCCAGTCAATGTGCATCTAGGAGAAGTTATTTGATGTTTATCAAAGAAACTGAAATTCAGAATTCGTGATTTCGCTAGTTTTCATCAACAGTCAATGTAAAACTTTTTGTTCCTTGTGAGGTTAGCTCTTTATGCTGCGGTCAAAGGGAGGTAATAAATAAAACACTAGCAGGTATTTGTTGGGTGTAACGTCCCACCGATAGTATTTCAGTCATTTGGAGACTATTTCTTCTTGAGACTGATATAATGCTGCCACACTGCAGTAACACGCCGTAAAAATATAGCATGATACCACACCCGGTCACATGATCATTATTTGCACACCAGTTCAGAACTTCATCGTTTGCTAATTCCAGTTTGAGTTCTTGTTATGTATGTGATTTTGATACATTTCACACTTCCATACTCGACAGTGTTCCAATAAGATATTGTTGTTTTTTTTTTTTTCTCATTTATTCAAGTTTTATCATCAAAATCAATGAATCTTTGTATAAATTGTTTAAAGTGATTCTCTGCAAAAGCAAAAACAATATAATACCTTTTAATTTTCATAATTATTTTTATATGTAAGTGATATAAAACATTTTTTTTTCACTTTTAATACCTATATTGTATTATATCATTGTTAAGAGGACGATATATCAGAATGGCATCGCCAAATATGATATCCTCTTAAAAAAAAGATATCATTATTATTATTGTTGCATTATCCTGACACCGCGCAAAGCAAAATGAGCTACACTGTACCATTTTTAGCTCACCTGAGCACAGGGTGCTCAAGGTGAGCTTTTCTGATCGCCTTTTGTCCGGCGTCCGTCGTCCGTGCGTGCGTGCGTGCGTGCGTGCGTCCGGCGTCAACAATTGCTTCAAACAACATCTCCTCCTAAACGGCTTGGCCAAAATAAATATTTTGAAAACTATTTTGCAGGAATGTTCCTTGGATGAAGTGCTACTAAAGTTGTATAAATGGTTCTGGTCCATTGCATAATTAGGTCACAGGAGCTAAAAATAGATTATAAAACTGCAAACTTTAAAATTCTTCTTCTGCAAAACTGCAAGGCCTAGAGCTTAGATATTTGGTATGTAGCATCATCTTATGGGCCATTACCAAGATTGTACAAATCATAGCCAAACGGTGATAAATGCCACCGCACCAGGGGTCACTTGTTTTACATAGAGTTATATATGAAAATCTTTAAAAATCTTCTTCAATGAATCTATAAGGCCTAGAGATTAGATATTTGGTATGTAGCATCATCTTATGGTTCATTACCAAGATTGTACAAATCATAGCCCTATGGTGATAAATGCCCCCGCACCAGGGGTCACTTGTTTTACATAGAGTTATATAGGAAAATCTTTAAAAATCTTCTTCTATGAATCCATAAGGCCTAGAGCTTAGATATTTCATAAGTAGCATCATCTAATGGTTCATACCAAGATTGTTCAAATCATAGCCAAACGGTGATAAATGCCCCCGCAACAGGGGTCACTTGTTTTACATAGAGTTATATAGGAAAATCTTTAAAAATCTTCATCTATGATTCCATAAGGCCTAGAGATTAGATATTTGGTATGTAGCATCATCTTATGGTTCATAACCAAGATTGTTCTAATCATGACCTTATGGTGATAAATGCCCCCGCACCAGGGGTCACTTGTTTTACATAGAGTTATATAGGAAAACCTTTTTTAAAAATCTTCTACTATGAATCCATAAGGCCTATAGCTTAGATTTTTGGTATGTAGCATCATCTAATGGTTCATTATCACGATTTTCAAAATGGTGGCCCTTTGGAGATAAATGACCCCGCACTAAGTCTTCTCTGAAACCATAAGGCCCAGTGCTTATATATTTGGTGTGTAGTATTGTCAGGGCTAAAATGTTTAAGATTGAGTTATATCAGAATTCTTGTCTGTTTAAAAACCTTGTAATCAGTTGTAGCAATGGTACTCAGGTGAGCGTTCCAGGGCCATTATGGCCCTCTTGTTTATGACTTTGTTGATCGGACCGCTCCCGAGGCGGACGCTCTAACCACTCAGCCAGCGGCGATGGTATATAGCAGGTAACACTACAAGGCAAATATGTACATTGATCTGGTTAAACATTGATTGTATGGTGAATCACCGCCGGGCATACTGTATTTGCTTCGTAGGTTGTCAATGGACCCGGGTCTGGAGGTTTAAAACCCGTTCGGTTGCTATTACGGCATTTTGTCGTTACGCTTTGACTAGATTTGATGGAGCATGAATGAAATATAAAAAAGGATAATACGCAAACAAATTCAGAAATGAATTGCATTCAATGCTGGAAATGAAAACAAAATATGTAGCAATTTGGAATTGATCCTTTCGTACCCCATTCTATTTTTATCATGATTATAAACTATTTTTATTAACATCACCAAAATGTCCCTATTAACATAAACCTACTCTATCAATTTTAATTATATACTGAAATTCACAAGTTCGTGTCAATTTGATAAATCTCGTTTTGAAATTGGAGTAGCACAAAACCATTAAAAGAATCAAGATTTTTCAAAGGCCTATTCTGAACTGGGAGACCCGACATAGCCTACGATATTTTGATCAACAAAATTGCAATCTTCAACTGTATTAGAAGGTCTACACACGGTAAGTTGATATTTAATGTAATCACGAAGCTACATTACATTTTTTTTATGAAAATGTATATTAATATTCTATTTTTCAGGTTGTCTAATGTCACAGGGTGAGAAAAATGTGCAGCCTAATCGAGACTCGAACCCAGGCTCTTTTTATGCTCACCGGGCAAATGCTCTACCGACTGATCGAGCTACCCGGCCGGTAGCATCTATGGCATACACATCTTTGTCCCTTATTGTGTGTAATATGCAGTATGCGAATTCAGCATTTCTGGACTCTCTATTTTATTTATGTGTTTAATTACCAAAGCAAATTTATAACTGATGTTCACATACTGTATATTTAAAATTATAAATTATAATTGTCTTCATTTTTTGACGTTTTTCAGCTTGCAATAACTAGAAAAAAAGGAGTGGCTGCGGAAAACCTGGTAAATTGGACACTGACAATACATAAGCTCTAAAGAAAGGCCAGTGGCAGCTATATTCAGTTTTCAAGCCAACATTCTGTTCACCTCAGCAGCAGTTAACAACATCTTAAGCAACCGATAGACCATTTAATCAGGGGCTTGGCAATATGCAGTATAATTTTGACTAAACCGTGACAAAAACTGTCCTTTACAACTCGTCAATACATTTTGCATATATCATCAGACTATCTTAAATAAGATAAGAGTAATACTGCGGACATAACTTTCCAAAGAAGAGCTCTTAAATACGGAAGTTAACATAATAAGCAAAAAATTAGACAATTTTAATAGACACAGAGTGATGCTGCAGATTTTCCTTTTCTTTTAAAGGGCACCAACTCTGAGAGGAAAAGAGGCCCTTATAGAAAAAATTGCCTGTGACACATCCTCTCCAAGTCAATGATACATGTACCAGATATCATCAGCTTAATTTAAATATAACGAGAATTATGCTCCAGGAAGGGAACACAATATTTAGCTCGACTATTCGAAGAATATGAGAGCTATTGTAGTCGCCCTGGCGTGGGCGTCGGCGTTGCAGCCTTTGGTTAAAGTTTTGCACTCAAGTTACTATCAACCTTATATCTCAATAACCATTATGGTATTGACTTGAAAGTTTGAAATTATGTTCAGGGTCATCAGACAACCAAGGTAGATAACTCTTGTTTGAATTTAATATAAATTATGGCCCCTTTTATACTTAGAAATTTTGGTTAAAGTTTTGCATGTAATAGAAAATTTAGTTAAAGTTTTGCGTGCAAGCTACTATCTAGTTTGTATCTCAATAACCATTCATGGTATTGAATTGAAAGTTTATGAATATGTTAAGGGGCATCAGACAACCAAGGTAAATATCTCTTGATAGAATATATTACAAATTATGGCCCCTTTTTAACTTAGAAATTTTGGTTAAAGTTTTGCATGCAAGGTATTTTCATGCTTATATTTCAGGATCCAGGCATGCAATTAATTTGAAACATCTTTAATATGTTTAGGGGTATCATACTTTCATGGTAGATAACTCTTGATAGAATATGTTACAAATTATTGCACTTTTTAACTTAGCGATTTTGGTTAAAGTTTTGCATGCAAGGTACTTTCATGCTAATATCTCAGTATCCAGGCATGCGATTGATTTGAAACATCTTTAATATGTTAAGGGGTATCATACTTTCATGGTAGATAACTCTTGATGGAATATGTTAAAATAATGACCCATTTTTAACATAGAATTTTGGTTATTTTTTTGCATTCAAGCTTCACTTCAGCTTATATCTCAGAAATTGCTTGTGGAATTAACTAGAAAGTTAAGGAGTGTCTTCAGGGGCATCAGAAAACTAAGGAGGATAACTTTTGGACTGAATTTTATGCAAATTATGGCCATATTCTGACTTGGATTTTTGGTTAAAGTTTTACATGAACAGTGTTATTGTGCTTATGTCTCGGTAACTAGGCATGGAATTGATTTTAGACATCATAACAATATTAAGGGGTATCAGACTATCAAGGTATATCATATTTGACTATTATTATGTACATGGTATGTGAAGGGCAATAATTGAATTAGATTTCATTTGATTTACCAACAAGCATTTTATATAGTCAAGCGTGCTGTCTTCTGACAGCTCTTGTTTAATAAAGGACGATAGAGGGCAGAACACTATAAACTAATTATTACATTTAAGGCCACTTGATTTGACCTGATTATTTTGTGTCCTCCAAATATGTATATAAGGCCTTTGTTTCAATATTCAAATATATTGTGTGTCTTTTTCTTCATTTTAAAATTCCCTTCAAGTATTGGCACTAGTTTTCTATTTATGTACTTGAATATGAATGTATATACTTATGTAAACAAGTTCACATCTCAATAAAGGTTATGTAAAAAAGAAAAACAATTTGTTTTCTTGTTAACCCACATAAATTTTATTAACAGACAGTTTTCCTTTCCCGCCGTGCTTATTTCAATGTGCTGCCAAAGGCAGCACTTTTGTACTTGTAAGTTAGTATTTTAGATGTGCTGTGTTGGCGTTATATTGGCACACAGGCCACTGGATCCCAGCTACCGTGGAAGTTACAACACGTTTCCGTCGCGTTCGCGTAGAATCCATCATCGCACGTGATTCCCGCGCAGGTGGGATATGTTGTGTACTTTGGAGAAGCTACTTGGCCATATTGAGGTGCCATGGGATGACCGCAGTCTGTAATAAGGTGTTAAAACGGTATTTATTTAATGACAAGTGCAGTACGCAGCACATAAACGAAACACTAGGAAAGATAGTTAACTGTTCATGTGACGCGAATCGAAGGATGCGGAATCAAAATACCAAAGTACTGAATCTTAAGTAAAGATAAGACATTATTCAAGTCAAAGACCACAAAAGCCAATTAAATAAGGGAAAAAGCGAGAAATAAGTTCAAATTTGCATACTTGTGAAATCATTTAACACAAAATATCTAACCTGCATTGAAGTGGCAAAGATTCATCTGTGATAAGACTATGCGGATATTTGTTGTTTTCCTGATAAAATAGAATAGCAAGAAGTCATGTTCCGTAATCTCTTAATAGAGGGAAAACAAAATAAAATCCTTAATAGGCCAAATATACACAAACTCATACAACTTCAACTAATTAAGTAACAAAAAACCCTGTTTAAAATGAAACAAAACAACAACAAGATTTAGCCAACCAAAAGTTCCTTCCAGTGCATTTCTGAACTTTGAGGTACATGTATAGAGTGAAAGCTGATTTATGTTTAACCAAAGGACTCGTGACGTAACCCAAATTTCTGACGAAAAACAGACTGAAAAAAGGTTCATATTATCATGGGAAATAAATAATATTTTCAAAATTTCCATCAATGACATAACTTGGAATGTCATAGCACATTTGTACATACGCCATGGCCCTCTTAAAAGTTTTTTGAATATGGGGCCGGGCCCTATTCTCCCTCTAAATCATATACTTTGCCTTTCTTGTCAGTGAAAAATTCCCCAAATAAAACCAGTAAATAAATAATATGACTACTTGACAATAAATTGCATCTTTGATAAAAAGTTTATTATAAAGTTATTGACGGTTGCGAAAATATCAATGTACATGTATATAAGTAGAAAGTTAAATGATTCAAGATCAGTCTAATTGATATTCACACTTAAAAAAAAACCCTCCCAACAAAGATACAACGTGAAAATTCCACCCCGTCAGAGCCCCGCGGGTCCAGTCCACCGAAGTGAGAATGGGCCCTGCAGGAGGTTAAATGCTTTGCTTATTATGTTAAACTTCCATATCTAGCAGTAACAGATTATCAGCTACACATAAGCAAGTTCATTTTGTATGAAGGACGACCCTCATTGTTCAGATTGTATTGTAACCCGACATCTTGCCATATAAACAGATAATGGGAGAGCCTGTCAGCAGACTTGTGTATTTTTACTTCTGCTAACGTATGAAGTTAAGGTCATGACCAAGGGTTGTTACGAAACGCATGTAATGAATGAAATAAAGAATGAAGGCGTCTTTCCCTGCAATTTCGAGTGTAACCCCCGAATAAATTATTGTCATCGCCATGGATTGGTGTTTCGTAACTTGCACGTCATCAAAAAGCTAATATGACCGATAAAATGTCGGTTCGAGGTATTACGTAACTGCACGCTGGTACCCGTCTCTTCGTAAGAGTTCTAAATGACACATAGTACTGAGCGGGCAAACATATTTTCAGGTGCTAGTCTTATATCCGGCAAGTAGCGAGGAACGACTATAGATGCTCCTTACCATGGGAAGGAACAACAACTGTTGACTCTTCAATATATATACCCCAACATATTCATATGTACGAGCATGTAAAAAGAGGTCTCATGAATAGACCAGCTGCAGTATATTTTTCCTCTGGTTAAATGTTTCAGTGTTTGTCTTATGATCTAATTTAGGTCAAATATTGATACGCTGATAGGGACAAATTGTACACACCATTTTTCTGACCGTGGAGAAAATAAATATTATAAGAACTATGCTTACTTTTTTATTTAACATCTATTCGTTTAACTCTATTTCTTACTGTGAGTAGACATCTTATTGCACTGTTTTACATAATCAAATTATTGGATGAATTTAGCAGGGTTGTCTCGATCATGTCGACCAAACCCGTTTCACGTGTGTTCAAGAGTCACGCTTTATGCGGCGTTTCACGCTTCGCGTCATTCGTTAACCAAAAAGAGTGACTCTCTGTGGTGACGTGGCCCATATTATGTGTTACACATACCGGGTAATCATATATTCTGTGTTTCATTAGTGGCGCTTTAAACTTATTTTGCTTTGGTTTAAAGTCCCACGGTCGCATTTCAGTCCATTTGGGACAATGCCTTCTAACTGCGATATTTCACTGACAAGTGACCATACCAAGTTACGTTATCGTTATCCTGACACTGGGTTAACCAGTATTAAAACCACCTTTATAAGCTGGACAGATAGTCCACGGCCTCCAGTATCTATAATAACCCAGCCACCTGGACCGGTCTTTATTTTTTTAAATGAGAAACTCTCATCATCATAGTCGATGATGTTGTAGATATAATTAATGGCGATATGATTATTGATAAACAGTGGTGACTGTACAGGAATCAAATTGTACCCTCTCGTCGCCTCATGTCCCGTTTTAATGAAAACTGAATCACCATATGTAATATATATCTGACATGAATTGTTTTTATATCAAATTTTAATAAAACGAGTTCATGAAAATGTTATTAAGCGAGCCTCTATGATTCTTTTTATAAAATTACCGAGACTCAGTAAACCGCGTTTATAACAACGAGAAAGTTAACGAATTTCTATTTGTCTGTTTGTTTGCTGGCTTTAACGTCCCACCGAAAGTATTTCAGTCATTTGACTACTTGAGACAGATATAGTGCTGTCACACTGCAGTATCACGTCGTAGACATGTGGCATGATACCACACCCAGTCACATGATTCTGACACCGGGCCAACCAGTCCTACAACTACCCGTGTATGCTGAGCGCCAAGCAAGGGCTATAACAGTACCATTTCTTACGACTTTGGTATGTCGCGGCCGGCGATTGAACCCACAACCTCCCGCTCCCGATGTGGACGCTTTAACTACTCGGCCACCGGGAAAATAGTTTCAAATAATAGATGAAAATAACGATTTAACGTGTGTGTTTCTTATATACTTTCAACATCATATGAATAATACATCTTTTTAATCAAAGTTAGTTGCATTAAATACATTTGATCCAGTGATGTATACGAAAATACACAATATTTAATTGAAACCGGAAACCAGCTGTTTAGGCATGATGTAATATGATAACATTAAGAGTTTTTAAATTACATCTAAGTCTCACCCAGAAAGCACTTTTTCTGACACTCTGTTCCAGCACATTCGGGTGGTGTCTGACATAATAAGGTCCCGGGGCAGTCCTGCAATATCAAGTTTCATAATATTATCTTAAACGGTTTTTAAGTTATCGCGGAATCCAGATTTCCGGACATCCAGACGGACACAGGGACAAACGGATGGAGGGCAAACCTTTAGTCCCCTCCGATGTAAACACCGGTGGGAAACTTAAATAGAAATATATATATATTGATTTTAAGTTCACAAACAAAATTTAAATATACTATTATATATATAATCTAATCTATGTATAAGTCTGAAATAAAAAAAATGTTCTGTTCTAAAAACTTTTGGAAAATATTGATGCTTACCGTGTCGTTAACGCAGTTCATCCTGAGACTGAAGCCATGATTTGAGGAACTTTTGCCAGGACTCTCATACCCGTACTGGTGCTTCCGTAATAAAAACTCACAATGACGATCAGCAACTACAAAGATACAGACCATATTTCATTAAAAAATAAAAAGAACACAGTGTATATATATTTTTTATGTTTCCGATTTTACAAAGCATGTGTGGACAAATTTATTTTATGTCATACATTATTAAGTCTTTTCGACTATTGTGGAGAGATGGAGGTAAAGAGATTTGAACTTCTTCTTCAAATGCATTCCTTCATATGTTCTAATGTATGAAGTGACAGGGTAAAACAAAAAGCATCTGTTTTATTTGTAAATTTCATAATATTGTTCATCAACATTGAATAAGTGTCCAATGTACTCCAGCCGAAACCGGGCTTTTATAAATAAACTATACTGTCGTTGGAAATTAAACCCAACAAACAAACACTTACTTACTGCTCTATACATGGATTGTGAAACAAAATATATGTAACGAAATGCAGGTTTAATATCTTTACTAATCTAAATAAAGATATAGACCAGACCTGTAGGATAGTTTTTCAGTGTTTCTCTTAATCATTTCGGTTAAGTTCATTTGTTTAATGACCAGATACACTCATATAAGAGTAAACCAGCAATCATCTGGTTACCATGTTGAGTTATATAAAAGGATAGTGCGTTTTATTTTTGTCCCATTTCAAGGACTGGTACCTTGCTAATCTTTTCTTGCTGGCCTAGTTTATTTTAATCTTAAAACTCTTTTATTTTGAATACTTAATTAAAACCGCAGTTGGGAAATGCTTAGCCTTAATGGAATAATGACAGTTGGGCTTTTAAAGAGAGAGAGAGAGAGAGAGAGAGAGAGAGAGAGAATAAAAATTAAAAAGGCAATGCGTTAGTCTGGATCTGGTCGTCTGAGGATGCATGTCGCACTAAGTTGATGAACGCTGTTCTTTTTGCATATATAAAGAAGTGTGGGGACTTTCGGTAAGTATCTTGGTACATTCAGTATTATTGCAATGAAGAGGAGACCCCAGGACAAGTTCTGCTGAATAAAAAACAAGTGTCTGTCTATTCATGTTAAATTGTCTTATTTGTCCAATAAGTTCCTATCAACTGCTAAGACTGGTAAAAAATTTCATAAACATGCGTTGAAAGTTCTGACCCCAATGTACGTTAGATTTCACTCTATCGTTTATAGTAATGTAACAATGCAAGGCACTTTCGGGTTCAATTATGACCACATAGTGCGTTACTTTCTGTATGATTTAAACGTGGTCACAAGAAAACTTTTGACGCATGCATCAAAGAATCGGGCCGAAGCACTATTGTGTTGATTAAGATTCAGAGACGTCAGATCTCCATAGAGAAACAGTCAAAGCAGTTTATCATCCTTCCAAAAACAAAATATAATAAAAAGAACCTAAAATTATCCGCATATGAATAAATTTAAACACAACAATTCCACCTTGGCCTACGTGACAAGATTTATATCGTAAACGGACTACGTATGACAGTAAGCTAAATTGACTAAATTGCCAAGACTATGTTATTTTTGCAGGCGTTTCAGACCAAAGGTCTGCCCGTCTGGGATTATTTCAGACATAGTTCTGAATGGATTGGACATCAGGTTCCGGGCTTTTGAGATCATGTTTTGCGGTTTCAGCATGCATTTTATGCTTGTCTTTATCAAGGATTCGAACTCGCTGATTTGTGATTACAAGACCGCTGAACTTGCCATGAGATCACCCGGACGTATTTAAAATACTAAGCATCAAAAACCATTTTCTCAAGTCAATATTGCCAGACAATACTTATTGTTTTAAAGCGCCGTACGAATCAATGTTAAAGTCACTGTCACCGTTTTATGACTTACGTGAATAATCAAAATACTTAAAAGTTTGTTTAATCTCCTCTCGGTACACATTTCAAAATTGGTGGCAGTGGTAGGATTGTAATTATAACCACCTTACCCACTACCAAGTTTAATGGGCTCGGGAATTTCTAATTAGAGAAAACTCAGTATTGGAATTTCACACATATATATTAACATAATTAACCAAGCGTCAAGCATGAGTGAAAGGAAAGTCTAGGTCAACAACCCTCTAAATTTTTTTTTTCTATCCCTCCGACGCTGCGATCATTTATGTAATGTTGTGTGTGTGTGTGTGTGTGGTTCATACACTTTCGAGAAAATCGAGACCAAAATTTCGTAAGTGACGGATAGTGCATATATATATATATATATATATATATATATATATATATATATATATATATCTTTTTTCGAAGTCGAGGCATAAAATCAGAATCTTCATTTGGTTCCTACACTCATATCAGGAGATATTCATTCAAAGCAAACCATTAATATGAAACATACAAACTAATGCTTACCTGAAAATGAATCTGGAAATGCATATTGTCTCTGTCGTTTCCTTTAGTGAACGTGTAATCTGTTCCAAACAATATTAAACTATGATTGCCCAAGTAATAGTTAGACCATATTAAGTTAAAATTAAAGATTAATATAAGGGGCGGAGCGAGCGAGTGCCGTCTTAACCATTAAGATTTCACTTTATGTTCTAACTTACTTAAGATATAACCTACTTTTTGATTGGACAACATGCGTGCCATGTGACATTCTTAATGTGTAGTGCATGTATCAGTAATTTGAATTTGTGTGTCTATTTCAATATAGTGTTATTGCGCCTTATCAAAACTGGAAACCCAATAGGTTTTCCGCATGTTTGCGGAAAGCCGTAATAATAATAAAAATAAACATAACAAACCCTATACGTTTTCCGCAGGTTTCCGGAAAGCCGTAACAATCGTTTGGTAATTGGTTTAGTTCCCCCTTTTACACACAAGGATCACGATTCCAAATATGATATTGTGTACTCCTGCCAAAGCTACACGCTCCTGTCGGCGGAGCGCGCTATAATGCCTTGCTCTTAATGATTAAGGTATTCCCACCAAATTTGTCATATTTTTATATCTGGCTATTGAATGGTAATAATTCTACAAACTATTTTCACTTTAAAAACATCTAAAAATTTAAAAAAAAAAATTCACCGAGAGTTTCTTCAAGATTTGTCAAATTTCGGGGTGATAATCCATGTTGATGTTAACATTGGAGCTAATGGAAAATAAACTCCTTAATTGTGAAATGAAAAGGAGTCTTTAAGAAATCTCATAAAAGAAAGCCACTTTTTGTGATTCTGTTTCAAATTTAATAAAGAAATCCAAATTTCATCGTAGAATAATGGACATATTCACTGTTTTTAAGTTTTCAGGGGGAGATAACTTGAATTATTCATAGCAGAAAAATCATGAAAACAAAATTAGGGGGAGGTACTTGAAAGTATTTAATATATATTATGAAAACAAACTTAGGGGAGGTCATTGAAAGTACTTAATATATATCACTATGACATCTTTAAGCCAATATTATCAAGTTGTATTTTCATTAGTTATAGTATAGGGGGGTGTCTAGCCTGGTTCTCGGCGCACTGTGCTACGTAAAAAGAAAGAAATTTCCAACATTTTCATAATTTCATAAGCAAACATGTATTGATATACTCGTAATTCATTATAGTATGTTAGCTAGAACAAATAAAGCAAATGACACCTGTAATGTTCTCCACATGTAGGTATGTGGTTATTTGTATACACCTGTATCAATGTATAAAAGAATAATTCTGGACCCAAAGACAAGATGGTTTTTTTGTACAACACAGCATACTTGATTCATACATACATTCTAATTTCTCTAAGATCTAACAGTCTAGTCTGTGAAGGTCTCATGCATTGATACTGGCCACGCCAATAGGTGGGGCTTACACATGTATCAGGAATAGCACCACTGGTCACTACAACCCATCTATCTTTATATAGAATAGTATTATCATGACAATAAGTAAGGCATATGGTATAAACGTTGCATGAAAAGTCTTAAAGAATAAATCAACACATAAACCTCTCGTATACAAAACTGGCCGTTATGTATGACCTAAAAATCAACACTTCTGTGAGAATTCACATTAATAACAGATTTATAGTCACTGACCAACGCTTAATTTACTTGCTAAGTACTGGCACATCAGTAAAACAATTTAAATGGTTCAGACCATGTCCAATGCTGACATTAAATATGTTAATTATCTCCGTGATGTTATCAGGTTAAAGTCAGACCATTTTGTCGTGGAATTCGGAACTCACACTGCAGGGGGTAGAACACTGGTTTCGGTTTCAACCGTAGATTGTTTTCTGTTTCTGCTTTGCACTTGGATCGCTAGAAAATCTAAACACGTTTATCTTACATTTGATCAAATCAGGCATTATTATGGCCTGAACACATACTTTGATATTTCTCACTGTTTTCCATAAAGGAAAATGACTGAATGAAGTTGACTCTTATTTACACTAATTTGTATTTAAATGGCACAAGCAGTTTGTAAGCGTATAAACTATCATATTTGCCGGAAAAACACAACAATTATCTAGGTATCTTCTTGGTGGACGGCTTTTTTTTCCTCTTAAGTCGCGTATTTGGTATCTGGCGGGAGATTTCCTGATTCGGCTGATGTGGAGGGTCAAATCGGGATAGATGCGTTTTTAATTTCACAGGCTTGAATTGTGATGCATCGCGGCAAATTGTTCTGCCTTTGTGCTCTGTTGTTCCTTAACACATTTTTGGCAGAAGTCGGGTTATACGGCGTGACCCATTTATTTTTAATTCTTTGTTTCACTAGGGCCGAGTCTCCTGTTTGTAGCTGCAATGATTTTTCTTTTTGTTTTCGGTCTGCATATTCTTTGTTAATTGATTTTGATAAGCGGTCACCCTTTCTGACATATTTGTCTTTATGAGGAACACTGAATTGAAGTAACTTTATTTTCAGATTTCGTTTGAAAAATGATTCTACCGGCGAATTGCCTGTGACAGGATGTGGTGTACTCCGGAAGTTGAGCAGAAAATGACTTGGAGATTGTTTGAGATTTTGTCCCGCAGCTTTTGCCGTCTTCAGAGCTTTCCCTAACGGTTTTATACAGTCTTCAAAAGTACCGTTTGCTTGCGGATGTAAAGGTGTAACTTTACGATGTTCAAACCCTGTCTGTTTTGTGAATTGTGTACATTCTCTGCTATTTAAGGTGCTCCATTTTCTGATTTAACAATACTTTGTATCCCAAACAAGAAAATATTTTCTTGAAGTGCGGTATAACAGTCTGTGCAGAGACGTTTCGGATACATTTCACAACTTGAAATCGGCTATAATCACAGATCACAACCAAAAAATAATCACCATTTGGAAATGGGCCACAGAAATTTACAGAAATTCGTCCTATTGACGTTTTGGTAGCGGGTTCGGTTTGACTGGCTCTGTGTATGTTGTTGCTGATGCTGACATGCAGGGAATGCAGTTCATGCAGATTTCATCTACTGGTCTGTCCATGAAAGGAAACCAGCATGTTTCCCTAAGTAAACTTTTACAGCGAACACGGCTTTGGTGTCCCTGGTGTGCAAGATGAACGACGTGTTTTTGTAATGCTGAAGGTATGCTCAGCCTCGTGCCGCGTAGTAGAACACACTGACCATTAATTTTCAAGACTGAAACCTCATCGGCTATTTGTTGATAACGGCGATATAACCTCCTCGGATTTGAAATTCTGATTATGCCATTAATTGTTTTGGTAGCGTTCATGACAGCGATTAACAACTTGTCCTTAATGGTGGTCTGCGCGATATCAGATAGTGATAGTGATTCCGGTACAGCCGACAGAGCGAGAAAATTGACATAATCCTCTGCAAAATTTTCTTTTGGCATTCCGTCCAGAGTGTGTCCTGAGCAATAATAAGAGATCATTTTGTTCCCTTACCGATAGTTGACCTGAAATTTTATGTCTGAATTTGCTTGGTACTGTTGAAAATTGATTCTAGGCTTTTATGATCTGTTATCAGAGTGAAAATGCTGACAACCAAACACAAGCTTCTCTTTCTGTCTGAGAATAACGCTGTTCTGTAGGCGTTAATGATCTGCTTCCATATGCTTTGATTTTATTGCAACAATATAGCTGATACGCCGACCGGCTTGCGTCAACCCATACCGCAGAGTGCTTGGCAGGGTCAAAATATGTCATGAACTGATCACATTTAAGTGCATATTTCTATTGATGGAATGATTTCTCTTGTTCATCTGTTCATTTGAATTTCTGATCTTGTTTCGTTAGTCGGCGCAGATGTTCTGACATGATAGAATAGTTGTTTATAAATCTTGAGACGTAATTTGTCATTCCCCAAAAATGATCGCACCACACTGACATTTTTCGGGGGGGGGGGGGGTTCTACGTTTTTGATTGCCTTGACTTTTCCCGGGTCTGGTGAAATTCCTATTTAGGGAATATGTAACCGTAGACCATATGTGTATTTTTGCGAAATTCATATTTCTGCTTGTTGAGAGTCAAATGATTTTCTTGCAGTCTTTTATGTAAAGCTTCTAAAATAGCATCATGTACTTCTTTGTTTCCTCCATGAATTATGATATCGTCGGCAATGTTGAATGTTCCGGAAATCGCTTGACGGATTTCATTTCGAAAATTTTGTGGTGCAGCGTTGACACCGAAATTGAGACGTTTATACCGGCGTAATCCGACGTGTGTAGCAAATGTTGGTGGAACCCATTGTTAAGATCTACCTTTGAAAATACAGTGGATCCGTTTAATTGAAACAGAATGTCGTCAACGGTCCGAGTAACGTGGCGTTCTCGTTTGATGGCTTGGTTAGCCTTTCTCATGTCAACACATATGCGAATTTCGTTTGGCGCGTTTTGTTTCGGGGCTACCACTATGTTCGATATCAAAGGTGTCGGACCTTCAACTTCCTTAATAACATTTAGGTCCTCAAGGGGTTTGAGCTTTTTTTCGACCTGCTCGCGGACATGAAACGGAATGCGTCTGGCTGATCGGGCTGTCGGGATAACACTTTCACTTTCACATGAAATGTTACTTGTCTGTCTTTCAGTTTTCCTAGTCTAGTGAAGACAGACTTGTAACTGTCACACATCTCGGTGTATTTAGTTTCTCCAGCGACAGACTTGATTACTGGTACTATACCGAGTTGAATAGCCAATTCGTATCTAATTAAATTTTCTTTTATTGACTTTCACAACATGGAACACAGCAGTTGTGAACTTTTTGTTAAGATTCCACAAGCAATGGATACTCCCCCTTTTATGGGAATTGGCTCTTTTTGGCTGAAATCAAATGCTTTTGTTTCTGACCTTTTGGAAAAAGGTCTTGGCATCATGTACTGACTGTTTCCTCGCAAATAATGTTTCATGTGCTGCCGGTGTCTACCAGAAATGCTCTGCGCATTCCATTTACAGCTAACGCTACTTTCGGAACTTTTTGTTTGCTAGTCTGTTGACAGCGTTAAGCCCGTACGAAACCTCTGAGTCATTATTTGTTCCAGTTTCGTCTGTTTCTTTCGATATTTCGTGGAGTTTGTTTTTCCTGCGATTTCTGTTTTAATTATTTGCACTTAACCTTTTTCTGCATATTGACTTGAAATGAATTAACTTATGACAATAGTTACATTCTTTACCGACTGCAGGACATCTGAATTCGTATGGAACGATCCTCCACAATTTCTACATAAGTTTGGCTTACTTGCTGTTTTTGACGGTTTCGCTTTCTTTACTATGTTTTATTCGATTTATATCTTGATTTCTGTCCATAGCGTGTGCCTGACGTGGCAACATATCAATGGTTCTGGTTTTTTCTTCTTCCAAGCATTTTGTTTTAATTCCCTTGATGCACAGCCTTGAATTATTTGGCTTTTTTCTTCTTCTTCCGGTTGCTGGAATTCACAATTTTGAGCTTTCTGTTTAAGTCTTATAGCAAACTGGAATTGTCTATTTTTCTTCGTGTGAAATTTGCTCTTGAGACATATTTGAAACTTATACCTCTCGAATTCTTTATTTTTCTTTGGGTTGAAATATGCCGTGAGAGCAGTTTTAACACCATCGTAATTGCTGTCGCTTTCCTCAAGGTTTAAAGTCATATAAATGTCGAATATTTCATCTTCAGAGCAATGCAGTAACAGCGCTTTCCTTCACTTTTTCGATTCAGTGTTCATAGCAACAAACAAGTTTTCCATCTTTGCTAAATATCTCCTCCATCCATGAGACGGTTTACATACCGTCACGCTTCAGCCGGTGGCACACGTGCTCCAGAGAACACCCTTGTTTACACATCTACTCGCTCCGCAGGGTGTCGACCGAAGAATTTTATGTAAACCCCACATGGTTCAGGCCAATGACACACCTATCATTACAGATGAGGATTCACGTGATAAGGATCTGTTTATATGATAAGCAGATAACACTAGCACACATGTGAGAACAAAATAACTCATTGTATTGCAGTATTATAACTGTTAAGTTATTGTAGAATATTAACATTTTAAACTGCTTCTTAAAAGTTTCAAAATTGCCTTTTGGAACTTTTTCAAATATTGTCTATCTGTAGATTCTCCCTACAAGCAGTGATTTTTCAATTGATTACGAGTAGCATCTTAGGATTTTTATGAACTATTCTTTCATTTTCATTTTTTTTATACTGAACTTAACTATCTGATTAGGTTTTATAGTGCACATTCGTTTACTATATTATTCCTCAATAATTATTTATGGAGGTGAGAAGGGAAGATAGATTTAACTTTTTCATCTGGAGTGCAAAATGCAAGCTGTAAGTTTAATTTAGCATTTTTTAAAAAGAAATGGTGTTGTATAGAACTTGTAGATTATCACCCCTGTTAAAGTGCAGAATGTAATTTTATTGAGTTGTATCATTTGTAATAATTTAAAAAATAAAAATCATTTTCTTTTCATTTCAGATAGTATTCATTGCAGAATAAACAATAAATGGAACACACTATTACAATTTGACCAAGGGGATTTTGATTGTCCGCCAGTTAACCCTTATTACTGTGATATTTGTGCAAGTCATCCAGCAACCTCATAAAATCATATCCTAATTTGCGTTCCTCTACAATCCGCGATTAGGATCTGACAACATCGCATTAGGGTCACGTTATATTGACCTTTTAAAATAATTTATATGGATAAACAAGTGCTCGATTTTAAACCAATTAAATAGCGCGTTTCTTACTGACCAGCCGCTTACATATCTTTCTACCCTATAGTGCGATTGATGCGGTTACTACCTCTGGTTATACCTTACGATTCTGTAGGAGCCGATTTGATTGGCTTATACAAAGGTAAATCTGAGACGACCCTATATACAGTGTGATCAGGTGCAGTTAAGAGACCCTGAGTTTACACATCAACTAAGTAACTTGATAATTGCAGTCATTGAATGATGCTATCATGGATATCCTGTCAGCCACATTTCTTTTCAAGAAACCATCATATTAACATAAAACTTTGCAACACTACAGATTCAAACTTCTGATTTTACCACAAGTGGTCTAATCATACATGGAAATGACCTGAACAACCAGTATTAAATCAGATTAGTCTAAAAGTCTATCAAAGGAGGTTGATCAGGTTTAATGTTTGCTACTCCTCAGTGACATCAGGTATGTAGTACTATGTACCAATGCAATCTATGTGGCATTTCTGCTTCACTGAGGTTTAATAAATAATTAAAATAGGGTGACTTAGTACTTAGATTTCATGGAAATTCTCTGTCTTTTCTTGAGTAAATTCTCTTTATCTCTCTGTCATGAGTACCCCCCCCCCCTTTCTGTCATGAGTACTCCCCCCCCCTTTCTCTCTGCCATGAGTAACCCCCCTTCTCTCTCTGTCTGTAATGAGTAAACTCCCTCCCCCCTTTTTCTCTCTCTATCATGAGTAAACTCCCCCCTCCTTTCTCTCTCTGTCATGCGTAAACTCTCACCATCTCTCTTTATTATGAGTAAATTTTATCTCCCTCTATCTCTCATGATGATAATTTTCTCTTTCTCGCACACACTCTCTCTCATAAGTATACTCTCTTTCTCTCTCTCTATTATAATGAGTTAAGTCTCTCTCTTAATTATAATGAGTTTATTCTTATAAGTAAACTCTCTTTCTCTCTCTCTCTCTCTCTCTCTCTCTCTTATGATGAGTACTCATGATGTCACATTGAGAGAAAAAAATCTCTCTCTCTCTCATTATGAGTTCATAAAACATTGTTCTGAATTATTACAATAATAAATATTTGGAAATAATTTCATTGCAAATATCAACTTCCATCATCCAATGTAGTGAAATATTTGAGTATAAATTACAGAGACAGAGGGCTTATCATCAACATTGGAACACTGGAAATTGAAAGTCTGAAATGGTTTATATTGATAAATCTATGGAGTTTTATTTCTATTCTTTTGTTTCAATTCCTAAAATTCACATGTATGTATTTTAAATATGAAAAAGATTTCGATGATCTAATCAATTTCAGAACTTTAAGCATTTAAAAAATATAGTTCATGTTACAGGATAAAACAAAAAGTACAGCCTGACTCGGAGCAACAAGCTTGCTATTTTAATTTGTGTCTCAACAACAAGATCTGAAAAGAAAAGAAGCTGCTCAACCTTAAATTCTTTCTTGCTTTGATAAAAATGAAAATTTAGTAATCTTGGGTCATTATTTACATTAGTCAGGTATATAGGTCTGCATCACTGTGATATCACACCAGACATGTCGTATAGTATTACACACCAGTGCATCATAATCCTAACAGTGAGTCAACCAGTCCTTAACATATCTTTGAACTCCGAACGCAAAGCAATGGAGAAATAGAGTATTATTTTTAATGGGGTAATGATTTTTATGATATGGATAGAACAGCTCCAATCATTCAAGCCAAATTAAGGAGCTGGTTCTTTTTCAACTGATTATGTAAATATATTTACATACAGTCAAATCTGTTTTGACGAAAGTGCAACCTGTTTTGGCCTGGGTCCCATATGGGCAGCCAACCAAGATCCAATATGTGCTCCTCAAGGGTCTTATATGGGCAGCCCGCCTAGATTCTACATAGGCCCCATATGGGCTACACTCATGGGACCCATGTCGAAAGTGCAACCTGTTTTGGCCTTGGTCCCATATGGGCAGCCCACCAAGATCCAATATCTGCCCCTCAATTTCCCATATTGGCAGCCTGCCTAGGTTCTACATAGGCCCCATATGGGCTACCCACATGACTTCCTTCATTGAAGACTTGTCTGAATTTTGTTTTCTTCCCCCTTCCCTGTCCAGTACCACCTGCCAGCCATTTATAGACCTCTTACTCAGCGTTTTCAGTGCTGTGGTTCTGAAAATTCAAAAGGTATAAAATATATCATTTCTTAAGAAAGAAAACCAAACAAGGTTGGGACTGTTAAACTTGGCCTTGAAACTAAAAGATATATTCGAGAATAAAGTTTTTTTTTTTTCATTTGTGTTCCACTGAACACTACATTTTATAAATAAATCATAATGTAGGAGATTTGTGTTATTAGCGCAAGCCTCTGGGTTCTATTTAGTCTTAACATATCTTGCCTGTAAATGATATAAACAATTGAATAATTCCAAGGCATTGACTATGACTTCAATACATTTAAGACTTGGCTAGAGTTTTTTTGCAGCAAAACTTACTTTCAAATTCAGCCATGATATGCAGTTTGGTAAATGGCAGCATCCCCTTCAGTCCATGGAAGTTGTAGTTTACATGCAGCTAATTTCCATACAGAAAACTCCTCACAACGTCCAGGAGATTTGAACTTAACAGGTTGACATATATTCTATCTACAATTACACAAAGCGTATACATTTTAAATCACCCTGTTCTAAATGTCAGAGATGTGAAAACCTTAATGCAGCTTTATGTATATCTGTTTAAATAGCAAGGCATACTTTGATCGGAATGCAAGTGATTAATAACAGTGTTTTAAGATACAGTTTTAAATAAATACATGATAATAGTAAACACAGATTTCTTGCAAGGATTTGTTATCTTGTAGGAATACCATATGGAATATATTCCAGAAAATTGCCCATTACAGTCCGTAACGTTATCATTATAATTTAACAATACAGTAAATAATGCAAAAAGCAACAATACATTTTATCTAACTTTTGATCGAAATTATTGATCCTTTGGTCCCCAAACTAAAATTTATAGCAGATAAAAGTAAAGTGTAGACTTAGACACATTGAATTTGAACTACCGGTACAAACAATATACGATAAACGAATTGAAATCAACTCGCAAAAATACGTTACAAACGAATTTCTTATTCATAATCAAACTTATTTTTTAATAAAACGCAAGACTTAATTGTTAGAAATGCATCTAAATCAATGTTTTACATACGTATTTCACGTTTTGAGTAGGCTAATAATGTTCGTCTGGCCGTCACTCTGAAGAAAAGCTAAGTAGGTTAACATCGTGTTGTGTTGTTGACCGTCGGTTTGAATGTTGCGGTAAACCGGATATGTAGAGTGCGCTTGTGCAAAACTATATATGGGACCCACATAGTCGAACCCATAAAGGCATACCCAGATACAGCCCATGTGGGTTCAGGTTAGAAAAATATAGGCATACCGAGATACAGCCCATGTGGGTACAGTTTCGGAAAGGAAGCTCTATATATTGGACACAATGAGTTCCACATAGTCGAACCCATATAGGCATATCCAGATACAGCCCATGTGGGTCCTGTATGTAAAAGAATACTCTATATATGAAACCACATGGGTCCCGCATAAAACAGACACAGAAAAAATCTATATATGGGACATACATGGTCCCTAGGCATACCCAGATACAGCCCATATGAGTCCATTATGGGTTAAAGCTCTACATATGGGACCCACATAGTTAAGCCCATATAGGCATACCCAGATACAGCCCATATGGGTCCCATATACCCTTGCTGTCTGGGTGAAGGTTAAACAAAACAAAATGCTAGTTTGGTAATGTAAAAACTGACCGCTGCATTTAGATTGACCGCCTTATACAGGTAGCCGCTAAAAGGCTTCAACTGTATAATTGTATGGTTATGCCCATGCAATTTCAAGGATCATTTACAGTGATTCATGCAGAGTTATTCTAACGATGAAAAAAAATCCGATGTCACCAAGTCCTATTTGAAGGCTATCTGTCACCGCTACATTGATAATGCCATACTGATTCATCATGGTATTTGCTTATATGCACATCTGGCACCAGTGGAATAAGTTACCAGAATTTAAACATAGGAAAATATTTTTGCGCATTAACATTATAATCACTGTTATTCAGTAAAAGCTTTTCGTTTATGATAATAAATTAACCAATCTATTTTCCTTTGTGAAGCGACAGATGGCTGGTATTCAGAAAATACAGCCAGACAACCATTTTTTTTAATCAATTATAAGTGCTTTTGATATTGAACCAAAACAGACAGAATCCAACAAAGTAACAGTCCATGTCTGTCGAAAATAAGAACAGCATATTTTCCATTTCATAAGTACATTTACGTAATATATTTTAAGGATTTTAAAACACAAATCTGTTTCAGTGTAATCCTCCCCCCCCCCCCCCCCCCCCCCCGTCTTCATAATATTCCCCCCAGTTTTTGGATAATTTGGGGAAAAATCCCCCATACATTTCGAATCCTAAAAGTACAAAAAGAAAAACAAGAATCAATATCGCGAAATCATCGTTTTAGTATTGAATTGCTTTAGTAATCATCGTTTTCGCGGAAGCAGTTCCATTCAGTTCACGAGTCGCATATTTCTTCGTTCACTGGCTTGTTGAATAGTGTTAACAGTGATCTTTCAAACATTTTTATCGCAATGTTTAAGTAGACTTTTTACCCAGAAGAATATTTTTGAGTATTACCTGTAAATTATGTAGTCGCAAACTTGATTTTTTTTACGGAATTCGGTTAGTGCCACGTTAGATGTGTGTGTTGCTTTATGATAAGCGACAATTGTAATCGATAAACGACAACTGCAAATGACACACGACAGTATAAAATGACACACGACAATGCGACATGACACTCGACATTATTACAAACTAATGTTGCATTGAATTACTATCATTTTCATGAAATGTCGCATTAATTTTTTAGTGTCGTTTCAAATTGATGTCACCAAGGAACAGAATGCAAAAAAAAAATCGCATAAAAATTAGACTTCATTTTTTTTTTAGTTATAAAGAATGATTTCAAGTCAAGCGCACCCTAAACATCACTGGAAAGAGCTCTTCAATAACTAAATCTCTTATTCATATATTCTCAATGAAATGATTTAATTTTAGTTTTGAAGCTATTTTGGGACGAATAAAAATACAATAATCGTAATATAACCTTGACCTTTTCATTTTGTTTTTTAACTTTTTAATTGTGCGACCCTTTAAAAAAAACAATACATAACGTGTGAATATTACATGAAGAACTGTTTAATGCTTAAAGAAAAGATAAGAGATGGCGGTCAGAAGTGAGATGAATTTAGGTGGGAGAATGATTACGATTCAAATGAGATCATTCAAGCATGGGGGATTACTTTTCAAAATTATATAGAGATAATGAATGTGTTAATTATGATGAGTATTTTTTGATTATGTTAAAAACACTGTTGACGATTTAAAAACGTCAGATTTGGAATCTGAAGTAGATAGTGTAATTATATGTAAAGAAGTCATGACTCTGATTAAGACACTTAAGAAAGGTAAAATATGTGGCTTGGATGGAATTTATAGCATCTGTCTCAAGGGGGCAGTATATCTTGTGAATGTAATTGTTAAACTTTTTAATATTATGTATAAACATGAAGAAGAATATATTATAAATTTGTTCAAAGGTGGTAATAAAAATAAGCACGATTCTTAAAGTTATAGAGCAATTACAATATCTTCTTCTATATTGAAGCTGTACGAATGTATACTGTTAAACAGATTAAAACACGACATGGTACAACCTATTCATGAATTACAAGATGGTTTCCAGGCTAATATGGACTGTAATATGACTAACTACATAGTAAAAGAGTGTGTAAATTATTGTAAGGAAAACCAGATCAGACGTTTTGCATGTTATCTGGGCGCAAGACAATCATTTGACAGAGTCTTGCATGATGGGTTATTTTATAAATTATATAAGATGGGTTTATCCAAACGTCTATGGTTGACTGTTGTAGAGCTGCAGGTCAGAGACTACTAAATAGGTCGGGGCTTCCCATTGGTCAAGCAAAAAAAATGCAGGGAATCCGTGGCTAATGTTTACATAATGGGATTTTCTGATTGGTTATTAATAAAATAAAAATGTGAGTATTGTTTAATTTTCAAAATTAGAATAATCTTAACACTAAAACACATAAATAATCTGCTTATCTGACATTGTGTGATTTTTGTGAGAACAAATTGAGAATGTTCTATTTTTTGACATTTGGTGGGAAATTTAGTCCCAATATGGGGGTCACCATGTTTGGCAGTCTGTAGCTCAAGATTTCTGTGATCAACCTATACTTTGTTGGTGATTTTTTGAAAGCACTTGGATGGAACTTTCAAATCAGGGGTAGCTTAATGCTCAATGAGATTTAGGGAAGTAGCTATAAGCAAAGACCTTAAAATGTAGGTCTATGGGAAAACTATTTAGTAGTCTCTGACCTTAACAGACAAGAAGAAATGGAGAGTTACAAGGATTTTGGCACCAAATTCAAACAGCCCTTCAAGACATTGGTAGGTTTTTTTAATTTTTGTTGTCTGCCTTTCAGAAATGGACACTACTATCACTAAATTTTTGGAAAAAGTGCAAAAATCTCTTGATGAACACTCAAAAAGGTAAATCATGGCCCAGATTACTGTCTGGAATGGACAGGCAGCAAAATAAGGAATGGGTATGGCTTAAAAAAAAGTATGTGGCCATCTGGAGACACCAGCCGGAAGGTGCATATAAGAATTTAAATTATTTAACTGTATACACTGTGTGATCCGGGTGATATGAGCACAATGCTGTAAGACAGAATATACGGGGCTGGAGCAGTTGTCTCCCTTGAGCTGGAACATAGGCAGATATGTTACTTTAAACAGAATGGGCACTAGCTGGACAGCTTAAATGCAGTAAAATAAGACTTAATTAAGCTGCTGATATCATGATATTTGGCATAAATCTGCATTAAAAGCTTGAAAAAAAGCAAAAAAAATCCTTTTGACTGGACTAATTTAAGCTTAAATCACTGTAAAAATGGGATAAAATTGAAATAAAATGCTCACTTTTGTAACAGATTATGTGATAAAATAGATTGCCATATTTATTTTTGACTTATTTCTGATGCAAGGCAAGTAATGAAAACTAATTTACTTAGTCTGCTTCTCATAAGGCTTTTTCTCAAAGACTTCTGTCCTGTCGGCTTGCGGCTTCTCAGAAGTTTGTTGAATGACCCGGTGTTACCCGATTCGGCTTCCTGCTGCAGTGCCAGTGGATGAACCGATCTTGGCCTACCAGGTCTGCCTCCTCTGGTGTTTGGTCTGCAGTACTGCACACAAACATTGCCCCCTTCTCAGACAGGGGTTTATTACATACCTTAATTGGGAAAAAATTTTGTGTCCCTTTTTGTAATATCCAGCACAATGCTTTCTAGATCCTTTCATTTTTTTTCATATAAAAACACCTCTTTACATACAAAATTTACCTGTGTTGTGGGTAACACAATGCTCTGGGGGGAGACAGGGTCTGTATTTCTTTGATTGACTGCATTTTCCAGCCTCAAACCACCCTCCATCTGACCTGGGGGTCAATTTCTGTCTCTCAGCCATACCCATTGTTTTTATCAGTAATTTAGCTCTGGGTGTTGGTGTACACAATCTTACAAGGCTTCAATTGCTGTGCATATGTGAAGCACAGATAGTATTTACAGATAAAATCCAAAATAATAAAAAATGGTGGTAAAATTTATTGAAAATTTATGTTTTACATGCATTTTTATAAAATTTTGTTGGGGTGGAGCGGGGGGATCTGTTTTTTTCAGGCTACATTTTCTAGCTGGCTGCATATTTTTGTTTTCAGGTTTGAGTTAACAGTTTGCATGTTCTCTATGTGTTTTTTAATAAAGGCAGAGGACAAAATAAAGGAGTTATTAACATTTGTCTGACTTAACATATATCTGCTATTTCATGTATAAAATGACCATGAAAAAAGCGCACTGAGTCAAACTTTAAAATTTCTGTAAAAAAAAAAATCAAAGCCAAAAAAAAAAAAAAAATCTCTTCATGGCGTTGTTCGAAAAAATGTTTTGTTTGAAAAATATTTGGGTTAAAGGGAAAAAAAATCTTTAAGTCTGTCTTTATGCACAGCAACATGTGTTATGTAGATGGACTCCAGTTGTACTGGTTCCCAGTACTGCAGGGAACCAGGCGGGCGGGGTCTGTTCTCCATATTTATATTTATGCTTCATAAATGATTTAATTAAAGAGTTAGGTGATTTGAGATTTGGTTTCTCGATAGGGGACAACTATTTTTCAGCACCTACTGTAGCTGATGATATGCTTTTGTTATCTTTATCAATGGATAAACTTCAAAAATGATTGATTTATTTTTATGTTTATTCATGTCAGTGGCGTTTTCAGTACAACCCGGTAAGTGTGCTGTAATGATATTTAATGAGAAGGAACGGTATACTTTGCGTCAAAGTAAGAAATTTAAAAAAGGAAATGAATACATACCTTTAGTTAATCAGTATAAACATCTTGGAGTCGACTATTACTCAATGGAAAAATACCGGGTATGGTTAAGGAGTATATCAATAAAACTAAAAGAACATTTTTGGTCTGGTAAATAACGGTTTACATGAGAATGGTTTACAACCTGTAACTTATAAGAAAATATATACTTCCATTGTTTTGCCCAAGATGTTGTATGGCAGCGAGTGCTTAATAATATTTCTGCTAATGATAAAATCTGTTTAGAAAGGGCACATAGATTATGTATTAAGTGTATGCAAGGAATGAATGTCAAACTAAAACGGATATTGCCCTTAGTATGTTGTGTTGTCTTCCAATAAAAATGAGATAGATCGAAGAAAACTTAATTACTGGGGCAGTTATGTAACCTAACCAGGTATTGTGCTGTGAAGAAAATGTTCTTATTAAGAATCTGCTCGCAACAATTACATATTAATACTAGAAGTCGTTTGTTTAAAATACAAACGAAGCGGCTTTCCGTTCGCTTTATTTCAAAGGTAATTAATTATAAAAGTTAATACAAAAAATGGAATAATGATGCAAAAATAATGTATGATTTAATACGTAAATCATCATTATCTTAAATATATACTTACGATTATTTTAAAAAAAAAAACTTTAAATATTTTTTTTTTCTTCATTTTCATCTTCTTAGGAAGATATTGAGGAAGCATAAATATGGATCTTATTTGATTATGCGCCCGTTTTCTATCATTCAGGAAAAAAAAGGAAAATTTTAAGATAATAATATCCTCAAGAATTGTTTTCTTACGTTATTCAATCGATTTTTTTTTATTTAATATCTTTTTCTTCGTAAGCATATGACTTAACCTGTATTCATTGCAATTTGATCCACAATTGAAATTGTAAGAAAGAAAAAAAATTCTTTAAAATCGATTACTTTCAACCTTTAACTTGATTGAGTTTTACATTTGCAAAATTAGATGGAAACAAAGGCAGAGGTTGTAAGCAAAATAATGAAACTAATCTATGTAATTAATGTTATAAAAGTCTTGAAACTTTCAACTATTCATTTGCTTTGTATATTTGCTTATTTTTACAGATTTAGAAAAAGAAACCGTTAAACATTTAGAAAACATAAAAATCGATAGGAAGATATACATGTATTTGTCATTTTCTTCAGGTTTGCAGAAAGCCGTGATAGCAAATGCAATAAGATATCCGTAAAGGTTGTTTGCTCTACTATAATTATACTAATTCATCGTAAATGCGACTCATTTACTCAAAAAACGTATCACAATTCACTATTCAACGCAAGCATTCATTCCTGCAAAAGAACAATCGGATCTTGCGCAACCAACCCAAATGACCACTTACATTCTTTCTTCAAATTAATAGATTTCCATGAATTAGCCCTTTTAACGAAAAACATGAATAAGTCATGTTTGATAACGGAATCGCTTGAAATTTTCTTGACTTTTTGCGCATGATAAGGTACGGCATTATTGTTTATTTAAAGTTAATAATACAATCTTTTGATCTTTTTAATATTTTGCTTAAAAAATCAATGTTGTCATAAACAAGTTACACAACATAAATTCTTTAAGGTATGCTAAGATTGGCATCAATACTCATGCCCGCTGGAGCGCGAATACGCATTGAAATGAATGATTTTTATTATTTTATCGACGTCAAAATCAAGTGACTAAAGAAAAATATCTTTTTTGCAAGGACATGTACAGCTAACGTTCTATTAATCAAGAAAAAAAAGTATCTTCGAGAATGCGAACAGGTTTGTTTTCACATTTTCAAGTAGGCATTCCATCAAACATGAATAACTGCAATGTTTGATGACGTAATCACTTGAAATGTTCAAGACCTTATGAACGTACTAAGTTTCGGCATTTTTGAAAAGTTTAAGTTCATTGGTCTAATTGGCGATTTTATATGATTTTTCAAAATAATTCTTGCTTAAGTATGCATGACGTCATAATCACGTGAGAAAAAAAATCTTGCAGTATGCATCACTTCAAGTTTAACTCTATCAATTCTGAAGATATAATTAAGATTGACTTTAATTTCATGATACCAGAGCGAAAGAAATCTTTAAAAAGATTTTTTTTTGTATTTTTGATGACGTCATAGCCACGTGACTAAAGAGAAAATCATTCAGAAAATCGAATGTAAACTTCTATGCCGATATGCTGTCCAACTTTCATACTTGTAACGAATCAGGGGGCTTTGTAACATTTAAATTTAATTTTTGACCAAAGTTCGAAAATCGGTATTGCCATGAAATCTTAATCTTTTCGAATTCGGAAATTTGAATGCCAAGGTGGACATCTATATCCTAAAATACATCTTTTGTAAAAATATCAAGATAATCGGACCAATATTGAAGGCTCTAGAGCGCAAATAAACTTTTGAAGCTGACGTATATGACGCCAATTAATATTGAAAATGATTGAATGTATAAAATATTCTTTTTTATCGCTGCAATTTCAATTTCATTAAAATTGACTCAAATGTATGATGACAGAGCGAGGGAAACTTTGAAAAAATAGGATTTTGTCCATTAAATGACGTTATAACCACGTGACATAAAAGGAAATCTTTCAGAGAAAAGAAAAGTAGACCTCTGGGCCAATAAGCTGTCCAATTTCATGCTTCTATCTCATCATAGCCTTTGTAACTTTAAATAATAGATTTAGGACCAAAGTTCGAAACTCGGTTTTGCCATAAATTCTTAAATTTTTCGAATTTAAAAAATTGAAAGACAAGGTGCACAACTACATCATAATATACATTTTCTGTGAAAATATCAAGATAAAATATAAAAAAATAAAGGCTCTAGAGCGCGAACAAACTTTTGAAGCTGACGTCAAATCTGATTGAAAATTAAAAATTCTTGAATTTAAAAATTTATACTTTTTTGTTGAGGTAATTTAATTTTCATGTTGCTTAGACACTGACAACTTACCGAAATTAACTCTTAGATTTGGTTGGAAAAAAAGGAATAATAACTAGATGTCATTCGTTTAAACGAATGATAGGACTTTCTGCAACATCTGCCTTATATAGTATATATAGAAGATGACATAATAGATAATCTGTCCAAATTGCAACTTTCTATCTCCTCTATTTCTATATAAAATAGCACAAATAGAACACATTCTGTGAATTTTAATAAAAGTCCGCCCATATCTTGCACATGTAGTTTACATACAACATTTATACTATGTCATATGACATGAAAGAAAAATGAAACAGTGTTGAAATGTAAGTTTCTAACTTTCATCACACATAGAATTTCATCACTCCAGCTCAGTTGTAACCTTGTTTAATTTTAGCCTCAGTAGGAAGAAGTATTGAATATTTGTATAGTGCTATATCCTTTCGACACCTGTAACGTAGTTAATCGTATTTAGCGATTTTGGCGTGTTTGGGTTTCCGTAGTTTTGCCATAAATTCCTGGAATTTCGAACTATGGTGATATTTTGAAAGGTAACATCCCAGCCTACAAACTGATGCAATATGAATATCGTTAGCATAACAATGCAGTTTTTAGATGGTCTAAAATGTGGGGCTGCGTGTGAATTTTTCAAGGCTTGCAAACTGCTCGCTAGCTACATAGTGTTGCAAATACGGATTTTTGTCTTGTGCCGTTGTACATGTATTAACTTCAATGCTTATTTTGGAAACAGTCAACATTCGACAAAAAAAAAAAAAAAATCAAGATATAGCCCATCAATTGCAATTTGATATTTTTTTTTTTTTTTTAAGTCGTTGCGCAAGTATTTAAGCTTGGTGACCCCTGCGCGTGACCTTTTCCATATTTTTATGATGCATGATTATGAAATATCTTATTTTCCATGTAACTTTCTTATATGAAGTCCAATTTCGATAAACTTGGTACCGTTAAAAAGCTCTTAAAACATGCTACATTTTATACGCATAATGTATAAACTTATCTTCAGTCGTTTCTGACATATTGACTGTTAAACCTCAAGAAAACAGCATATTATCAGCAAAATTAGCTTCATTTCATTTAGTTTTTTGCTTATAACTTTGTATTGCGTAAACCAATTTTAATAAACTAAATATCTTGGAAACGTCAATATTCACTATAATTCTTATTCATACATATATTTACAAAAATCGATATTTATTGAGATATGGCTACATATATGCAGTAGGGGTGACATCAAAATTTCCTCACGTGCCTAATAACCCAAAAATTTCATCGTCCTAGGACTATTGCAACATATTAAAATAAGCGTTTAGTTAGGAAGAAGAAAAGAATAATAATAAGAAACAAATGACGTCATGTGACGTCATATGACGTTTATTTCACATAAATTGTTAAGACACCCAGAGACCTACTAACTGACAAAATTTCAACTTTCTATCTCAAATAGGACAGTTTTTTATAAGCATTTTAAAAATTGACGTCCTTGGTTCGAATCTTGGATCCGCCATAGATGCTTGGACTTTTCGAATTTTGAAAAACGGACACCGGTATACACAATAAGAACGTAATATACACATTCTGTGAAAATTTCATGAAAATTGGCTCATTAATATTGGCTCTGGACCGTGTACAAACTTTTGTAGTCAATTTCAATTGTGACGTAATATGACGTCATAGGCTTCTGAAAATCATTGAAATCAAACTTTCAGCATCTGATTCATTTGTCATTACATTTTCATTGTCCTTCGATAATTTCAACATATAGAAATACTCTTGATAATATTAGAAATACATTTTCATTTATAGACGTCACGTGACGTCATATGGCATTTATTTTCACAAAATGTTTAAGACTCCCAGAGACCTATATACTGACCAAATATCACTTTTCTATCTCAAATAGGACCGATTTTATAAGCATTTAAAAATTTACGACCTTGGTTCGAATCTTGAATTCGCTATAGAACCTTGGACTTTTCGAATTTGAAAACCGGACACCGGTATACACAATAAGACTTAATATACACATTCTGTGAAAATTTGATAAAAATCGGCCCATTAATAATGGCTCTGGACCGTGTACAAACTTTCTTAGTCAATTTCAAATTAGCTAAATTTCAATATATAGAAATAATCTTGTTAGAATTAGAAATTCATTATCATATAATGACGTCACGTGACGTCATATGACATTTATTTTCACAAAATGTTTAAGACTTCCAGAGACCTATATACTGACCCAATATCTTCTTTCTATCTCAAACAGGACCGATTTTATAAGAATTTGAAAATTTACGACCTTGGTTCGAATCTTGGAATCGCTATAGAACCTTGGACTTTTCGAATTTTGAAAAACGGACACCGGGATGCACAACTAGAACTTAATCTACACATTCTGTGAAAATTTGATGAAAATCGGTTCATTAATAATGGCTCTGGACCGCGTACAAACTTTTGTAGCTTATTTCACGTATGACGTCATATGACGTCATAGAGATATGAAAATCATAGAAATAGAAATAACTTTACTTGGAAAATATGACACCAAAATTTCATTGTCCTTGGACCATATTAACATATATAAATATGTGTTTAAAAATTAGAAATTTGATGACGTCATATGACGTCACAAGACGTCCATTTTCACAAAATATTTAAATCTATCGGAGATCTATATACTGACAAAATATCAACCTTCTGTCTCATTTAGGGACGATTTTATGAGCATTTATCAATTTCACGTCCTTGGTTTGAATCTTGCATTCGCCATAGAACCGTGTGCTTTTCGAATTTTGAAAAACGGACAACGAGATGCACAACTAGAACTTAATATACACATTCTGTGAAAATTTGATAAAAATCGGTATATTAATTATCGCTCTGGACCGCGTACAAACTTTTGTAGCAAATTGCCACGTGTGACGTCATATGACTCATAGGCATATGAAAATTATAAATTTTTTAATTACGCATAAGAATAATATGCCATCGAAATTTCATTCTCCTAGGACGATTGCAACATTAAAAA
>CM037795.1:32606550-32624617 GCA_021229015.1 Solen grandis | reverse complement strand
TTTTAAAAGGGGGAGGCAGAAAAAAAGTGTGGAAGAAGGGGATGGGGATATGGAAGAGTTATATATTTTTTAACACCGAAGCACATCTAAGAGTACCAATTGTTGACTGAATTGTATAAAAAATGACTTGTTCACCGTCTAGTTATTATTAAATGTGTATTAGCCAACTCAGCAAACTCTTTCGAAGACAGTGCCACCTTAGAGACCTTTAGCTGCTCCTCTGGTCTATTTATAGATATTTCATTCTGTCTTAAAACAGAAACAGCCACCATGTTCTTGATCTTTTGATCCATTAGTACATTTTTCGAGGGCTAATTGCTGTTAATGATAGGAGTAATACTATCTTAACAGCTAGGTTTGTCTTTCAATGAAGGAAACCATTCCTTTTAAAATGAAGTATTACTCTGACACCTTTTTTTCGCTGGAGAAAGCCATCTATAATTATCATTTAGAAAACCACCCTACCTAGTGGACATTGTGAACTATTTTAGTTATGAATGACAAAGGTGCGTCGTACTGAATCTATCAGTATGCGCATGCGTAGATCTAGAGAGGGGCCTCCATCCAACTCCTCTGGAATTTTCAAAAAGAAGAAGAGGAAAGAAGAAAAGAAGGCCAATATATCCCTGTCCTAATAAGAAGTACTCGAATATACAATTGAAGTGAACAAATCAGGCCACCCTAGACCAGCCGAAATGAAATGGCAAAAGCAATAATTCCAGCGTTAAAAACAGGGTCAAACTCAGTAGAGACAAAGGTCATATGACGCCACACGTATCCTGAAACTCTACCTTGAAACCTTAAGGTGTTTTTATTTGTTTTATAATAACTCAGAGTGAGGGTCATGACCCCGATTCCTTCATAAGTTGCATACCTAATGAGGTCATGCCCTCACCGCAGTAGTTCTTTCTATCTATCGTTGCGCGGAGGTGATACAGTCTAGTTAAATCGGTTGCGGTTATTATGCAAATCAGCAATGCATGTTTTGATTTCCAGCCAAGTAGGGACTGCGGCTCTGCCACCAATCTAAAATCATGATGTAAACAGATTTTATCTTTCGCCAACAACGAAATGCATCATCCTTAAAGGCATCTCGAAAGGAATGTGGTATCCCACTGAACCAGGCCCCCATCTGCTGTGACCAGACCTGCTAATTGCTGGTCATCATGCAGGGAGTCTTTAGCCAATATAGTACTAATCTGTCACAGTAAAACCTCTGATGGGTTAATGCAAAACTAAATTATCTGCTAGTATGGAAGTGAGACAGTAGGCTAGTTTTACACAAAGCCATAAACATTTTAATGAATATTAGTGATAATGTGGGTTGTTTACTGTATGATCCCTTACATATTCTTTATTGCATTAATTACTAGGTTTCAATTTTGTAACTGCATGATTATGTATTTATTTCATAGTTAAATATTTGATTTTGAAAATACATGAAAGAGATACAAGTTTTAGTATTCAAAATGACTTAAAATGAGTCTGAAGGACATTATTCTGACAATGAATGACTTTTTAAATTGCTT
Source organism: Solen grandis (assembly GCA_021229015.1). Lineage (NCBI taxonomy): Eukaryota > Metazoa > Mollusca > Bivalvia > Adapedonta > Solenidae > Solen > Solen grandis. The sequence continues at coordinate 32,623,088 of CM037795.1, read as the reverse complement.
TTGTTATAAACGTTTCGTTACATTTTATTCAACAGAATTTTCTCTTATCAAAATAAAATATAAATTAAAATATTATATGAGAACTAAAAGAATGAAAGAAAGAAATAACAAAATGTATAAGAAAAAACAAAATCAACCAAAAAAGTAAGAAAGAAAACAAATAAAGATTTATACTTAATTATATAAAAAAAATTTTAAAAAAGAATAAAAAAGAACTGATAGAATAATTTCTGGTATGTAGGATAGCGTAATTGGTTATATTCACAACATTTCCTTTACAAACTGTGAATGACTATGTTAAACCCCCCAATATAGCATACTACACTGGAAATTGAACATACCTGTGTGACAGACACTTCGTGACAGACTGTGGCAGCCTGGCTTATCAGAAAACAGATGCCCACACATGCTGGGGGGGTGAATAAATGGGGGGGGGGGGGGGTAACTTATATAAGGGTTTTGAGATGCCTTTAAAGAAGCGTATAACTTACGTACTAGAATATATTTTTGACGAATATCAATGTGCTAAACTGATGAACTCACTGAAATTAGCACTAATCAAAAATGCTATTACGTAAGAACTATCCTTCGTCCTTAAAAGGCATGAGAAAGAGTGTGTGGCATCAGATAGGATTGAGAACATTGCGGTTTTTTGTCCTTTTAGACTAATCGGGATAATAATTATTCCATTTTATAAAAGAACGTCTTTAGGAGGCTTGTATTCAATCATCAAACTTCCCTGCGACAGTATTTCAGTTATTTGGGGTCTTTTGACCACAAGAGACATGCAGATAAAAAGAAAATTTATATTTTTGTTTTGGTGTAAGATCGATTAAATTTCACTGAGCGACAATGAAACTTTTACTAACAGCAACACGTTAAAACTGTCAATCTAACAGGAGGTGGGTCCATAGTGCGAATAACAGCTTACGATAATACGGCTAATGTGTATAAACGCGTTTAGGGCTTTGATTTTTCCCCTTTTTATCTTTTGGCAATATCCAGAATATCCAGTGAGGTGGGGAGGAACAATAACATTACTAGAAATTAACAATGATCCCTTTATATGCTGAGTGCCAACCCAAAGGAGCTATACCGTACCATTTTTTACGACTTTGGTATGTCGCCCGTGTGGACCAACCCACGACCTCCTGGTTGGGATGGCCATTTGACCACTCGGCCCCCCGGTCCAGTTATATTTTTTGTAACCAGGTCAACATTTGACTATTATCCCAATGTAGCTATGGATTGGTGTAAAGTCAATTTAAATACACATGAAAAACTGGTAATGAACAGCTTGTTGTCCACTTTAAGTCCCAGATTTTGTGCTGGTAAAGCTTGTACTTTCTTGTTCCCAAGGCAGATGGTTCTTAAGCAAGGGTCAAAAGGGACAAAAAATTTGAGTTGAACAATACTGAACTTTATACTGTTATTATTTTTACTAATATAACAATTTCAGAAATGTCAGAGCGTTATCAAAAACATTGAAATATAAACAGAATTTTTTACAGAAATATCTTTGATTTTTATAAAAAAATTTTAATCATTTATTCAAAGGGTGATTGGAAACAAAAAAAAGGCGAAACCAATGTTACTCTACTGGACCTGGTTAAATAAGAGCCATTATTTAATGTGAATAAACCTGCTACACAGCCATGCAATAGAAATAGATAAGATCCCTTTTTTAAAGTGGAACATGTAGAAACTGTCATTGTACCCTTTTATACTGATGTATTGTTGATATTTGCTCTCAATTCCTGGGTAGTACTCCAATTATTTTACTGTACACTTGCTAAAGTTAAAGATAAAAATAACTTCATATATGAGTTTCCCCCCCTTTATTCTTTTCACAAGAAAAAAAACAAAAACAAGAGCTGTCTGTCAGACAGCGTACTTGACTATTCTGTTGATTTTTTAGTATAGTCTGTGTTAATTTGATATTTTTTTTATCTTATGGATGATCTGATGCCCCCGAATACCCTCATTAAGTTTCAAGTCAGTCCCTGACTGACTGCTGAATATGAGCATGATAGTATGTTGCATGCAAAACCTTAGCCAAAATTTCCATGTCTAAAAAAAGGCCATAATTTTCATTAAATTTGGTCAAAAGTGATCTAACTTGTTTGTTTTATCGCCCCTGAAGACCATAGTGAAGTGTTACAGGAATAAGCATAGCAAGTTACGATGTAACTTTCACACAAAAACTTAAATAAAATGTGATGCCGACGCAAGGGTGATTTGAATAGCTCAACATACTCCATGAAGAAAGCTAAAAAAATGATGAAAAAATTATACTCTTTTATAAAAAAAAAAAAAACCCAAAAAAAAAGAAAAGGAAATAATATTGGGTAACACGCTTAAGGTTCAAAATATATATATTAGGCATTCCAAAGAAAACAATGATAAATTGAAAGTAAACAGACATTTTGTAAATTTATATTGATGTATTGTTGATATTTAAGTTCGACATGAAAATTCTTAACAATGAGAGTCCTAGGAGCATGACAGTAGGGGATAATGGAAAATGATTCTGACATAGCTCCCACTTCCCCTTGAAGAATGGGGGTGGGGGCATAATTACAAGATGCAATTACAACTAGCACTGAAGCTGATTTTTAATACCCCCGTATTCCAATTCTCAAAAGGCTTAGCACGGAGGGGACTCGTAGATCACTATTTAATTATTAGAAAGTTTAGTGATAGGACTCAACTTTTGTGCTAGACCTTTGTGGTCACAAGATTTAATTTCGCTACGGACATTCATCCCGACAACAGGGCTGACTCTTTATATACCCCCTCTCAAACTTTCTTTGCAGGGTGTAAAATCAATAACAAATTAAACTCCATGCTGTACATTTTATTGTGCACTTTAACTTGAAGTAATGAAATGATTAACCAAGTTACCTATTGATTTATGCAAATAAGAAAACCAGCCATATCAAATGCTCACTTTTTAAAAAAGTTAAAATAAAAGTTTTTCTATTTTTTTTTATTGTTAAACCTTGTTTTAATGACCTTTCCATGTGAAACTGACTTAAGACTTAATCAGGGTTTTCACTAACTACTGATATGGAATGCCCATTTTTGGAAAAATTCTCAATTTTTAATTCTGAGGTAACCCACTAGATAAAAATATATGTGAGGATTCCCAGCCTTTTCACAAATCTTTGCTTAGAATTCGGATCTCAGAATGCTTACTGAGAACCTTTGAGGAAAGCTCCAACCCCAAACCCGAGGGCATGCCAAACACTTCATTTGACCAAAGAAGATTGATACAGGGAAAATCTGATTTTTTCCCACAATGTGTTTATAACAAACGACAAAGAAAAGTAAAATATATGAAATATTAATTTTTCATATAAACCATGAATTAAATTAACCCTTCATTCATATAGATAGACAAACACAGTAGACCCAGGGTCTTTCCCGTTGGGTAATACAATATTGTGTTTGTTGGCTCATACAATATTGTAGCTTGTTGGCTCAGTTGTCAGTTTCCGCACAGTCTGCATGGCAAAGTAACATCCACTGTTTTCATGTTCATCAAAAATTTAGTGAATTAGGATTCATCAAGAAACAATTGTGTTCATGAATATACTTATGAGATTTAAAAGGGGTTTAAATAAAGTAGAAAAATTTTTTTCAAGCCATTTTATCTCATTTGTTCATTTTCCTTTTTTCTCCCTCTTTTTTATGTTTCTCATTTTTACAAAAAAGAGCTTCATTCTAGGAACTAAAGTGTAGATTCTGAGGCCAATTGAAAAAAAAACAAATGATCAGGCCAGTATGACAAGAGGGCCACGATCGCTCACCTGAGAAATATTGCTTTCATTGCCTTTTTTACATAAAGTCATACTAAAATACAAATTCCATGCAGAGGCACAGCAAAATAATGGTAATTTCACAAAATTGCTTAGAAATGAAGATTTTAGAGTGTACCAAGTGAAATCTGTTTTTTTTTTTAAATTCAAGGGCTATAACTCCTGACCTAAAGGAGAGGTATCAGCCATTTTTGAATTTTAGTTGAGACTTTTATGGCTATAAAAATTGTCAAAAAGTTTGAAGAAGATTGATGAAGAAATGATGATGCTAGAGCGTACACAAGAAAATGTTGACTGACGGATGGATGGATGGATGGATGGATGGATGGACGGACGTTTTGGACGTCCTGAATATGCGGAAAATTGACTGACAACAATAGACAAAATAAAAAATATACCAAAAAAAGATCTCAGGCAATTTTACTCTGTATATGCTACAATTACTTTAAATTAAACATGGACAGTCATTATGTATATATAAAACTTTGTAATAAAAATGATAACTTTTTATCGCCAATGTCTTGCAGTGTATGATTTATCAAAAAAATGATAACTTTTTATCTCCAAGTCTTGGCGGTGTATGATTTATCAAAAAAATTGATAACTTTTTTATTCCAATGTTTTGCGGTGTACGATTTATCATAAAAAATGATAACTTTTTATCTCCAATGTCTTGCAGTGTTTGATTTATCATAAAAATGATAACATTTTATCTCCAATGTCTTGCGGTGTATGTTTTATCATAAAAATGATAACATTTTATCTCCAATGTCTTGCGTGTTTGTTTTTCCAAAACAAGAGGGCCATGATGGCCCTGAATCGTCACCTGAGTACCATTGCTTCAACTGATGTCAGGTTTTTAAACAGACAAGGATTCTGTTATAACTTAATTTTAAAACATTTTACCCCTGACAATACTACACACCAAATATTAGGAATGGGCCATATGGTTTCAGAGAAGACTTGGGGCAGGGTCATTTATCACCCTAGGGCCAAGACTTTGAAATCTTTGTAATGAACCATTAGATGCTACTAATACCAAAAATCTTAGCTCTAGGCCTTATTGATTCATAGTAGAAGATTTTTTAAGATTTTCCTATTTAACTCTATGTAAACAAGTGACCCCTGGTGTGGGGTCATTTTTCACCATTGGGCTACGATTTGTATAATCTTGGTAGTGGCCATTAAAATGATGCTACATACCAATATCTAAGCTCTAGGCCTTATGGATTCATAGAAAAAGATTTTTTAGATTTTCCTATATAACTCTGTGTAAAAAAAATGTGACCCTGGTGCGGGGTCATTTTATCACCATAGGGCTATGATTTGTACAATCTTGGTAGTGGCCCATAAGATGATGCTTCATACCAAATATTAAGCTCTAGGCCTTATGCATTCATGGAAGAAGATTTTTTAAGATTTTCCTATATAACTCTATGTAAAACAAGTGACCCCGGGGTGGGGGGTTCATTTATCACCATAGGGCTATGATTTGTACAATCTTGGTAGTGGCCCATAAGATGATGTACATCCCAAATATCTAAGCTCTAGGCCTTGCAGTTTTGCAGAAGAAGATTTTCAAAGTTTGCATTTTTAAAATCTATTTTAGTTCCTGTGCCCTAATTATGCAATGGACCAGAACCATTTATACAACTTTGTAGAGCTTCATCCAAGGAACATTCCTGCAAAATTTTTTTAAATTGGCCAAGCCGTTTAGGAGGAGATGTTGTTTGAAGCAATGTTTATGCCGGACGCACGCACGGACGCGGACAAAAGGCAATCAGAAAAGCTCACCTTGAGCACGTTGTGCTCATGTGAGCTAAAAATGATAACATTTTATCTCCAATGTCTTGCAGTGTATGATTTATCATAAAAAATGATAACATTTTATCTCCATGTTTTTGCAGTGTATGATTTACCATAAAAATGATAACTTTTTATCTCCCAATGTCTTGCGTGTATGATTTATCATAAAAATGATAACTTATTGTCTTTTATGGTGTATGACTTACAATTTCTTTCCAAAATCTCTCTTTAAAAAAAAGATGAAATACACTGAGGATATCTGGTAATTTCAAAGCAAGACCATGTCATCTTAAATTTGGTGATAACCTGGATAGTAACAAATGGTGTAAAATTCCTTAAATTACTCCCCCTTCAAAAATTTGAGATAGTCAATTAAAAGAAATACCTAGAATAAAATCAGTTTTTTTACACTCATCCTGCACTTATAGTCATTTGCAATGTTGAGATTTTACACCCCTAACCAGGTAACATTATTTACCTGACCGGTGTCCCAACCTACCATTTCAGCACTACAGGGTAACAAGAGCATTGCATGTGGATGAAAATGCTGTCTGTTTTTTTTTTTTCCCTAAAGGGAGGAGATAAATCGGTCAAATGGACCTAATAGTTATGGCTCTTGATGAGAATGAAGCCCTTGTGATAATGAACTGTGTATGAAGTTTGATGACGGACAGTTTTATAAGGTTAAAGTTTTGCATGACGATGACGACGTCAAAAATGTCGACACTGATTCCAATAATGACAATACCTCGACTATTTTTTTTTGGGAAAATCAGACGCGATAATAAACTGACACCTGTATAACTACCCCGTTTTAACCTTTTTCAGGAGTTATCAAACATAATTCTATACAAAACTAAGGTATATAAAAGCTGGGAAACAGACCCGTGACCTCACGTTTATAAGGCAGACACATTCACCACACAACCAAAACAAACATCTTATCAACCAGTGAATAACCTGAAGACACAGGAGGAATATTAAGCCGGTGAACATCAGTAAACAGGGTTCCACACTAACAGTGTCCCGGAATCCTGAGGACACCAAAAAAATTTGGAAGAGACTCCAGAATATTCCGTTGTTACTTTTCAGGTTTTAAAAATAAATTTAACAGACAATCTGTTGAAAGGGCCTATGTATCATTTTTCTTTAACAATTCCTCCACAATAATGACCACTACACCCCCACTACAGCTATCGAGAGTGATTAATATAAGTTGTGATAACTTGTTTCATTTAAACCACGTTAAATAAATAATGTTTACACTTTTAACTTTAAAAGATTCTTATTAGTAACTCTCTTTGATGAATCATAACTTTTAAACCAATTGTTATGTGAATTAAGCCATCATATGTCTGAATGACATGACGGGGGACTTTTCATTTTTCAGAAGGGACTCCTGAAATTAAAAGCAGGTGTTTCGTCGGGTTTACCTGGCTTAAAAAGTTAGTGTCAAACCTGGTAAAATCAATGTATTACATGTAATGGACTCAAAGTGTCGGCATGTATGTCATGTCTGATGGTGAGAGTCTAGTTTTGGGGGGTTACAAGGTCCCGTGATTTATAACAAATTCAAGTTGATAAAAGTCACATATACTCATCAAGTCTTTTCATCATTTCTGAGGATTCTCTTATTTCTCCCAACCGCTGTTCGATTCTTGCTGTTTCTGAACTGTCTGTCACACCAACATAAGGATGAGTCTGTGTATTGTTACCATGACTACCTTACCACTTTATATCTTTTGCTGCATCCTCATCTTTCATGTCCTTTAGCTCATCATCCTCAGCATGAAGGTCAAAATCAATAACGAGGTCGAAGTTCGAGTAGGTTTCCGACCTTGACCGCAGGATGCCCCCCGGGGACCTTGACATTCCTGTTTCATGTCTCTTCAAGTGTTTGTCTAAATTTTTTTTCAGCGTGAAATCCTTGTCACAAATATGACACTTGTATACTTAAGATTGGAGTGTGTCAACACATGCTGTTGCAAGTTTCCCTTAAAAGGGGAATGATTTCTCACACACCAAATTTTTTAAACGGTCGAGTACCTTCGTTTTTTTTAAATTTTTATTTTAAAATCTCGTTGCCCTTCAACAGAAGCTTTTTTCCACAAATCTACAGAAAAATGGCTTCGGGCCCTTTTAAAAAGCAGCCCCTTGGTGTTTGACCAGACTCCCTTTTTATTTCCAAGTCCCTTTAACCCACAATAGTTCACGTGAAACCAACGCTTTTTAAGATGTGGTAAGGGGATTGTTCCTATCCAACCACATCTGTTTGTGCCCCTTTCCCAAATGTTTGGGGCCAGTTAAACAAGATTTGGGGTTGCAATTTTTTCACTCCTGGCACTCGAAAAAAATACGCCCCGTCAGAACGTTTCAAACCACATGACCGTACAACGCCCCTTTTGGAACTGAAACCCCTCGGCACTGTTTTAAACACGAGAAGTCAAACTTAAAAGGGCGTCTAAGCGGATATGCCTGATGCACATTTGATTTTTTGGCTTTTTTAGAGTTCCCACCTCTGAGGGACGCGGGTCTCTGAGGGACTCACTTGTTTTTTTTTGATTTTTTGGGACCATCCCGCAAGGACATTTTAAAGCTTCTGGGCCCATGTTGGTTTTTTCTAAAAGGTCAAAATCTGGGGTGGGGACTCGATTTTTTGGGAAATTTTATGTGACAGTCATTGAAATTTCTCCAAAAGCCCTGAGCTTGACAAGTTTTTACCGGGGATCTTTTCACTTTCACATTGTGATTTGCTTTGATTTTTTATTAAATTTGGGTTTAAGCAAAAGCAATTTTGGGCCAGATCCCGAAATTGAAGGAGCCGGTGTATAAGAGGAGGAGGAGGCTGACATGTGTTTTTTTTATACTGGGAAGTTTATCAGTGGAAAAAACCCCTGACAGAGGGGCAGCCTACGTCTCTCAGCCCTCTGGCTTGGACCACATGGCCCCAACCTATGAAAAAACAAAAAAAATTTAAAAAAACTTTTCCCTTATTGCCCAAATTTGAATCTAAGATTTTTTCTTTTTCCCAAATATTTCTAAATTTGAACAAACATATTGTGCCCCCAAAATTTTATCATACAGAAAAATATCTACACTATATCCAGTAAAGACTTTCCCAAAAAAATTTTTTTTACTTTTTACCCTTTGGGAAAGGGAAACAAATTTTTCTGCTTTAGAACCCAAATTTTTTTTATAAATTTTAAAGGAGCATCCCTGTAAGGCTTTATCAAATGGGGGGCTGGTTTGGGAAGAGATGTTTAAACATACGTTGACTTTAAAGGGTTTTTAAACCTGATATGTTGCTTTGACAAAAAACTGCATTAAAAAAAAAAAAACAACACTAAACGGGGGCCTAGGGGCCCGGATCGCCCCCCAAATTTTTGGGTTCCCCAAGGGAAACCATCTGTACTAAAAAAATTTTGAAATCTGGCCATAGTGTTAAAGGGGGATGATTTTTTAAGTTTTTTATAAATTTTTTTTTTTCCATTCCACAGCAACCAAGTTCTACATGGTTCAAGTTTTTTTTAAACAACTTTCGGAAGTTTTTACCCCAAGGACCCCCTGCCAAGTTTTTAAACAAATTCTTTTCCAGGGAGTTTTACAGGAGAAGTTTTTTTAAAAACAAATTGTTGATGACGCTTTTATGCCCGAGGCAGGGTGATCACAAAAAATTCAACTTTAGCACATAGTGCCCCAGGTGATTTTAAAAAAACAATAACCATATAAGGCTGTTTTTCTTTTTTTATTCGACGTTTTTAAAGTCAAAGCAATGTACCGGGGGCCTTTAGTTGACATCGATGGACAACCCCACTGGCTAGCTGCAGGGAAGGAAAATTATGACTGCTTTGAATAAAGCCTGTTTTCAAAGTTATCTATTTAAAATATTTAAAAGTAACTTAGAAATAAAATAACCAGTAGGTCTAATGCTATGCAAATGATAATTTTTTTCTATGATTTTAAATTTTTAAACCAAAAAGGAGTACCCCAGATTTTTTGAAATGCCTGAACCCAAAGGGAAAACAATTTTTTTCTGTTAACGAACTCTATATATAATCTATGTCACAAAGTTTATTAAGAAACACTGTTGTTTAAAAATCCAAAACCCACTGCTAAATTCATATCACAGTTTTAAAAAGCCTACAAACTACAGCTGTGAAAATTTCACGATTTAAAAAATTTTAATTTTTATTTTATACAACGACAGGGTTAAAAATTTCTTTTTCCCCTTTCTATGACCATATGAATGGGTTCCCCCACTAAATTTTTTTTTTATTTTTTTTATTATAAAAAATGAAACGTTAAAAAAAGCCAAGAAAAAAATCTGACAATGAAATAGATTGGGAAAAAAATGAAAAAAAAAGGGATAAACCCCTTTTTTCCCTTAAAAAATCTTCAAATTATCAAATTACAAACCCCACCATATTTAAGGGGTTTTTTTCTCTACAATGGGTTCCCTTCCTAAGACCAACATACTTTTCTTTCATGGAAAAAAAGCAACTGAAATTTCCCCCCTTTAAGTACTTTTTATCCAGTGCTTTAATAATAAGATTTAAACTCAGGGGTTTTTTCTGTATATTTGTAAAGGGCAGATTTCGGGCCTTTCCAAATTTGGGGAAAAATTTGGAAAAATTTTTTTTCCCCAAATTGGGGTTTTTTTTTTTTTTTTTTTTAAAAATTTTTTTTGTTTTCAATTGTGTTAATGAAAGAAAAACTTTTTTTAACAATATGTTACACATACAAGAAAGCTTTGCTTCTTAAAAATTTTTCCCCTTTAAAATGAAAAAAGCAGTAATTTTCCCCCAAGGGGGGTAGGGTCCGTTCCCAAAAAAAGCAAAAAAGCCTTAAACTCCCTACATCAACTTCAGAGATTTTTGAAATTTGCCCAAATTGGGGGGTGCAGGGAACCTTTTTTAAAAACCCAGGTTTTTTTTTTTGTTTTTTTTCAAAAAAGAAAAGATTTCAAATTTACAAGGATAAACCTGAATTAAAACTTTTTTTATAAAACTTCAAGCATAAGGAATGAAGAATTTTTTTAAAATTTTTTTTTTTTTTTCCCTTATTTGTTTTTTTGTTGGGTTTAACATCCCCCTGACAGTATTTCATTCATTTGGAGATGATGTGTACTTGAGACAGATAATTTCTGCCACATGCATTTAATAAAGCTGCCCGACACATGTGGCATGAACCCCCCCCGGGTCACATTACCCTTAAAAAACCAGGCCAAACCAGTCCAACAACCCCCCTTTTTGTTAAAAGCCAAGCGGGGGGCTATAAAAAGTACAAATTTTTACAACTTTGGTATGTCGGGGGGCCGGGGATCGAACCAAACAACCCCCGCCCCTACCCGGGGCCTTAAAAATTAACACCAATTTTGGCAAAAAGGGGAGAAAAAAAAATGAATTTTGCGATTTTTCTTTTTAAACCACTACATTTTTTTGAAAGTGAAAATTTTGATTTAAAAAAATTTAAACTTTCTCCTTTTTTATAAAATTTTTAAAAAATCCATTTATTTTTGACACGGGTTTTCCTTTATAATAAACAAGCCATTGGAAGTAATTTCCATGATAGAAAAATAATTTGGGGGAAAAGGGCAAAATTTGGGAAAATTTTTAAAAATTTGAAATAAAAGGCATTTGGGCATTTTTTTTCACGTGGGAAAAAAAAATAAAATTTGACCCCCGGGAGGAAAAGCTCAAACCACTTGGGCCACGGGGGCTTTTTTTTTCCTATTTGAATACACTGAAGTCCCAACCCAAAATTTTTTTAAACCCAACGCAAAGATTCAAACTATTAAATTACCGAGGAAAGCACTTTGTTTTTTTTTTTGCTTTAAATGCCCCCCCCCCCCACTTCTCATTTTTATTCCATGTTGAAATTTCCCTTTTTTTCCAACTAACTACCCAATTTGTTTTTTTCTCTCTTTTTAAAAAATTACGAAATACATTTTTTTACTTAACTGTTAAATGACATAAAAAAAGTGCTTTTGGGAAATTGAAATTTAAAAAAACAGTAAAATAATTTGTGTAAGGGCTGCAGGGGGGGTTCCCCCCCAACCCCTGCTTTACCCATATGACGGGGAGGGGAAAAAATTATTTTATACGAAAAAAAAAAAGAAGAATTTGTGACATTCCCTTAAAAATCCTAATACTACATTTAAAAAAAACCCTTGGGGCACATACAAATAAATTGGGCACCTAAAAAAAAAATTTTGAAAAATTTTGAAATACTTTGGGGAAAATGTGTGACAACCCAAATTTTTTGGGCAGACAACCCTTTACAATAGAGATTTAACGAATTTACCCCGGGGCACTGCAAAAACCTGATTCAAAATGCCAATGTTCACTAAAATCCTGAATTGGGTTTAAAATGAAGTTATTTAATACAAAAAAAGCAAAAAACCCAAAATTTAAATTTTAAATTTTATAAAAACCAACTGCCCTTCGCCTTTTTTTTGAAAGAATATGAAATTGGGGGAAAAAACGACAGTACGATTGGGTAAAAACGCAAAAAAATTTAATAATGAAAACGCGAAAAAAAAGATGATAAAAAAGCAATTTAACTTTTTGTTTTTTATCATCCCCTATTTTTCGCATTTTTGTCATTGTGTTTTTTGCAATTTTTTTCCTCATAGTTTTTCCCCATTTTTTCATCATACATTTTTAATTTCAAGTTTTTGTCAGGGTTTTTTTTTATACTTTTGGGTTTTTTTTGTTTTCAATTTCAGATGATTTTTTTTTTTTACAGGCAATGGCCCTCACAGAATTCTGAAAAAAATTGGGCAATTTTTGGAAGTTTAAAAAAAGACAGAAAACAAGTAACGGGGTTTCTCCAAAAGATATTGTACATATCACGAGACAGAAGATGTAAAATGTCTTAAAATTTTGATTTTTTGGGAAAAAGATACTCAGTCCAAACCCGAAAAAAACAAAACTTTTTAAAAGTCTAAAAAGCTATTTATTTTTGTCCTCCTTTTTTTTTTTCCCCGAAAAAAATCCATGCTAACCCAAAATTTAAAAATTTTGCAAAACTTAGGTGATTCTTTTTTGTTCAGACATTGTTAACAACCCAAAAAAACAATCTCAAATAATGTCAAAATAACGAACTTTTTTTCCCATTAAACGTGGGGAAATTGAGTTTTATCTTGTAAAAAATTTTTCAGATTTTACATTTATCCGGAATTTCTGTTTGTGCGGGAAAATATCTTTTTTTTACAAAATTTTTTTTTAAAATTTTTTTCAAGAACTTGTTCGTATATATTTAGAATTTCAGTATTTTTTAATAAATTTCTTTACGTAGGGGAAAAAGATTCAGAATCAATTTTAAATTAAAAAGAAAAATTTTAAGGGGAACTAGTTTAAAAGAAACCCCCCGTAAAAAGTTTTTAAATTTTATCGGGGAAAACAAAGGGAGGTTTAAACAAAATTTTGGGGATCATTTAAATTTCACGTTTTAAAAACCCGGGTTGGGGTTTTCTTTTTTTTTCCCCCATTTTGTGAATGAAAACCCTTTTTAGCTTCGTAAATTTTTTGCTACAAAAAATTTTTATATCCCCCCCCCCCCCTCTCTCCCCTTCCGGGATTCTTTTCTCACATTTCCCAAGTGCAATTTAAAAAATTGTAGTTTGGGAATAATGTAATGGGTCCATAGAAAAAAAACCCCCGGAGATTGAATTACCTAGTCAGGGGCGTGCCTGTGACTAAATTCGGGATATGCAGACTTGCTGGGGGGGGGGGGGGGGTCCGGAAAAAAATTGGGGTTAGGCATCGATTTTTATTGCAGTTTTGGCACTTTTAGATTTTCGATTTTCTGGACGAAGTATACGCAAGCGGCAACTGCGTATTTGCGTAAGCCTAGGCACGTGCCTGCTAGTGGATCTAATGCAGCTTCGTGGTAAAAGAAATCCATTTTCATAATTGGCTTTTTATAATTTCTGTTGCACGGTGGTTTCAGTGGTTTTTAACACTTGGGGTCCTTTTGCCGGTTTTTTAAAAATAAAGTACCGGAGTATCCATTTCTCGACAGCATAAGTTCTAGCAAGAACTGTGAACTAAACGATCCCTCACTTAAACATTAAATATATCATTAAATACTTCTTCCCTTAAGATTAATTTTCAATGGTAATCAAAAACAAATATAAAAAATAACTGTCAAAATCCAACATCAGTCAAAAAAAAAAATAGTCTAGAGTTCTCGACAATGAACTGAAAATGAGTTTTTGGTGCACATAATCTATAGAGAAAAAACCTTTAAAAAACAGTTGCTTTAAAAAGTTCTGTGTTTTTAATCACAAAAACAGATTGGTTTGTAAAATATAAGAAGACCCCAAAAGAGACAAGAAACACTACAACTGAAAGTGTTCCATGTTAAAAATAGGGGGTCCCCTTATTTTGTAACTGGGGGTACAACAGCAATTTTTTTAACTGTCTGTATATTTTCAACCGAGAGCCTTTTTTAAATTTTTTTTTTACGTGTATAAAGGCCAATTTTTTTGGGGGTAAAAAAAAACCTATTCAAAAGGTTTAAAAAAGGGGAATTTTAATTTAAATATCACAAAAAATAAGTTTTAAAGTTTACAAACAAATTAAAAAACACAAAGGCTCTAAATGGGCGTCTGTACATAGTTTGTTGAAAAGTGTTTTATAATCAAACCAAAACCCATTTTAAAAAAAAGTTTTTGGTTTTTCATAAAACAGTGGCTTGTAAATTTCGGAAAAAAAATTTAAAAAGTGATTAAAAAAAAAAAAATAAAAAGAAACTTTGTGAAAAAGGGAAAAAAAATTTGGGACTTTTTTTTTTTAAAGAATTTTTTCCTAATTAAAAAAAAAATTTTCAATAAAAAAAGGTTTAGAAAAAGGACCAATCAATGTTGTTTATTTTCGATGGTTTTCCTGAAAATTTTTTTCACACTTGACGTAAAAAATTGCACTAGGGAAAAAGCCCCAAAATACCAAAAATTTGGGGGGAAAAAATTAATGTTTTGGGAAATTTTCCTGAAAACTTTTTTTAAAAGGTGAAGCGCATTTTTTTTCATTTAAAAAGCTTTTTGTTTGGGAAAAACATTTTCACAGATTAAAATCACCAAAAAAAAAAAATTTTTTTTTTTTTTACGATTAAAAACAAAAACCAAGTCAAACCCCCCCGGGAAACAAAACGGCCTGGGTTTTTCGACGATGAACAAAACGATTTTGTTTTTAATATTTAAATAAAAAAGCGTGAGGGAAATTTTTTTTTTTGCTTTTGTCATTTTACATTTCGCTAGTCGTTTCTGAAAATGTATTTGAAATTTTTGAAAAGCATTGTTTCCAAAAACTTTAAAATAATGACACCCCGATACGGCCGGGCGGGCCCGAGGGGTTTTTATTTACGTTCAAAAATTTTTCCGAATAAAATTTTGTAAACCCAAAGATTTGTTTTTTTTCAATTCCCCTTTACCTGTCCCGCCAAAAAACATTCAAAAATTCCTTCCCCAAAAGGTATCCCCCACCAAATTTGGGAAATTTAAAAAACAAACCCCCTTTTAAAAAAATTTTAAAAGGAAAAAGTAAAATTTTTTTTTTTTTAATTAACACGGGGTTGAAACCCTTTCCAATGACCCCAAAAGCGAACCCAAAATTAAAATTTCCCCTTTAAATAAAAACTAAAAAATTTGTGAAACTTTTTCCCTTTTAAACCCCAAAACAAAAATTTAAAACGGGAAAAAAAAAGATCTGTTTTGTTTTCGCCCTTCCCCTTTCCCCCCCTTTTAATATTTTGGGGTGTGGACCAAAAAAAATGAAAGGGGGAAAAAAAACCCCTTTTTAAACCTTACCAAACTTTAAAAAACCCTTTTTCCCCGGGGAGGGTTAAAAAGGGGGGTTTGGGGTTATGGGGTTTGGGGTTTTTTTTGTTGTATTTTTTCTTTGGGTTTCTTTGGGGAAAAGGTTTTTAAAATTTTTCAAAAAAACCCCAAAAATTTTTTTTAAAAAACCCCCCCAACCCCGGGGGGAAAGAAAAAGGGGTCGTGATTTTCAAATGACTAAAAAAAAATTCCCGGGCGATAGAAAAGAAAAGGGGTGGCGCTTTTGGGGGGTTTCCCCCGTGGAGAAAGGAAAATTTAAAAGAGGTGGTTAGTAGGGTTACCTTTTCACGAAATTGGTTTTTAACAAACCCGGGGGGGGGGGGGGGGGGGGGGCGAAACAGTTCACTCCCAAAAGTTCCGGGTGGCAAGAAAGGGAAAAAAAGGGGTTTTGGGGCTAACCCCGCCCGGGCCCTTTTGCTCGCTTAAAAAAAACCCCTTATTATTTAAGTGGGGCTTAAATTTAAAGGGAAAAAAAAAAATTTAAAAGGAGAAAAAAATAGTAAAAGCAAGAAATTAGATTGCAAATACCCAAAACGCAGCCCAAAAAAATTTTTCCCTTTTAAAAATTTTATTTTTTTAAAAAATAAGGAACAGAACCCTGTTTTTTAAAGTTTTTTTTTTTCTTTAAACAAGATTAATTTTGGGACAGCGTACACATATCAACTTCGAAAATTTTTTTTTAAATTTTGACCCCAAAAAAATTTTGTTTTTTTTACATAAATTTTTTTTTCCCGTTTTGTTAAACAGAAAATTTGTGTTTCTGCAAATTTTTTTCGAGGAATAGAAAAAAGAGTCTCAGATTTGATGTAAAAAACTAGATTAAATTTGGTTTTTTAAAATTAGTAAATCCGGGGAAAAGGGGGGGGGGATCCCCCCCTTTTTTTCATTTTTTTAACAAAAAAGCCCAAACCCAGGGGGGGGGGGGTGGGGGCGTGCCCCTTTTTGCCTTTTTTTTTGGATATTAGCCAAAATTGGGTGTGGGTTTTTGTGTGTGGGGGGGGCGTGTTTTTTCAAATGACAAAAAAAGCCCATTTAAAAAATTAAATTTTTGTTCTCAAATTTTGTTGAAC
>CM037795.1:32550438-32600438 GCA_021229015.1 Solen grandis | reverse complement strand
GTATCAACCAAGTCTAGCTTCATGAATCGCGGCGTTCAAAACAGAAGACACTTTTGTTGCGTGTGGCAGTAGGTGATGTTAAGTTCACCATCTTGAGAAGAGAATAAAAAATTGTTAAGCTGTCTAGGGTTTTGATCTTTCCTGTGTATTGAATTGGCTATCCAATAGTTACATCGAAATGATAGATAGTCAATAGATGACCTGATTTACACAAAAAATGTACGCCAATACCTTGATCACTCAATGGTGCTACCCCCACTAAAAATAACAATAACAACAACAAACAAACAAACAAAAAAACAAGACTGAATTTTTAAACTACAAAAAGGGCCATAATATTTCAAAATCCAAGACAGAGATATGTACTCTTGCCCACAACAAGAGGTGATGACCATAAACATGTATTCCAAGATTCAAAGCAATGCCTTAAGGGCTTCAGTGAAAACAGAGGTGGCATACTTAAACCGAGAAATTTTACTCGAAAAAAAAAGGGCATAATCATGCCAAAAATGTACTCTTTTCTATCAATGGAGGTAATAATCACCAATGCTCGGGTGAGCAGAATACCTCTCCTTATTTTACGAATAGTCGAGCTTTAAATTAGTGCGCCCTTTCAATAGGCGGGCGTTGTAGACAAGTTACCCCCTATTTCATATAATCTTCTTTCACTACTACTAACTATTACTACTACTACCACTTGCAACAAATACACTTTCTGTACTGTTTTACAGCGACTATTTGCAATTTATCACAACCATTCTTCAATATATGATTTGGTCCCCTTTAAGTTCTAAAACGAACATAAAGTCAGATTTCGGTTATCCGAAGTCTTTCACTTCGAATATTGCATCTGTTTGAATAATCCATAACGTATGAAATAAGAATTTGATAAATGAATATGAAACTACGGATTATTTTGATTTACACACGATAGGAAATTGTCTCTCAACTTTATGATATCTGGCGTCATGTATACTTGAACGAACAATTCATAATAGAGAGAAAGAAGTTAAAACATAATAAACCATTCATAGGCCACACCGCCACGACTTCACCTCGTTTCGTGGGGACTAGAATATGACTCTGTACAAACTCTTATTACGTTAATAGCTGTCAAATCTATGCCAGTATAACAAAACAGGCGGATGAATTATCGCTCTTAAACTACGCCAATATCTGGTTTCATACTTTTATTCAAAACTTTCATATACATATTAAAAGGAATTTTCAGTTGTATCGAAATAGAAAATTATATTTCCAATTATTTTTCTTACTCCTTGTATACGAAGTCTTTTGTTGAATAGTGGGTGAAAAGAATGTATCCCTGAAAAGAAAATCTGACACCTTTGTCATATTAGTATAAAAATATAGAATAGCCAGATAAAAATCAATAGAGTAGCGTCATTGATAGTAATCTTGCTAGTACATCAAATGCTTTTTAAAACCCTGAACATATTGTAATTACAGGCCTTCTGAGTGAAGCATTTGATTTTAAGTCTGATAATCAAGAATAATTTTGTCTTTGGGACGTTATTTTCGCTTGCTCTTGACATGACATCAAGTGCGCATGGGTACCCCGGAACGATCCGTCGACCTACCGCAAGCCAGCTGAAAGGCTTCCGCACTTAAGTATCCAAGTGACGTTGCAGGGATTTGAACCTACAGAGGTCAGGGACTAAGTGACAGTCTCAGAAATAAAGAGTAGACGGGGAAAATGATTTTGATCAAAAAAGAAGATAGGAGATAATGTTCGTGGAAATTTATTCTTTGTTGAAAGGTGACCCTAAGATTGAGATAAAACATTTATATAAACCATTTCACCAGAAGATCGGCAATACTCGGTATAATTCGCTGATTTAACTTTACCAGTCAGTGACTGGGGAGAAATCTAAAATGTGTATTTATTTCCCATTGAACGCATGTAGATTAGGTGTTCGGGGAGTGCTCGTTGATTTGCGTAGGTTTACCTCTCATTTCGGAATGAAATGGTCATTTGTACGTCTTGAAAATGTCTAATATTATGTTAAAAAGGGCAAATATTCTAACTTCTTTTACTAATTTATTGTCCGTATATATGAGAAAAGATAAAAAAAAAAAATTGGATTTTTTCGATGAAGCTCTTTTTAGATTTCCATCTCTGCCGCTTAAATTCTTTCATTGCCTTTCTGAAATGGTTTTAGATTTGACCTCGTCTATCTTAAATACAACCCTGTCTTACCTTGTGTGATACTAGCCATTAACAGTATTTAATTTGCTGAAGTTAATGATATCACGATGCGACGCGACGCGATATGCTTAATTCCAGTATATCTTTCACCTCACAATCGAAGAAAATAGCCGATTCTTACTGTCATGGATGCTTTCAGTAAATTCACATTAATCTTTTTCTCTCCTAAATATATGTTTTATCAGATGAAATTTCATAGCCTTGTATCTCTTTAGGTCAATCTAGATTACTGATGGGAATCTAAGAGTTCATGGACTTTGGGCGCAAGTGTTAATGACCCTTCATCATTACCATGTAAAAGAAATTGATTTATGAAAGATGATAATCATTGGGGTGATTAACTGGGGTAAATTTCATTAATCATCTTGGTGGAATGGTTTCTATAGCCAATTAACATCAACTTTACCTTCTTTGTACGTGTTATATCCGTACCCCACCCACCCTCTTAAACAGATTGGCCGAGTGGATAGAACATCTGTCTCGGGAGCGGAGTGTCGCGGGTTCAATCTGCAGACGCGACATATCAAAGTTGTAAAAATGGTATTAGTATAGCTACCTTCATATGTAGTACATCGTCGGAACCCTCGTTCGCTCAATACACTTTGCTTCTTAATCGACTGCGGGGTTTTGATACTCTTAATCAAAACTTTGTACTCATGAATTATCGACTAGGCATTTCATTTGATATGTGGCGGTGACAGCACCATGAAATGACGCATTACATAACATAATTTTATAGTTGTTCAGGTTTTGGAAGTCAGTTTATGCTTTTTTTAACTTCATTGAAGAGCATTCAAAATATTACGCGTGGTTTCATTGATCAGCAAGTAGCTGATTAATATTCATGAAAACGAAGTTATGCCTGATGAAAATCCTACGGTATATACGGTAGCGATAACAAAATATATACCATGGTTTCCGACGATGTTTAAAGTAGTTCCAGGACGGGCTGGCACCGTGTCAGTATAAGATGATTGAGTGTGGTACCAAGGCATTTGGTTACGGCGTAATATCAAAGTGAGCCGCATAATATGTCTCGGGTAGAATTAGTCCTCAAATGACCGAATTACTGTTGTCAGGATGTTTAAGCCAAGTGTATACCCATTATCACATGTCAAATTTGAATATGTCAAAATCTTTCCAAATCAGAGTGTTTCACTGGTTATGGAGTGCATTAAAATATCATAAATCCAATTTAATTAATAAAAAAGATAGTTATTTTCATTTGCATATTTTGAATTTAAGTATTTAAATTATAGTTTCCAATTCATTCCTTGAATACTTCCTTTATATTGAAATTCCTTAATTTGAAGCATTACATTTCCACACATTTTAGACTTGGATAGCAACACCTTCTACAGAAATGCACATTCCGTGATGTATTTTGTAAATTAATTAATTAACTGATAGAGTGACACTCGGTGTAGGATTAGTTTAGAGGTAATGTCGTAATATTAATTAAATAGTTGTTGCTGTCTTTGTGCTTGATTTGTTGTTGGGTTTAACGTCCAATTGACAGTATTTCAGTCATTTGGAGACTATGTCTCCATGAGACAGATATAGTGCTGCCACACTGCAGTATTACACCGTAGACATGTGGCATGATACCACACCCAGTCATATTATCCTGACCAGACCTGGAACTACCCTTAGATGCTGGGCGTCAAAGAAAGGGAGCTAAATCAGTATCACTTTTAGTGCTGGAGTTTACTGTCGCAGCGACAGTATTTCAGTCATACAGCGACGATAATCTAATTACAGGAAGACCCTGAGCTCTCAGAAATAGCAAAGGGTAGAAACCAGCCAGCTGGAGGGCTTCCTCAAATAAAGATATCCGAGTGACCCTGCTGGGATTCATACCTACAGCGGTCATTTATTAATTCATATTTCATTTATTTTACGTTGATTGAGAATCAAGTATACCTTCTCGACGTTTCCTGTGTTGGACCAGTACTTAGCACCTGGAAGGTCATGGAAACCCCCCAGAATGAGGTTCGAACACACACGATTTGGATCAGCAGCATGAAACGTTAAAGAAGGACCTAGCACCCTTAGTTTATTCGTACACGCGGCCTTAAAGCATCGACTGCTGTTGAAAATAAACGAAATAAAAAATCAACATGTTCCCAAGGCGAGGTACTGTTTTTTTTATATTACCTTTGTTAAGTTAACCAACCACAAATATTGATGCAAGTCACTAATCTCATTAAACAAACCGCAATTATAAATGAGCCAAACTTCGCTAATTAATTCCATTTTGTGGTAAGATTTATTTGTCATCCAATGACATCGCCGCATTCCTTTATGTTTTTGTGTTATTTTTTATCGCTTATTGTCGTCTACGTTTTTCATAGTGCTTTCATAGTAACAAACTTTCCACTAAGTATGTCAGTGTTTCCATAGGAGTTTTAAGTTCTATCAGTAAATAAAGAATATACATATAAAAACGAGTCCGTATACTGCACAATGAAAACAAGGAATACAACACCTTTTCGCCACCCAACCAACGTTTGGTTGCATTATACGATCGGAATAATGAATGGTAGCAATTTGGTGGGCCGTTTCGATAAAGAATACTTAAATGCACACAAAACAACCGATGGTATTGTACACTCCTTGTGAGTGTGTGTGTGTGTGTGTTTATACTTATTTATTGATAGAATTTCAAACATCCACAGCTGATCTACAGAAATAGGAAACATTCTCCGGTCGATATCGCTCTGCTGAATTTTCTTGATTCTATATAGAACAGCACGGATGAACGCTAACATATACCTGGTCCTAACAACCGAGCATCAAAACTAATTTAACCACTTACATCAAATTTCAATTTCAAAACGTCAAAAGCACAGCATAAAATCTACTCGTATCCCTAAATAATTGAGTGAAACCGAATCATTTGACAAGCCGTGGCTAATCAATTCATATTTCATGAGAAAATGCTCACAAACTCAAATATTTGAAATCTAGTAATGGAAATCAATATCTAGTTATTAACGCATCCACGTAAGCGGAAATGACACTGCTGCTATTAACAGTGCATCTGCATTACGCAGCAATTTGTAAACATGTACTTTGAAATGCGTCTAGTCGATCTCCGTTCTTGCGGTTTGTGGAATAATTGTCTAACGACTATAGCTCAATACTTTGGGAACATTTTCCATGTGAGACCGATAAAGTCCAGCCTCATTTTGACAAGTGGCATGATGCTACACTGAGTTACATAAGTATTTACCCTGACACCGGACCTTCCGGTCTTTATGCTGAACGCTTATAAAGGACGATATACAATTTACAAATCTATTTCGTGCTTGTGTGGATAGGAGTAAATGATTACATAAATATGATATTAAACTGCATAATTACCAATATTAACGGGTAAAATTCAAGTGACGAAATCAGCAGGCTTGCGGTTGGTCGGTGATATAGCCTGTTTGTTTATTGTTAATTGGGTTAAACATCCCGCCAACAGTATTTCAGTTATTAGGAAACCGCGTCTGCTTCAGACATATATAGTGCTACCACACTGCAGTGTCACACCGTAGACAAGTGGCATGATATTACACCCAGTCACATTATCCTGGCACCATGCCAACCAGTCCTGAAACTACCCTTTTATGCTGAGCAATATCCAATGGAGCTATACCAGTACCATTATTTACGACTGTGGTATAATGCGGTCGCGGATCGAACCCACGACCTCCCGATTTCGGAACGGACGCTCTAACCACACAGCCACTGGGAACGGTTCTCCACCTGTAATTAGTTGGATGTTGCTATATGACTAAAAACTATTTTCACGGTGATAGTAATCCCAGCACAACTGCATGGATTGACATGATAAAACATGCAAGAACAAAATCGTCTCTTATGACACGACATGAACTCAGAGAAATAAATGAAATACTCCAAATCAACTATGTATTTTATTAACTAGCGTATACAAATATTATTTCCTTTTTTTTTCTTAAACGAAGTTGAAAAAATAAATATCGTAGTAGAAGAACAGAAAGTATCTATAACTGAATGAGTTTTAAAACAATTTCTGAATGCTCGTCAGACACATTATTGCCCGTAGTGATATGAATGTATTAAGTTTGCGACACATTTTAAGACGATGCACACACATTCCTGTGTTGTCATGACTTAAGTGAGCGCGCACTATCTTCTTATGCATGTAAAAGTTATCTTTATTGTTAAAATTTCCATTAAATGTTATACATCAAAGAACTGGATAATATTTTGCTACCACGTCCCTAAGAGAATATGCTTTAATATCACTTAAATTATTATTTAATGCACAGTTTTATGACTGTAGTCAAATTGTTTTTTTCCTCGTGTTTAGAATTCAAAATAAACCTTACAAACACACAGCCATAAAAGTATCACTTTAAAACACATTAAACCCCTAGATGCACAAAAATTAGCAAAATTTGATTCAGTGTATGTAGGCCTACCCCAACAACGATATGTGCGTTTTATTTTCTATATCGGAACAACAGCTGTTCATTTGTCTCTCAGCTTGTGACTTTATTCGTTTCAGAAGTTAATTTCGTACCATCCTAAGGCTGTGCATGTATATATTCTAGGTGATTGACGCGATGACACTGCTTTTGATGGTAGAGACGATACAGATATAGATGTATATTCGTTATTCGTCAACTAATTAGTTATGGAAAGTTCGGGCTATTCTGCGGAGCATCAGATTTTATCAGGACCCTTCCTGAGTAGCTAAAAAGCACCTGTCAGTGATGGACTGACAAGCGTTTAGATGATGTTTTTGATCACGGGTATCGGATAAAGGTGGTGTCAGTTTCACTATCACTCCATCCGTGTAATATCAGGACATTTATTGCCACCCAAAATCCAATTATTGAGAATTTGAGATATTGCACGTGGTGAAGTAAGAGCCGATGTCGTCTGCTTAATTTCAAAACCTCCAAAGGTTCGCGACCTTGCTTTAATTTTAAAGTGATGCTTGAAGTATTGCTTTAATGAAAGACACAAAACATGGAGTATCGTTTTTTATTATAAAGATCGCACAAATCATCATCACCATAATCATATCATCATCATAAAAAAGCGAGGCACCCTTTTCACGTGGTTTCAAACAGCTTGTGTTTGATAAATTTACAAAATAATACTTTTTCGATTGAATGAAGGTTGGATTGAAATAAATGTACACGCAAAAATGCCTTTACCATTACCCAAGGTCACACTACAAAACACCTAGTTCGTATTTCGTTTCGTTTACTCATGTCCCTAGTATATTAAGTGTCATTAAAATATGCAGAAAGATCACATGTCGTTACTATACACGAATACTTAACACCATTATCTGACAGGGAAATCACTGCCGAGGCCCGGTAGCGTTTCTATATTCATGTATTAAGGTATTCCAGCCATCACTAAATTATAATCGTGGTCCTTCAAATGTTTAAAAAGACTTAAGTGCAGATGCAAGCATCCACTGATCTGGAGTTAAAAGCTCTTTTAAAAAGAAGTATATAAAGGCTTGCATTTACTATAAACTTATCTTGATCACTTGATGGACCATTAACATAATTAAATGATCGATAGATTACCTTAACTTGAAACATGTACATGAGGACAGGTTTTATTTGTAGCAGTCTTTGTTGTAATAGGAAAAACAGATAGATTATTGAGATTATGTAAACGTCATATGCAGGTTTCCAACAGTGGACATGAATTGTGGGCAAGAACAAACAAACAATCAGAAACTGACTGTTTGTTCTGGTTATCTGCTTTGATTCGTGAAAGCTAGATTCAAAATTTTAGTCCATTCCAATTACTTGGTTATTATTTGAAATAAATCAGTTGGTGGTTAAACAACAAATGCTTTTGTTATAAACCATTTCACCAGAGGATCGGCAATAACCGGTATAATTCACTGATTTAAACTGACCAATCAGTGACTGCGGAAAATCTCAAATGTGTGTTTATTTCACATGAACAATGTATGTAGATTATGTGTTCGGGGAGTGCTCGTTGATTTACGTAGGTTAACTTTTCATTTCGGAGTGAAATGGTCCATTTCGGATTATAATAAAAAAACATTTTTGTGAACCCCACCACCCTTCTTCTTTTAAAGAATTAAATAATTTTCGTATTTCTAACTCAAACAATGCTCGTTTACAGATGTGAAAGTGAAAATTATTTTACGAATACCTTTTTTTTTTCGCTTTCGAGAGAATAATATATTCGTTTGACTACTGGCATGACACTGACTCGAAGCAGTAATACATTAACTTAACATCTGAAACAGATCATATGTCAACATCGTAGCTGTGATGCTAATATATACATGTGTGTATCTGTAATTACCACATTATCATAAATATACATATCTGCATTCTGTCTTCATATATTTAGTTTAGTTGTATTACACGACATATACAACATTAAACGTTCTTTGAAGAATCATCCCATGTACATTCCATTGGCTTTTAGCGACGAAAACTTATTTTTAATCTATGAGGGCGGCATCTGTACAGGCGTCTACAATAGCATTTTTTTTTTCAATTTGCGTGATTATTTATTACCGACGGCGATCCCTTTTATATCTACTCGAGTGTTTTATCATCTCAACATGCTTTATTAGGTAATACAGGCCTTAATGAGACGGAAAATATCCTTTCAAAACACACTGGGAATGGTATGTAATAGCTTAAATTATCCCCATATAGATACACTTCAAAACATATTTAAGAAAATATATTTTGACGAATGTGTTTTACAGGAAAATGAGAGTTGTTCTCATGAGAAATTACTGGTTCTGGCATTTGCGACCTGATAAAGATCTGTTTTAAACTGACGAAATATTAATTTGAATAATAATAAAAAGATATGTAAAAGTAAACTGATAATGTTAAAATGCACTGGATTGACAGAAATCGATTACAAGTGTTGCCGAAGTAAATGTTTATTAATTGTACCCAAAAACACCATCATCATCATCATCAACAACAACAACATCATCATCATCGTCATCTTCAACAACAACAACGCACTATTAGGCCAAAGAAATATGTTCTTGCGGAGTCCAGACTCTGTAATCTCGAAAATACTGAAGTACGATCAAAAATGGGCATTTTAACTAACGGTATTTGTTAAGAAATGTATTTATGCACGGATATATTTATTGGAAAAACAAGAATGGTGATTAACTTCTCCATTAAGGTAATCCATCCATCAATATATTATGATCACGGTTAATCAAGTGATCATGGGAATTTTGTAGTAAATGATAGACTTCGAGCAAAATGTCTGGTAACTCCAAGTCAATGGATGCTTGTATCTTCACTAAAGTCTTTTAAAGCATTTGAAAAACCATGATCATAAATTAATGATGGATGGATTACCCTAATTTAAATATTACTTATCATTGTTGGAATTTGAGGCTGTTGTTACAGGTCTTAGCTTACTAGTAGTCCGCAGGTAGCCAATCTAAGGAAGACCTTTTACATATTAATTTGACATTCGTCGTTTTTTATTACAAGTTTACACCCACTTTGTAATTGATATCAAAGAAATTGTCCCCATAAAAACAGAAATAGTGGAGTTTTATACACATGTAATGGCCGAAATAAAACTTAATGTACAGTACATATCTGAAGCATCTGGATTTAAATTTAAAAAAATGTGTGTGTGTGTGTGTGTGTGTGTGTGTGTGTGTGTGTGTGTGCTTGTGTGTGTGTGTGCGTGCTTGCTTGTGTGTGTGTGTGTGTGTGTGTGTGTGTGGTGTTGTGTGTGTGTGTGTGTGTGTGTGTGTGTGTGTGTGGCAATATTCATTTTTAATTGAAGGACATATTTGTTCCACTGTGCAGGTTAAGGTTTAAGAGGAATTTTAATCATCATCATCGTCACTGTATTCCTCAACAACTACAACGACAACATTAGTTTTTTTATACTTTTTTCTCACTACGTTTGAACAATACAGACTTTGTTCTGTACTTTATATAAATCAGGTATTTCATCATTTATTATAGAGGGTATACACTCTACAAATTGCCTAAAACAAAATAAACCATCCGTGCACACTGTATATTTAGGTTCATTTAACAACATCTCGTGTTCCCAGGGGGATATTAATACTGGCCCATTCTTGGATCGTTTTTTATGTTTTATTGAACAGTATTAATGGTGAATTAACCTATGCTTGGGGCTCACACATAAAGTTTATGTTGGTTTTAATATCCAGTGCATATTTCAAGGCGATGCAATCTCGGGTTCATAAAATATCGCCAGGGAAGTGTGAAATACATATGAAACCTTTTATGAAACCAGGCCATTGGCCGATTGTAAACTGAAGGATGTATTATGTTTCTTTTGATTTATTAAGTAATCTATCTATCATTACATTTTGATCATGGTCATTAATTGATTATGAATTTATAATAAATGCAAGCTTTACAGACTTTTAGCAAAAAAAAAAAACATAACTCCAAGTCATTGGATGCTTGCATCTGCACTGAAGTCTTTTTAAGCATTTGAAAGATCAAGATTAAAATGATGGATAGATTACCTTAAGAACCTTTCTTCCTCTCTGAAGTTGGGATTCTTACTACGTTTTACATATATCAAGTCAAGCTACTGTATCATCTATTTCCCCTTTTACTTCTTTCCATCCCCCCACTTTTACTCATTCCGTTAGATAATTAATTTCACTTTAAGAAAAGCTCAATGTTTTAAATGCTCGCCATTACTAACATCCTTCAATTTTGCAATCTAAATTTCTCCATGCTTCTGGAAATTCATATCCTAACCTCTATTTCTTTCTCAATTTTTTTTCTACCATATTTAAATACTTTTTACAGTACATATCCAAATATACAGTAATATTACTGTACACAGTCTGTATTCTCTCCATATTATACAGATTCTTTTATGACATTCCAAGGTGAAAAGTACTGGTCCAACCCATGAACCGTCGAGATGGATTTGTATAAACTGTAAGAACTTGTATCCCAATCGACATGGAAAAAAAAAATGAATTGACACCTGTCATAACCGACCAATAAAACTGTTTGATGTGGGTAGTTATTAGGAGGACCGGATTCTCTTACTATTTTTGGACTCTAACTACAGCTTATTTCAACAGGTTGATTGATTTGTAGAAGTGGCCAATAAAAATATTTGACTGAACTTCCCTTTTTATTGACCAATCGTGAAATACCAAATACTGTGAAATCAATGATTTTGGATGGCATCAAATTTCATGGATTCGGTACTTGAATCATAAGGGGTATATGTAATCGTGGATTCGTGATTATCTTTTTGCTATCTACATCTTGCAATGGTCCATAAAAATGGTAATATTTCATATTTAGAGGGAAAAACGACCACGACGACGACATCGACATAACAACAAAGGAAAAACTGAAGAAAAAAACACAAAAAACAACAACACCCCAAAAAACCAAAAAACAACAACAATAACAACAACAACAAGAAAAACAACAATGAAATAAACGAAAATTAATCCCCCGTGAAAATTAATGATTGAAGGTAAACGATTATATAGTACACCGAAATAAATCATATGCTTAATAAATCACCGCTGATTTGCTTAAATACCATCATTACAAATCAGTTTGAATCATCTCTGTTCGTTGTGTGGGAATCTACCGAGGTTAATTATAAATCAAATGTACGCCTAAATGGATGTAATGAATTGAAAATGGGGGGAAAAACATTTGTTTCAAATGATTGCTGTTGATAGACCGGTTCGGTCGATTAATGTCACGTGCTCCCTTGATTTCCATGGCAACGGCGATGAACATTGGCGCCAGGCGGGTTCGTACGTCACATTACGTTACATTAACATACCTAAATACCGGTGTCACAATTATCTTAAGATTTATTTGTCTGGGTTGTGGTTACTTTCATGTATGTTTAAATCAATGCAAAATTATACATGAAAGGGCATTTATTTTTGTATTAAGTCTTGTTTATAACAAATTAACAACAATAATAATAATAATTAAGTTATGAGCACTGACGACAAAAGACAAGGCATGTTCATCTTTTTAAATATATAGGTATTTGTGTGCTGGGTTTTACGTCCCACTGACAATATTGCAGTCATTTTGCCCGAGAAAACCAATATAGTAATTCGAGTTTTCTATTTTCAACTAAGTCACAAGATATGTAAAGTGTCCTGAAACTCTGTTTGCATAGGGAGACATACAAATCCATGTCCCCTTTTTATGACTTTGATCGAACACGCTACCCCCGCTCCCATATTTTTACAGACTTAAGTACATGTATATCTTAACTTGACTATTTGAGTTTACCGTCGCCTCGACAGTATTTCAGTAATACAGCGACGTCCAGCGAATTACAGGTGGAGGAAGACCCCGAATGCACGGAGGCATCCGGGTAGAACCACCGACCTACCGCAAGCCAGCTGGAAGGCTTCCTCACATGAAAATCCGAATGACCCTGCCAGGATTCGAACCCACGCGGTTCACAGTCATGTATATCTTAATATTTGCGTATAAGCTATATGATTCATATATATTTTAAGCAGTTTCCGCTCCTTGTTTTGTTTTTTAAAGAGAGTAATGCGTTGTAAAACCTACCCATCCATCTTTAAACCATCTTTAAAATGCATGACGTGTTTCTAAAATTGAGACTTTGAAGGCTACACAGTTTTCATCACCACAATGTCTCTAATTTTTACACCCGGGACATCTGTGGGATGATTAACCACCGCCCGTGAAGCTATGACACACACACTACGCACGTGCTGAAATCATAGCACGTGACATCATCACCAAAATAAATTTACATCAAATTTACTTTCACTGACTAATCTATTGAGTGAGACATCCAAAGATAAACATATGCAAAATTTCAAATTATGATAAATACGAGCATATAAATGGCACATTATAACGTTTTGATAAACAAGTGCCGGTAGAAACGGTGGATGCTCCCCGAACTGTGCTTTGTCACTTGATGGGTACTTTATTATTCTACATGAGCTACGGACAATATTTAAGTATGAAAAATAACAAAGGCCACTAACTCCTAAACTATGCAATCGAGAATTATTGTTCTTGTACACTGCACTTCTCCTCATTGAGATCTGTCTACCTATGAAGGTTCATGTTGATACTCTTATAGTTTTTGTGTTCTGCTCCGGAAAAAAAATCATGTCGGACGAACGAACGAACGAACGGACGGACGGGACGGACCGACAAAACGGCAACTATATGCTCTCCAGAGAAAAATGAATACATTTGTTATGCATGTTCTTTAAGTTTGAGAATTCAAAAACGGCGGGAAAACCTTACCGCTACCACACAAGCGCGCGCCCGCAGAGAGAGAGAGAGAGAGAGATACTTATATCGTTAGTGGATATGAAATTAAAGACATTTGTTGATATTTCTGTAAGATCGATTTTTCTATAAAACATGGTCCTAGAAATGTATTTTTTTTATGACTACAAGTGAAATAAAACACGATCTTACAAGATAAACCAAAATATTTAAGTTCTGTCTATTTCATGGGCTTTTAAAATTCTTATTATTTAAAGAGTTATCAGTGTTTTTTTCTACTTTGGGTAAAGGTATCTCTTTTTGTTATCTTGTTTATGTTGACTTTTTTCTTTTACTTCTGTGTGTGTTTGTCAGTTTTATTTTTCACCAAAAAGCGTGGAATAAATGATGCTTTTGACAACTTCATACAACCAATCTTAAGTACAAGTAAATTATTTTACCATAAGCCGCTGAACGTCAAGTGTATACAGTGTGAGGTTATTTGATATACGACTTTCAAATCTTGAGACATAACTGTGGTCTTTGATCTCACTCCGATGAATTGGTAGCCTGCTCCGTCAGCAATTAGATATGTCAGTATGTTTAAAGTCCTTCATTAAGACATGCCCTTAGACTTTCAAGTTTGATTTAAGATTAAATAAAACTTTATCTTTTTTCTCATTCACATACGAACACGTATACAGATTTCTGCATTCCTTCGGCAAAAACTATTTTACTAGAAATGATATGAGATGAGTTTAATGCTTTTTTAAATTTTATCATCTTGAAACTGACAAGTGTGTTACCAATATATTGCTTTATTGACTGCAATACCACGTGATGCAATAACTGATGTGAAAATATTCCATTTTAAATTGACAATTTTCCACTTAACTTATTCTATATTCGTATTTGATAAGAAGTTAACGAAGTGAAAATATGAAAGAAATTATTTACTTGCGGCTTTAAATACACCAGCAAATTTTCTTTTAGGTTAGCATTAACCCCCCTCTTTCTTTTTTTTTTATTGTTTAACCCTTTCCCTCATATAGACTCATTTTGACGCACTCAATAGGTATCACATAAAGCCTGATCTGCAGAAAACCACAGTTAAACCTTACCAAATCTAATTATAAAATCCTCATTTCCAGACCACTGAGGAGCAGCAAACAGCATTAAAACCTGATCAGCCTGCGAGTTACTCGCAGGCTGATCTGGTTTTATGCTGTTCGCATAGGTCTTTTCATGGTATCCTCTATGAGGGAAAGGGTTAAATGTTAAAAATGGGTCAGCGTCACTCGATCTGGTCTGGTCACTCGATTTTTATTTCACGCGAGACCACCTTCCTGAGTTATGTAAGGTCGCGGTTTTTCCCCGCTCGTTGTCTTCTTCCACCTCTTATAAGCTGGATTTACGTTGCTGTATGGATATTGTATTTTTTTTTTTTTGCTTGTCATTATGGGTTTAATGGAGGAGAGCCGTAACTAAGATTTGAACTTGTGTATGACAATACATTGTGTTTAAACTGAACTAAACTAAAGCTGTATTGCTGAAATAATGTCACAGAGACGGTATTCTCCAAAACAACCAACCGACTCTTTTTAAACTGTTAATGTGTTGAAAATGTACAAAAGTATCCGATTCAATGTACACCTGCTGGTAGTCGTTGTAAAATTACCCCCACCCACACCTCTCTCTTACCAGTTTTCTATATCGCTGACGTTCTCCGCGTAATGGTTACGTAAAGTGATATGTAGATCGCCTGACCACAAAATCACTTACAGTGCGATAATCATTTCGAAACACAAGACCACAAACAAAGACGAGAATATCATTGAGATCAGCGATATTATCTTTCCGTTCATGGGTAGTTAAATTCTTTCAAATATTCAACGCAGCCGTCGGCTGACTAATTAAAAATGCGGTTTCTAGATCTTCTCATAGATAGAACAACCGAGCAGGTCATCAAACTAAGTGTCCCGACGTTTTGAAGCTGACCATGGAAGTCGCGAAAACCGATGTCGATGGCATCGTGCTTCGACAATTCCCCCCCCCCCATGTTTTGTACAAAAATTATTTAACCTAAATTTTGTTATCCTTTTAACAAGGATACGATATTGTCCATTATAAAATGTCGATATATATTTATAAATGTTTTACTGATATAGAATATATTAATAAATTAACAAATTTGTATGTCTCAAAAGTCATAGAAGAAATACATGGACATGCGTAATGGAATTATAACATGGGAAAAATATTGATACTGGAGTCAACATCAAATGTACTGGAAAGAGGGGAATTACAAAAAAAAGTCCTATGAGATAACCAACATCTTTAACTTACGAATCATGGTTTAGAAAATGATTTACTTTCACGCAAAAAATATTTTATAAAACACAAACGTCCAAACTTCAATATGATATGAAGAATTCAAAATAAAGATTATGTATATATTTCAAAGCATATTTATTAACATTTAATTAAATCTGCGCTTCTTTGAATGTGATCATAAAATATTATCTCAACGTATGGTGTATATGTGTTTACATGTATTTTGCAATAACCTTTGGCGACATGTTTTTTTAATTTAAATCCATTCATTATCTGATTTCAAATTTTTAAGACTAAAATGTCAATTTCAAAGTAAGTTATAGTAGTTTTTATTATACGTTCTTGTGATTAAACCAGTCATTTCAATTTCTACTTGCAGATACGTTAGATTCATAATGTTTCTAAAATGTTATAAATGCTGTGACAATTTTATCTTTTACGTAAATCGTATTTCAAAATTTATCAATTACACAGCTACATTCTTCCAGAACTTCTTGCTCAATACTGCAAACGTTTTCAACATTATCATCGCGGCTCACGGATCTATTTTTAATACTGAAATTCTCTATTCAAAAGAATTTTCAAGCGTTTGCCATTAGCCCGTTGTGTAAGACGGTATTGAATAGAACTTAGTAGGAAAGCAAACATAAAATTAGAATTTCATTTGTGCCCTTTTAAACCGAAGAGCATATTTGATATTGCAAGAGGGCGTAAAAATCTCTCGACCGCTACTGCAATACGTTTAGAAAACATTCCTGTCCAAACAGATAAATGGTTGAATAATAGATTTGTCCTCTCTCAACAGAGTCCCTATTCAGGTACAAATTGACATTTCAAACACCCACATTTGTGACATTTTGGGAGCTGTTTAATCTGATAAGGGTCAAGATTCAGGTTACATAGCCCAGCTACCCAAGAGCCCTTAACAGTGAACAGAATCTAGGGCGTTATTGTGGTGCATTTAAATTGGCCACGTAAAGGTTTCACAAACCAATTTAGTTTGGCGCGAACAAATAATCACCCACTGGACGTGGAAAAGAAAAGCTTAAGTGCTGTCGCCGACATTAAAGTTATCAATAGAAATTATAGCCAGGATATGGTAGCATTTTCGTCAGACAATTAGCTTTGAATGAATGTGTCAATAGAATCAGACATGGGTCTTTGCTGGGCTTATGGCTTAAGTGGAAACGTCGTAAACATGTCGATATGGCATTAGGTTTGGACCGGCCAATCGAAGTTGAGAACAATCAAAATGAAGTAGATAGAAGACTTGGAGGAAGATTTTGTTTTCAGTTTTCAAGAGAAGGTTTTTATTTTTTGGCTTCGATCCTTTTTTGTTTGTTTGTTATACATTTAATGTTTATTTGTATGATGCAATTGAAATAATATAGTTAATATCTATAGTATGTGTTGTAAGAATTGGTATAAAGATATAAGCTTTATGCAATAAAGAATATGCAGTTTTCGAACCATTTCCTTGGCTTCGACCTTTTTCTGTATTCTATAAGTATGATGCAATTGAAATAGTTTACAAGTCTAGATCAAAATGTATATTATGTGCTAAAAGAACTGATATAATATATTTAATTTAGCTTTGTGCAATAAAGAAATATAATATCATAAACATTTAATAAACATGATATCTGCATTAATGATTATATTGTAAAAATATCATTATCTTTTTACTTCCTTTAACTTTTTTTCTTTCACATGAGTATCCCTCAATGTTAAACCTACAAGGCGGTAGTTGAAAAAGCTAAAATATCAGCTAAATAACACGTTTCATATTTTAAACGTGATAACCTGATTCGAGACCCTCTACGGAAGGAAACTAATTGAAGACTTTTGGCATGAGAATGGTGTCATTATATCCGAACAGACGAGAAAATAGAGAAGCTCTCCCGTAGGGATGTACAAAACGTACTCAATTGGCATGCTGCAATTATCCGGGACCTGTTTACTAATACGCGGTTCATTTGAATTTCTTAAACAAGATAGAATGCAAACGCCACACTGGTATTTGCTTAGGAGATAAAGTTAAGAAAGAACAATTTATGTTCAAAATACTGTGAATAAGTTGAAATTAAAACGCAGTAATCATCTTAAACTGGACTGGTTATCCCCTATAATGAAAGGAGAAACTTCACAAGTGACTAAGCAGTTTTAAAGCGGTGCATTTGTTGACCGTAATGCTATAACTGTGCCTTCTTCCACGAACCAGTCACTGTGTTTGCATCTATTTAACGTCCAACCGACAATATTTCAGTCATTTTGGTGACTTCTTATCTACCCCGAGACAGAAATTGTGCTGCCACACTGCAGTATCACACCGTAGATAAGTGGCATGATACCACATCCAGTTACATTATCTTGACCGGGCAAGGAGTCTTGGAACTACCCTTATATACTATGGTATGACAGCTTGGCCATT
The DNA here is from genome assembly GCA_021229015.1 of Solen grandis. NCBI lineage: Eukaryota > Metazoa > Mollusca > Bivalvia > Adapedonta > Solenidae > Solen > Solen grandis. Next base: position 32,582,161 of record CM037795.1, on the reverse strand, counting down.
AGAGATACTATGCGAAAGTTAGGGACACATTCAATATAACAATATAACGTGTACATAACTTTACTCCATACTTTCTGTGAAAAGGCCGAGAGGTATCCATGGATGATAAATATATCTTTCACTGTTAAAGATAATATGGTGAATAATAATAAATGACGTCGGTGGCCAATTGGTTAGAGGGTCCGCCTCGGGAGCGGGAGGTCGTGGGTTCGATCCCCGGCCGCTACATACCAAAGTCGTAAAAAATGGTACTGTTATAGCTCCCTTGCTTAGCGCTCAGCATAATTTATAAGGGTAGTTGCAGGACTGGTTGGCCCGGTGTCAGGATAATGTGACTGGGTGTGGTATCATGCCATATATCTACGGCGTGATACTGCAGTGTGGCAGCACTATATCTGTCTCAAGTAGGCATAGTATCCAAATGACCGAAATACTGTCGGTGGGACATTAAACCCAACAAACAAACAAACAAAAACAACAACTTATTTTATTTGATTAACCTAAAATACGCCAAATATTTCCCCAAGAAAATCTGACACTAATACCAGACTAACGATCCATACTTCACGACCGAACCTAATTTTGAATAAAAAAATTCCTCATGTTAAACCATTTGATACATCCCACACAAGAACTTTATAAATGACAATAGAAAAAATACCATAAAATAACATTCAGCCTATTACGAGGTTCATTAAGGCAGACTGCCTAAGCAACTCCATGAGGACAAACGTAGCGTAGGTAAGGTAGTCAAACTTAATGACCATTTAACTTTTCTTCACTTTTTTGGGTGGCGTTTTTTTTTGTTTTTTTTGTTTTTTTTGCTGGCCCTACTAGTTTTCGCGGATTTTTTCTCCAGATTTCTAAATTTCAATAAATAAATAAATAAATAAAAAAATGTAATGATGACTTGCAAAAAGATAACACAATGTAAGCAATGTTAGAGATATAATGTCGAAAAACGTACATGTTCATGCATTATACTTTATACCGGTACATGCATATATTCTTTCCGGATTTTTGTTTGCAAATTAAATTAGCTATTTAGAATAAAAAATATATATCAAATCAACCTGTTGACAGCACAAAACTAATAAATATACGGATATAAAAATTATATACTAAATGTAGATTTAATGAAATGATCTGAATGGGGCGATTGATATATTAAATCAATATTAGATATTACGAACCCGTTGGTCATCAAAAACATTTTGCCGGCACGACAAAACATAATTGGATGAAATTAATGTGAACACACACCACGTTTGAAGTCAACGGATATGGGCAAAATGGGAAAAAAATGTCATAAAAATACTTCCACTGTTAAAATGGAAGTCAGAAAGTTATTCGCAGGTCAGTAATGAATTGTGGTAAAATGGAGTGTCTCTCCTTTCATCTCATTCACGTGGCATTTTTTTTATGAAGCGGGATCTGACATAAATGCGTCCATTAAAAACCAGAAATGAAACCGGAGAGTACGAAGTGCATTCACGTTGCTAATCACCGACAAAAATATGTCTATTCATATGAAGATATTTGACATTCACATTTAATGGTTTCTGCTCGGCAAACTGCGGCTAATGCCGGTAAATCTTTCAGAGAAGTCTCCGAGGTAATCCGAATGAAACTTGTTATCTTGACAAAAACTTCGGTTCCGTATCGAGAAATCAAATATTTGCTTGTGTGCCTGATCGAGTATTGTTTTCGGTCAATGCCGGATCGGCCCGAAGTTGGTTGAACGTTTTAAGCCGATTTTGAAGTCATCCGAAAAAGAATAAAAATATATTTTCTCATTTCGTATGGTGGCATAAAACTTTCGTGTTATCCTTTTAGGTATCTTAACAGGACAAAACTGCCTGTTAGTGCCCACTACTACCAGTCATATATTCACTTAAAATAACTGGATATCACGCCTTTTTTTCAAGTCAGTCAGTTTAATTATGTGGATAACAAATATTTTTTTCACATAATTATCTGGGGAAAAAAAGCATGATACCCATGTAACCTAAGTCAATATGTGATTTGAATTAGTAAATTTTCTACTTGCCAGATAATAACTAAATATGTGACAAATTTTCAGAAAAATGTTTCGACATAGTTTAGTGGAAAAGCGGCTGTCAGAAGTTTCGCTATAACTCCTAATGTAGTTATTTAATTAAACTGAACGTGAAAATTATCCTGTTGTAATGTTTGTTTTTTGGGTTTAAACGTCCAACCGACAGAATTTCTTTCATTTGGAGACTATGTCTACTTGAGACAGATATAGTGCTGCCATATTGCAGTATCACGCCGTAGACATGTGACATGATACCACGCCCGGTCACATTTTCCGGAGACCGTGTCAACTATCCCTGGATCTATCCTTATATGCTGAGCGACAATATGAAACCTGATATGCACATTGTTAATGAATTATAGAGAAAAGACAAATATTAACACAGAACTAATATTGAGAAAAGCAAACATAAGTTCACGTATTTTTTTTACTTGTTAAGTCTAAAGTGTTGTACTATAATTATATATATATTTAATTCTATTTCACGGGAAGTATGCAGATGTTTCGGCTTCCGGTCAATCACACTTAACTAAAACTATTGTATTAACTCATGGTTTTGAGGAATGCACTTTCTATAAATATCTATTAGAAAATTGACAATATCCATAATTGTATTTTATTAGTTGGTGTTCACAAAAGGTTCATAAAAGCGTGCACATTTAGCATAATACATACTACTACAAACTACGGACTGTATTCAATGTAACATATGAAGCGTAATTGTCGGAAATTACCAGAAATTACACACCACCGTGTGAACGTACTAAGTACAATCTAATAAAACCTGCGATCTTTTCACGCGTAATATTATAGAAGAGAAAAGTAAATAGACTGAAACTCAAGGTAGATACTTTTTATAATACATAATAATAGCTGAATTATTTCAAATATTTAAATTCTAACGTACCAGATCATAGATAACAGCGCAAGCAGACGAGAGTCGTACTTCGTGTCACCTAGCAACAATAGTGTACATTTTGTCATTCTTTATGACTTCGCAGGCACAAAGTACTGGTCCAAAACAGGAACACTTAATAAGAGTAGGACGAGTACTTTGAGCCTGGCTGGTCATAAAAGGAGTTCAAGCCTGCAACCTTCGAATCTGCAGTCATGCATATACGCTTACTTATGGACCATTGGTGCCCTGTTTTGATCTTCGAAAACTAATATCTTACGTAGAGTTCTCACTGGGTAATCTGGCCTGCTTAATACAAATCATCTCAACCTAAAATGTTCTTTTAACTCAAAAATCTACACAACTCCATTTCACTTCAATGGCGTAATTTTGGAGTAGAACAGTTTCATAATAACAAGTATACAAATGACTTCTTCCCCATGTCAGTAAATAAGGCAAGTAAGGTTCCCATGTTCTCAAAAATGTTACTTAAGCATGATTTCCATATTCAGGGATTTAAGTATGACACACTAGGTTGAGCCTGAAATCGTACTTAAGTATGACACTAGGTTGAGCCTGAAATCGTACTTTAGTATGAACACTAGGTTGAGCCTGTTAAGTATTTTCAAGAACACTGGGCTAGATCTTCAACTTATTTAGTCGAGGAAAATCTCAAAGTCAGATAAACAATCAAAGTAACTTGTTAAAAATATTTCGGCAAAATTAGACTTTGTCAAGGAAATAGCATGAATTTTAAAGCCACTACATAGTAAAAATTTGTACAGCCGCCAAATGCAATGTATGTTTTGCCGAAATATTGGTAATGAGTGACTTTAATTGTTTATTGAATTATTTCCCTCTGGAAAATCTACATATTTTATATTTAAATTTTGTGAAACACAGGCTGGGTTTTAAACATGGCAAGTATAAATATTAGTTGGTTTAATTTTCCGTCTCGTTAACAGAAGTAAAAAGGTTAACATGCCTACCAAATAATGACAAATCGTAAATAACAATGACAATCAATACCAAGCCTATTTATCCTGTGATCACTCAGTACGAAACCATCAAAAATGACTTTTTTCACAAAATAAAACATTATCTTAAATGTTTTTGAAAGCTAGTAAAATCATTTCTATAGATCAAAGGGGGAAACGATAATAATTGATGATTCTTTTTCTCCCGATATTTCAAAACTGGGCGCCGTAGTGAAGTGGTAACATACCCAACTGAGGATCCAAATTGTGAGGGTTCGAACCCTTTCGTGGGGCAAGGTTTTTCATGATCTTCCTGGGCATCAAGTACTGGTCCAATGCAGGAACCGTCGAAGCAGACGATCTTACAGCGTGATATGGGTGTTAAGTGATAGGAAGCGACTACACCATTTTACTACGGAGGTCCCCAGCACATTGTATGTTTACTTACAAAGTGTCCAAATACTTGAAAGTTGTCGATGACGTGTTATACCTGGTAAGCAAAAAAGCAGACGAACGAAAGGACATTACAATGATTGTTTCTCACCTTCAATCGTCTGGAAAACTTCATCTGGGTGCAGTATCCACCAGTTCGTCGGCGTCAAGACGTAGTTTATCCTGAATACAAGTAATACCACACACAAAAACCAATCCAGATGACGCGGGAATAAATCCGAGCCTTTATCACCGGAAGTAACTTTGATTTTCTGTGCATCGTCTACCGAGGAACCAGACACACTTTCTTGAATCGATCTTTGAGTACTCGGTGAACGGCGCCCATTTTTCTTGAGTCTTTTCTTCGATCTTGTTGTACCAGACGACATATCGCTGCTGCTGCGTAAGCTCATTGTCAGCAATTTCCGGTGTCACGTCATTTCCTGTCACAAATATACACTAATGAGCTTAAAATTCAATATGGACATAATATATTCACCGATTATCCAATCATTATATTTCTTCTCGATGATTCTTGGAAAATACAGGGCGTCCTATTTTTATAAGCCAGTGTGGCTTGAAGAAATAACCTTCAGAGTCCGGTCCAAACCATAGAACTGAACGCTCTCGTGAAATGTCCGTACTCTACCGATAATTAACAAGTACACAAGTAAGATTAATATTTAACGAAGGCAAATGGCAGAACGTGAAAATCGAATTTCGCTTTGTCGTCTGCTTCGCTTGAGAAGCCACAGTTCATAAAGTTATTCAGCCGCATTTTCGCACCCACTATGCGCATATAATTATGAATAAATAAAATTAATTTCCTTTTTAAAACTGTGCGGTTATTTTGTTAAAGCAATGCAGATGACAGTGTAAAAGTATAATCCACGGAGCAGATGTTTCCTCGCCGCGAAATATTTAATTAATATAAAGCAGTGTACCTTATATAATCCTAGATCTTTTATTTTTTCATTTATTGCAAATGAACTATCTATATTAAAATCTGTATATCGCTTTATATCATACAGATAATTAATTTTACGATAAAAGTGAAACTCAAAGGGCACTAAAAATTAAAAGTTGGCAGGAAATGAGGCAATATTCCATAAAATATAACTTGTAATTAAAGGCAGACGACATAATCTGGTTATAGATCCTAAGTTTGACATTCCTTTGCAGTACAATATTTAGCATGACTCTTTACAGAATAATGACTTTTAAAGGATATATAGAGCTTGGCGCGACAATAAAGCACGTGCATGCGTTGCCATCCTTCGTTTATCAGGGCCAACTGTTTACCCTACTGTCCGTGAACATGGATTTCCGTGGTTGTGACTGTACGTACGTATTTAAGTCATTTAGGGACGTGTAGCTTAATTCTTGTGGGGGAAGACCCTGAGGCACAGCGGCATCCGGATATAACCACTGACCACTGTCATCTAAATGCATCCTTTCATGAACTATCTAAATGACTTGAACGGGGTACTGAGGGGCTATTTCATATCAAATCAACAGCTAAAGCCACTTAATCACAAAGACTCCTTCTTAAAACTGTACTTAACTCGACCCTTAAAAAAGCACGCGGATTCAACAACTGTTACAGCTCTTGTTTGCTTGTGTCTCTGTTTGCCCGAGTGTGCGTAAAAATGATACATTCTTTATTTCTTAGTAACATTAGTGTTTTTACACTGTGATGTAGCAATCGACGCAAATGAATAGACAAACTGTACGCATATTTCCATAAGCAATTGAGTTATATAAACGTCAATACCTGTAAATAAAGTGAAGATGTTTAAACAGCTGCATGTTTGGGTGCGACTTTATATAATGATAATGAACTCACTGAGATGCCTCTGACCAGATAGCGCCATAAGGAGATATTGATAACTTTTAGAAAAGAAAATTGGAAATGAGATGTTCAAAGCCTGTATTGTATTTCAGACATATTTTGATAATATTTGTATATGGTAAAGAAATTGCTAAAAAAACATGTTTTTAATTAATCCAAACGCATCAATGAAATGAGTTATATTTGTTTAGTGCTATAGTGTATTCAGTACGTTTTTATATGAGAAATGATTAGATTATCATTCGCGCTTTAAGTAAACAACGAAATAAAACACATAGAAAAAGTGATAGAGGAGTGACTTCTTTTGGAAAAAAACCCTTAGATTAAATAAGGTTTACTGAATTGAAAATATCTATTTAATATAAATAAGCGCCTTTCTGGTCCACTTCTCTTTTCTCTCTCTCTCACACTCCAAATTTTATGCTTTATGACTAAATAAACATAACATTGTTACAACATTCGCATTAAGACATACCTTGAAATAGAACATTCATTGTGCCAATTATTTAAGGAAACGATGCGTAATTGAGATATGCAATACACGCCCATATCTTGACTTAATGACGTCACAAAATAACCCAAATCACGTGTTTTTGTAAACCAATGGTACAACTTATTTGCCGCCTTAAAAATATTTTGTTTGAAACCTTTTTTATTATTTTTATTTTATGTCAACTAGGCAATATGTTTTAACAACTTATCCCTTTAAAGAGCTCTTTGGTTGTACCAGCGCTCTGCGCCTAGCTGCGCCTAGAAGAGAAATAAGGGAGCCTTGCAATATGTCAACACCGGTGCTAGCTAGTGACGTCACAGTCTCTATTTATAGGCTCCAGTGGTATATACATAACTACGGATCTGAGGGGCAAGGAATTATTTTTTCATGTCCTTCCCAGGCATAAAGTACTATTTTGACCTAGGCGTCGAAAGGGATTAGTAAAAGTTATTAACACTTATTTCCAAATCGTCGTACACTAAGTTTAAACTGAAATAAAGAATAAGTTTAAAACTAAGATTTAAAGTAATCCATCTATCAATAAATTATAATCATGATCCTTAAAATGGTTAAAAAGTCTTAAGTGCAGAAGCAAGCATCTACTGACTTGGAGTTTAAACTAAATTTAAACTAAAATAAAGAATAATTTTAAAACTAAGTTTAAGGGTTATTCACCCATCATTTAATTATAATCATGGTCCCCCAAATGCTTAAAAAGACAACAGTACAGATGCAAGCATCTATTGATTTGGAGTTATCATCTATTTTGCTCTAAGTTTATTTAGGCTTGCATGTACTTTAAAATTTCCCACGATCACTTGATGGCCCAGGATCACAATTTAATGATAGATGAACTACCTTAAAGTAACTAAAAACAATTCTCGTCCCTCGGTCTGTATTCAATGAGCACTGTACTACTATTATACCATGACGTCACTAGGTAACATAGATATATACGTTTAGGGCCTGTATGTGATAATATCGAGAAATTATATCGAGGTATATGTAATAACAGGATAAAACATAATCGGCCAGCACTACCCCTCTGATTAATCTAGATTGATATAGTTCGCTTCGCTGATCATATGTAACAATGAAAATAATTGACTGCCATAATAAAAATATGTAAAACCCAAGATCCAACTGAAAGTGAACTTCCGGTCGAGTAGATTGGACGTTTTGGCCCGACCTTTGCAAGAAAAGTTAAAAGACTTTAGACTCTTTATTTCTTTTCTTCATTCATTCGAAAATATCATTACTAATGTTATTGCATTCCTTGAACCAAAGAGTAATCTTTTTCATTAAAAATCTATAATTTTTTCGCCAACCTTTTAAGAAACAACAACAACAACAACAACAACAACAACAACAACAACGGAGACATACACCTTAGAGAAAAAAAAATCAGACAATGTAAAAGAATTTTTTTATACAATCAGACCTGGGTAAGCATTCACCTTTACTAATCAAGCAGTTATCTTTCAGGCCCCTAGAATACACATTCTACTATAAGTTTACCTCTGGAACGGTCACCTATATAAAACGGTCACCTTTATACAGCGGTCACTTTTGCCGATTTTCTTTTCCAATGAGCGACCACTTAAGACAGGTTTGACGCATTCTTATACGCTTCAAACCTAGTTCACTAAAGTCAACGTCTTAAAATATATTTACATCGCTACAGTTGATTGCACTATTTCGCCATATAATGTTTAAGGAATTCTTTGTCTGTACTGTTAGAAAGAATATATTTAGAACTCATTTAGCACGCCTGGTAGGTTTCAAGATATTTAAATTATTGCATTAAATGATATAAGGATGTCTGCATTCGTCTATGTTAAACTTTACATTTCTTTCTCTCTCTCTTTCTGTCTCACTCTCTCTCTTTAGCAGTCGTCCGCATGTCTGTCTGTATACAATAACTTATATAATCTTCCCACAACTTTTGTACAATTTATTTTTCATTTCATGTATCAGCGCATATAAACAGTATCAATGTTTCTGGTTAATTATTACATAAAGTTTCATTTTTTTGCTAACATTTGTCTCCATTACAAACGGACTGATATGAATTAAAAGGCAAAGTTTGTAACCATAATAAACCTCAGTATAGAATATAAGTGCACACGTACCTTATATATCATATACTAAATATCCATATTATTTCCTCATTCTAATACAGTATAAAGTAAAACTTCCCTTTAGAAGATGTTTCAGTATCACTACACGACGCGGATTTTATTGCAAAATCCGTACACTCCTGCGATTCAAATGATAGACTTCGATTGCCTGCTACAATACTCTAGTACTGAGAGAGAGAGAGACCCGAGTTTGTATAATTTACGCTTTGGCGAGTCTCTTTACAGATGACATAGCCGTTAGACAACTGAACAGAAAGCTCTATTGTCTAACGCAAAAGGGGCGGTCTGGACCTGAAGGTTGGAAAGGGTATCCGAATATCGCATGAAGCTGACACGATACCAGTCTCGATTTTCATGTACCACGGGGCTTTGATTTGACACTTAGGTAGTTTTCTTTGATTTCACGTGTTAGAGAAGTTGACATGCAAAAATTGCAGAAAGTTATGTGCAAAAAATGTTTTTCGTGAAAGATGATAAATTTGAAACTCCTACTTGTGTTTTTATTGCAAAAACTGTTGTTGCTACAACTTCTAGTAGTAGCTGGACCTACTACCTCCATCATTGCTACAACTGTTTATATATCATAATCGCCGTTGTTTTCATCATCATCTAATAACTATACGTTTGTAAGGGTTTTATCAGCAGCGGTATTAAAAGTATTCCATGAAACATAAACACAATTTAAAGTAACTATTACTCATTGAGCGCAGTGATCCGAAGATCCCAGGCTCGAGGATTTCCCGATCATTTTATGCATAACGGCACGTAAATACATGTGTCTATATGCATGTGCAATTTCCGTGTCTCTTTCAACAAGAGTAGTGAATATTCAATCAAGTTCAACGCCTTTCTTTCAGACACACCTTATTTCCCTACATTGATCATCCTCATTTCACCTGCTTCCGGGGCATGCGCAGACACGTTAACATTTTTATTGTCTCCGTATGAATTTTAATTAATGTTTAACTCGAATGAATTTAGATGTGACGACAATAACAAATGTATCTGTCACAGATTCAAATTAAGATGTCTAATTTATCTCTTTGCAACGCAGTTGGAAAACAAAACAGTCTGATTTGGAGAATTAAATGAATTCTCACAAAATGCGATGCGTCTGTGTGTGTGTGTGTGATATTTATTTTTTTAACATACTAGTAGTAGTAAAATAAATTTCTCCTTATCATTTTTTTTTTTAATTTAAAATGCAATGGAGGTAACATTTAGCTTTCTTATTTAAACATAATTATCGCTATTTTTTTTTCATGACACTATAGGCAATATGGCGATAGAGCAAAACACGGGCAATATCGCGATATTTATCTTAATACATATGCACTATCACGATATCTATTTTAAAACGCATGCAATATCGTAATAGTTATCGTGATCAGCTGTCGATATCGCGATAATTTTCACGATACACGTGCGATATCGTGATATTTATCTGGATACACTTGCAATATCGTGATATTTATCTTAAAACGCATGCAGGTATATCGCAATATTTATCGTGATACAAGAGAGATATCGCGATAGGTGACGTGAAATATGTATTTCATCGCGTAACATTTATCTGGCAATACCTATTTTTTTTAAAATCCCATTTTTTCATCACGTCGAACTCAAATGGTTATGAGTGCCTGGATAGCGTAGTGGTTACGCGTCTCGCTTCTCACCAATGTGTCCCGGGTTCGATTGCTGGTGACGTTCGAAAGAGGGTACAGTGGTGGCCCGTCCAGACACGTTGGTTTTTTTTCCGGCTTTCCGGTTTCCTCCCACAATAATGTCTACATACGCCGCCATCAGAGCCATCGAGAGTGATTAATATAAGTTGTGATAACTTGTTTCGTAATCGATGTAAAATAAATAAAGTTTAAATGGTTATCGAAATAGTTAAAGGACATTAATTAAAATAATGTCCATCCTTAGAAAGATGAATGGCCCTATTATATACAGATGTACGATAATTAATTTTTGGACGGAGTTCATAATACATACAGAAATAAATAGTCCAAGTAGCACCGGGTGATCAGTTCTCGAAAACTACTCACATGTTTATATGATCTTTTGTTCAAACTCAAATGTTTACTCAAATCTCCCAGTGGTTCAATTGAAAATACATTGTATATGATAATGAGCTTAAAATGAATAAACGTACATTTTTTTATGTTCGATAACACTGAGACCTTTTATTGAGTCATTGCACCACCGCCGTATTTTTTTGAAGTACATGTATGTCTGACGCATTTTCATCTGCAATGAATTCATTTGGAACACCTTGACCATTTCTAGCTATTCAAAAATCGAGGTGTCCCGAATGTGTCTAATGTATTTATATGTACATGTAGTTTCTTTTCAAACTTTCAGAGATCGATCGGATAATCCAAGAAAAAACGTATACCAGACTGTTGAGCGTCGTCTTTGAGCTAAATGTAAAATACGCAATTAAATATTTGTAATATCTAATCACGAGTTGCATTAATTAGTCTATTTGATTGATGATGATAAATTCACGTAATTTGCTATTCATTTTATGTTCTTTCTTATTGTACCTGCTGTGTGTATGTACATGTATACACGCAGGGATGCAGTGCTCGTGTGTATAAAATAAATTATAATGACAATCGGTCTTTATGACTTTCAGTTTGCATATAATTATGGGTTTAAATAGTTGCTTAGCTTATCTAGAAATTCTTGTTGAAGGGATTGAGCACTGCATTAAGGGGATTAACAAAAATCAGAATGCTTACAGTGTGAAAAAAGACAGGTAGATCGATAGATAGATAGATAGATAGATGAGCGGATGGACAGACAGAGGCGAAAAATAGATAGGTGGATGGGGAGAAAAAAGAAGAAAGATAGATAGATAGATAGATAGATAGATAGATAGATAGATAGATACGCAGTCCCTATGTGCGTGCGTATGTGTGTGTGTGTGTGTGTGTGTGTGTGTGAGAGAGAGAGAGAGAGAGAGAGAACAATCTCGCATCTCGTATTTGTATTTCACATAAATCTTTTATCAAACCACATATCTGTCACATATGTATTCGGATTATCTCATAAGACAGACATTTATTGCCACATTATCGACAAAATATCTCAACAATTTTAATAGCAGAGGCTATCTCTCTCTCTCTTTACATGTGCATTAGACTGTATTAGTACAAATTAGTATACTTTACATACATATGCCGCTTACCGCAATGACCCGGAAAACACGCTTAGAGTCCAATTCTGTAGTGAATATGTCACTAACAAAAAACTCCCGTGGTCACTATTATACTCCCCGATACTCCAACTGACCACGTCTTTTTGTCAAACAATCTCTGTTTGCTATACTAACATCCGCGGGACGAATTCTACACGTACAAAGCGTCAAACCGGCACTAAGAAAACATATCGGTTGACTGTTTGATTTCATGCTGAACTCTGGAGTACATTATGGCATTTATTTAGTCTTGTTCATAGTTTTTTATGTATTCGATCAATGACAAACAAACTCACAGTTTAGTGCCTATCCAAACATTACATCTAAGAGGGTGTTTACAATACCAAACAGATAAGTGGCGGCAAATTAATTATTTGTTAGTTGTCTTGGGTTAACGTCCCTCGACAACAAATCCGTGATTTGGAGACCTTTTTCATAACATTACATAAATTGACATAGCATTGCATGGCGTATCATGTCATATCATGCCATGCCATATGGCATAATACGACGTGGCATGAACTAACATATAACAAGCATGTAACTTAAAATGTAAAGAAAATAGCACGTGAGTGTTTGTACAAAATATTCATCATTACTTCACGGAGATGCCACTTCATAGACAGGCGGTATGATACCATAGTGATACCACACAGACGAACTCATGAGCAGACTAAATGTCGGATAGATAGATACATTCCAAAGTGGTTAATATTTTAGACATTTTGAACACTATATTAGTTCTTTTATTTTGGAATGAGTTATATTTGATCAGGTTTTCAGTCAGTGGCATTTGAGATTGCTTCTTATAGATCGGCGAAAATGGCGGAATAAAGAGTTTCGTAACTACGGAATGCTGAATGTTTTAACAAAGATTTTTTGGTTATTTATATTTTTAATGTTCACTCTTGCGACTTATACACGAGCTTCTTACGACCTCAAAAACTGAAAAATCGAACAAGGGAAGCTTTCAATTCAGAGTTAAAACCGTCGGAGCCCTCGCACGAGTAGCCAATTCTCGCACGGAAATCGCACGAGTCGCCAATACCCGCACGGAAATCACATGAGTCGCCAAATCTCGCACAGAAATCGCACGAGTCGCCAATTCTCGCACGGAAATCACATTAGTCGCCAAATCTCGCATGGAAATAGCACGAGTCGCCAATACTCCCACGGAAATCACAGTAGTCGCCAAATCTCGTACGGAAATCGCACGAGTCACCAATACTCGCACGACAATCGCACTAAAAGTTTTTTTTTTTTTTTTTGTAAATATAATAAAATAAAGATTCGTAGACTGTTCGTAGGAGAAATGTGATTTGGGTATTAGCCGTCATCGCCGAGGTGTATCGATTGTCCTTCAATGTGTCAAATCCGCTCTGTCGGGTTTCGCGGCTTATATATGAGACACAAAAGATGTCCTACGCTGCATTTAACATCTGTCTGGCCACCTTGTTGATCTCTTACATGATCGAGGTTAATCACGGAATAGGAAATATTTCAAGGTCTTTTGGCACATGCGTTCCGTTTGGCCTACATTTGGAGAAATTGGTGAAGGTGACATATAATAATTGTACACGCCGAAATTGAATAATTTTGATTCGATTTTCATTTTCGGTTAAAATTGCTGTACTTAGCGGAAGCCAGTCTCATGTAACATGCATTGCTGATTTGCATAATTGCCACAGCCGAGTTAACTTTATTGTATTACTCCGCCAAACATTAGGTCAGGTAAGGTCATGACCTCATAAGGTATGCAACTTATAAATGGAATCAAGGTCATGACCCTAACTCAGGATCATTATCAAACAAATCAAAATACTGAGAAACTCATGAAATAAAGGCTTAATTCAGCTGAATTACTTATATCTAAAGGAGTTGCAGGAAAATGTGTAGAGTTTTGGCGTCACATGACCTTTGCCTCTATCGAGTTTAACCATGATGGAGTGTTGCGTTTATAATTATAGCTATTCTATGTAAATCCTGTCGGCAGTCTCTCAGTGCACTGGAGGCCTAAATATATTCAAATGATCTTTCGTCTCGGAGAATTTGTGTATTTTTATATGCTATATAGCATTGTTTTGGTATAAACACTTTTGTGAAATCAAACACATTGCAAATTAAGACATAAAAGTAGGTACCTTTGGGTGGATGTTATAGAATTTTTTTTGTATCACAAGTTAAAGTTTCCAGTTACTCTTAAATCAATAGATATTGATGTAAATCATCTTGCAACTTATATGAAAGATGATAATTTATATAAGTTCGAAAATTACAACTGATTACCCAAAAAATTCATGGTAGGTTGTATCAGTGTTTGCGCACTGGCTTTTTACCAATAAAACCCAGATTCGAGTCCAGGTCGGTCCGACGTTGTATGTGAAAGGATATTTGGCTGCTCGTTTTATCACTTGGTTTCCTCTTGCTTTTTTGCCAACGAGAACATGTTCCTAAGTGATACCACTTTCTCTGTTGTGGGTTTAACGCCCCATCGGCAGTATTTCAGTCATTTAATTGAAGACTATGTTAACTTGAAACAGATATAGCGCTGCCACATTGCACGCATTGGGTATCATGTCGAAACCTAAGCAAGATAAGATATTATCGATAAAAATAATGCATTTTATGTAATACACGTAAAACATTAAGATATAACATCCCAAAGACATCTTTATATAAGGCACAAACAAATATTATTTTGAATATACTATTTAAAACTGATATTTGAGTTTTACGACGATCCTCCGGGATAAATACTTTTTATGTGTGTTGAGATATGGTAACTGACTACATGCGCGCATGCTCAAATGCACATACATACGTGCACGTACACAGTCCGCATACACATGTTCATACATATAAATGGTTAATGCATATTAAATGATCATTTATTTTACATACTGGATCGACTGAGTTTTCATTAACCATAAACACATCATTTAAGTTCATTACAAATTGGAGGGTTTTCGTGTCTACGTTAACGCACGATTTACTGAGGTTGCTGAAATATGCGGGTCAGTTTGACATTACTGTGTATTCCTTTCACCTAAATTAAAATTCCGGAAGATTTTATGAAACCATTTGATGCGCTACGGTCATAAAGAGTTTTGTTACTAGTGAATTTGCAATTATTTGATATCTTAATTTATACAATTTACATTTCTCAACGCGATTTAATTGATTAAAATCCAATAATGGTGGAATGCAGATTGCTCAACATCTAATTAAGAAGTAATACATATTCCTAGGATGTATTCAGGCATGTGTTAATTAATTATTACACTGCCAAATAAAGAACGCACACAAACTCGCTCGCACAAACGCGCTCACGAATAAAGGCGAAACGTGAGAGAGAGAGAGAGAGAGAGAGAAGGAGAGAAGTATGTGTGTGTGTGTGTGTGTGTTATAGAAGGAGGTATGTGTGTGTGTGCTTGAGAGAGAGAGAGAGAGAGAGAGAGGTGTGTTATAGAAGGAGGTATGTGTGTGTGAGTGTGCGCGTTATAAAAGGAGGTATGTGTGTGTATTAGAGAAGGAGGTATGTGTGTGTGTGTGCGCGTTATAAAAGGAGGTATGTGTATGTGTGTTATAGAAGGAGGTATGTGTATGTGTGTGTTATAGAAGGAGGTATGTGTATGTGTGTTATAGAAGGAGGTATGTGTATGTGTGTTATAGAAGGAGGTATGTGTATGTGTGTTATAGAAGGAGGTATGTGTATGTGTTGTAGAAGGAGGTATGTGTATGTGTTATAGAAGGAGGTATGTGTATGTATGTGTGTTATAGAAGGAGGTATGTGTATGTGTTATAGAAGGAGGTATGTGTATGTGTTATAGAAGGAGGTATGTGTATGTATGTGTGTTATAGAAGGAGGTATGTGTATGTGTTATAGAAGGAGGTATGCGTATGTATGTGTATGTGTGTTATAGAAGGAGGTATGTGTATGTGTGTGTATGTGTGTTATAGAAGAAGGTATGTGTGTGTTATAGAAGGAGGTATGTGTATGTTATGGAAGGAGGTGTGTGTGTGTTATAGAAGGAGGTGTTTGCGCATTATAAAAGGAGGTATGTGTCTGTGTGTTATAGAAGGAGGTGTGTGTGTGTTATAGAAGGAGGTATGTGTGTGTGTTATAGAATGAGGTATGTGTGTGTTATAGAAGGAGGTATAGTATGTGTTATAGAAGGAGGTATGTGTGTTGTGTTATAGAAGGAGGTATGTGTTGTGTTGTAAAAGGGAGGTATGTGTTGTGTTATAGAAGGAGGTATGTGTATGTTATAGAAGAGGTTGTGTGTTATAGAAGGAGGTATGTGTTATAGAAGGAGGTGTGTGTGAGGTATGTGTGTGTTATAGAAGGAGGTGTGTGTGTGTTATAGAAGGAGGTATGTGTGTGTTATAGAAGGAGGTATGTGTGTGTTATAGAAGGAGGTATGTGTATGTGTGTGTGTTATAGAAGGAGGTGTGTGTGTATGTTACAGAAGGAGGTGTGTGCGCGGTGTTATAGAAGGAGGTATGTGTGTTATAGAAGGAGGTGTGTGTATGTATGTGTGTTATAGAAGGAGGTATGTGTGTGTTATAGAAGGAGGTGTGTGTGTGTGTGTGTGTGTGTGTGTGTGTGTGTGTGTGTGTGTGTGTGTGTTATAGAAGGAGGTATGTGTATGTGTGTGCGCTTGAGAGAGAGAGAGAGAAAGAGAGAGAACAATTTTCATTTCGAAATGTAACCGTTTGAAATATTAAGAATAAAACGGTTTGATAATTTTCCTTTATGTAAACTACCGTGTGAACGTATTAAGAAACGGAAAAGAAAAAAAGGGATTATGAAACACTTTCAAATTTCATTACGTTTATCACTCCATCGTATTGACAAACTTTTAATTTCCCATAATTTCCCACGGTCTTTCATTTCTATCTCAAACACTAGTCATGGTCCAGAACTATAAATTATCTTTCATCAATACCAAGAGGACATATGTAGTTTTTAAATATTTTTCTTTTTAATAGATTTCAAATAAACGGATTTAAACACCGAAACGTTGAGAGACACGTTTAGATAGCGGAAAATGTTGTATTATAGCATTAATTACATACAGAGTCAGAAAAAATTGTTTACGTCTGGCAAACTATGTTGAATACCAATTAACTACAGTTGAATCATTACATAGATCAATGTACTCATTCAGTGAATCGAATTTATTGCTCCATGAAGTAAAGACAGTATATAAGGCCATCATTAAAATATGTTTGTTTGCCGTGCTTCGACCGACTCAACGGAATCGGTACCGACTCATTTTTGTGTCACCTGCTGCTGTCCGTCTGTCTGTCTGTCACACTTTTTCCGTCACACGCGCTTCAGCATGTGACACATGTGTTCCAGAGAACTTTCTTGTTGAAACCCCACACCGATGTTTTTTTTTTCGCTCTTTCCGTCAATTTTGCTCTTTGCGTCAGTTTCGCTCATTCCGTTCTTTCCGCTGTTTTCATGCCACTTTCGTTCGGATATCATCTGCAGTTTTTATTCATATATGTACAGCAAAACCATTTTTGGTGAGGCAAATAAAGACACAAGTAATCTTTAGTATGTTCATCCCTCAATCTTGAAAGCCATTCAGCCAAGCCATTGTTAAATTTTAAAACAACAACAACCTACCCATCAAAAAAAGTCTGGTAAAAAACAACAACAAAAGAAAAGAAAAGAAAAGAAAAACCTACCCACCGACCTAAATCCAATAAATAATCTGGATGGGAGCACAGAAATAATCATATTTTTTCATGATGGCCTAACAAAGAATAAACTTTTCCACATCAAAGCCTGGATACTGATAGCAGATAACATTTAATTGAAATCGACTCGGTGATTACAGATTACATATAATGGAAGTCGTTATTATACTATGGTTAATTTGTAAGGATGTATATGATTGTTATTTATTAATGTGATATATCAATTATCTAAGATATAAACACGTTATCCTATTGTTCGTAAAGCTAAACGGCCTTTTGGCATGGCTTTTTAAGCAGTCTATACTTAGAGCATGGTGTTAGCGGAATTGTGTCTTATTCTGGCAGAGACGTTTTTTGTGGGGTTTTTTATTAGCGTTCCGATGGCCATTTTTTTAAAGTAAGCAACCGATACGGCAACATGTTATAATAGTATGACGTAAGTTGAGGCAAACGCCATAACGGTGTGTCGGAAGTATGTTGAGGCAAACGCTATAACAGTGTGACGTAAGTTGAGGCAAACGTCATAACAGTATTACGTTACCCACACAGATAAACAACTCCTAATTATATTACATAATTACGTCATATTAGTTTTGGTCAAAATGCAATAACGTATTGCTGTTGTTATTACTGATTTTTGATAAAGCCCTGTGGGCGAAAATTCATAAAGGAGTTTTTGTTGTTGTTGTATGGGGGTTTACCGTCGCTGCGATAGTATTTCAATCATATAGCGACGTTCAGGTGGAGGAAGACCCCGAGTACTCAGAGGTACCCGGGTAGAACCACCGACCTACCGCAAGCCAGCTGGAAGGTTTCCTCACATGAAAAATCCGAAGTCCCTACCGGGATTCGAACCCACAGCGGTGAGGGACTGAGAGATTTGTAGTCCACGACTGTAACCGCTCGGCCACGGCGCCCCCATAAAGGAGTTGATTATCTGTTTGGTTAACACTGCTCCCTTTATAGAGATTTTACAGTAAAGCATGACGTTTGTTGAGGTAAAAGTTGTAACAGTGTGACGTAAGTTGAGGTAAACACCATAACAGTGTGACGTTAGTTGAGGTAAACTTAATAACAGTGTGACGTAAGTTGACGTTAACGTCATAACAGTGTGACGTTAGTTGACGTAAACGTCATAACAGTGTGACGTTAGTTGACGTAAACGTCATAACAGTGTGACGTAAGTTGACGTTAACGTCATAACAGTGTGACGTGTGTTGAGGTAAACGTCATAACAGTGTGACGTAAGTTGACGTAAACGTCATAACAGTGTGACGTGAGTTGAGGTAAATGTCATGACAGCGTCACGTGCCGTGTTTGTTTGCTTGGGTATAGTTTTCCACCGACAGTATTTCAGTCACTTATAAGCCTTTGTCTTCACGTAGACATAGTGGAAATAGTTATGTCTTACTGCAATATCACGCCATAGATAAGTGGCATGTCACATTGTTACGGACACTTGCCTAACAAGATGTGACACTACAGATGAACCTGTATTAGCGGCCACCTGTATAAAGCGGTCAACCTGAATTTAGCGTCTATTTTGATATAACCAAATTAAAGAATTTTCTTACTTACTAAATAGTCTTAATTTACTTGATTTAGCGGTCACCTCTGTTAAGCGGTCACTTCCTCTTGTTCCCTTGACAGACCGCTTAAGACAGGATTGATTGTATCTAAGCGCCAAGATGTATACCACTTAAATTTTCAATGCTGCGTATCGAACCCATGTTATCCCGGGTACGGGCGGATGTATTTTAGTGAAGCCTTAAGAAAACATTTAAGTTTTATAGTGACTGAATAAATTGTTATAAACTAGAACAGTAACTTTGTATGCACTAAATAGGTTTATTGTATAATTCATCTGAAAAAACAAAAACAAAACAAAACAATAATGCAACAAATAGATTGATAAATTGCTTTGGTTTTCAGATAAAAAAACAAACTAAATTGTAGATAAATATGTTAGCTATCAACAAAAATATAGGTAAAGAAAGAAAATAAAATGTTCCGATGCGGAAAGAGAACTCTATTTTCGAAAATTCTAAGTAGCAAACCAATTATCTCCCTTCATTCTATTTCATTCCGTCCGCATGTTCGCCAACGCAAACTAGCCTTTTACTACAACAAATTGTAAAACTATGTAACGAATGAAATGCAAACAACAAAATATAACACTCCTCAAAAAATAATTAGAGATAAAAATACAAGTCATGAGCAGAAACCAATTAAGCTCATCATGACGCAATCGTGCATGATAACTCATGACGTCAGCTGGATTAGCAGTAAATTACGCTAAGAGGGGAGATAAATAATTGAAACAGAGATAAATGATTAAAACAGAAAAAAGATAAAGTAGAAAAACTGGGTATCGGACACAATGTACAGGGTAGATATTACACGATATTTAACGCTCTCTAAGGTTAAAGCAATTTTCATGCAGTCCCTGGTTGAAATAGATAATCAATTACGTTAATAACTTAAGAAAAAACAGAATGGAAATAAAATAAATCAACTACATGGTATATCAGTGGCTGTTAACGACAACACAGGAACCAAGGAGATTAACTATTTTATGCTTAAGTCACAGAAAACTGAATAAAACACGGCAAAGAGCGAAAAGTAAAATAATGTAAGTAAACGATATACAAAATATCAGAAAAGTAGAATGCAGGTTAGAGACAAACAGCACGTACATGTCAGAAAAAAGCAGTTATCAAAGTATTCATCATACCTAGTAGCATAGTCTGCAAATTATATGGAACTAAAAGAAAAGCAGAATGAATTTAGTGTGAAATATTGCTTGAAAATATTGGAAAAGTAGAGTAAGGTCGGGAGGTGTATTTCACGAAAGACTTAACGGGAGGTTAAGAGGCCCACTACATAGATTGCAATCGAAATATAAATAGAGTGTATATGTTTTTTTCGAATAGTCGCGTGACGGCTAGCTCTTCAACTCTCTCTCAAGAGAGAGGGTGTCTTGGCAGGGCGGTTCGAGTCTTTTTTTTATGCGATGGGGACGGAAATGGAGCTCATCTGGCCACCATTCAGCTTCTTCAGGATGCCGGCCTTCTCTTGCAGTTTGCGGAACATGATGGCGGAGACAACGGTTGTGGCAACGAGGCCGCCGACCATCAGGATCATAATGGCAACGAAGAGGGCCTGGCTCATACACAGTTCTCCGTTGTCCTCTGGGCCTGCAAACACGGATCAGTGTCTAGAAATTTCCTCGTTACATATGTGGACGCCGCAATCATGCAATGCATTTGAAAATTTAACTCATCAGATATGCATTCAAAGTCAGCATTTTATGCACACTTTAAATTTTACATGTAATTTTTCCCCAAAGGAAAGGGAAAGTAAATTTTATTTTATCAAATTACTAAGCGGGTAAAACCTTCATTAGAAAAATACAACATCAACAGCAACAACAAGGGCCCCAAATGTTAAAATGGTCTGCACTACAAGCAGTTGTTAAGTCTATGATATGGCCTAAAACAAGGAACGTTGGGTTTGAACTTGTTTAAAAATACAAAAAAAACTAAAAAAATCCAAAAAAACAAACAGGAGAAACAAATCAAAGGAAAACAAAGGAAAACAACAGATGGACCAAAGATAGTCTAGAAATTATATGTGACGTCACAACTTAACACAGCAATCTTTATCGCATGAAGCTGTGACGTCACAACTTGTATTTTGACGTACTTGTGATGACGACCTCATCAGTCGTGATGGAGATGGACGAACCAATGCTGATATCTTCAATACCGGAGTCAGCCTCGGCCTGTCGCTTCTGTATGGACCTCTTCTTTCTACCGTAGCTAGAGCTTCCGTCAGAGCACGTGGTCTGGAATAAACATGGGCAGGATATCAGTCCCAGTCAAGCGGCTAAGTTAGAAAATATTCCAATATTTAATGTATCTGTAGAAAACCACCACCACCAACAACTAAATAAATTCTAATGGAATCAAGTTACGGGAACATGTTTCTGTATGGTTTTATTTTTCATGCCTCTCTCTCTCTGCACCCTTCTCTCTCTCTGTGTCTGTCTGTCTCTCTCTCTCCAAACACACATTATAAAAAAAATGTGCATCAATAAAATGAAAAAACATCAGTACTTTCAATACAAACGAAGAAAAGGAGAAAATACACTAAGAGTATAGACTAAAAAAATCAGCAACAAAAACAAACAAACAAAAGAGCGACAGCAACAGAGCTGATGCCACTTACCGGTGTGCAGGCTCCAAGACACACTTGCATGGTGCAGGAAAAGGGCATGTTGACGGAACCCCCAGCCAGACTCGTGGTACGGAAGGCCCCAAACTGAGCGAACAACTCGCCCTGCTGTACTTGCGACATGTGGGGGAAAAGATCGACGTCGGCGGCGCAACTGAAACAGCCGATAAATGACGTCATTAGAGCAATATGACGTCATCAGCGATTCACCGCGACATATTGGATGTGCTTTCTCTTGATAATCATTGAAACGGAAACCAATGTGAAACATTTATCATAAATATGTCAACCTCACAGCTCACATTTTTATATTATTAAGTACACTGACTCAGGTTCCAGCAACAATACTTATCTCAAAGTAATACGTCATTCAGATTTTCATGTGAGGAAGCCTTCCAGCTGGCTTGCGGTAGGTCGGTGGTTCAACCCGGATGCTTCCGTGCATTCGGGGTCTTCCTCCACCTGTAATTAGCTGGACGTCGCTATATGACTGAAATACTGTCGAAGCGACGGTAAACTCAAATAGTCAAGTCGAGTCAATACATAATGAAGTAAGTAGTTATTGAACTGACGGTTTATTTAAAATTACTATAACATTTCGTGAAACAGAATTGTGGAATTGGTATATATTCCTAATTTAAGATTTAGCTTACTGAATGTTAGCCTGTTATATTATACACTCGCATCACAGCTTTATCGCATGGAAATTATATCTATATATACTTATTATTTGTATGGAATAATTGTAATAGATAAAGCGGGTATACTTACGCATCAACAATAATTGGAATGGTTGAGGCGGTGCAGTCTTTGGCTTTGATATCAAAGTCCTCTGGAAAAATGATAATAATTGATCAAAACTTTATTATTAGAAGAGATGCTATGGTCAAGGGAAAACGTACTTGCCACGGATCAGAGAATTTTCGGTTCAAACCCCGTTTGGGTTATTATTTCATAACAATTCCATGCGCAAAGTACTGGTCCAAACTGTGAACCGTCGAGATTTACTGACATATTTTTTAAGATCTTTTTCCCCCAATCGATGCATAACGATATAAGTTTAAGTTAAGAGACTGTATCTTCATTTTTTGGGAGTGTTTTTCTAGAAGCACACGAATTTATGAACTTTTAATAAATGAAATAGAGGGCATATGATATATAATATAGACGGAAGTATATGAAAAATAATGAATAATAACAGTTTACCTCCAAATGAAAGCGAAAGTAAATTTTATATTATCAAATTATTAAGCAGGCCAAGCCTTCATTTAAAAAACCCCAAAACAACAACAACAACAACAAAAAAAAAAAAAAAAAAAAAAAAAAAACCTCTGCACTCCTCAGCTCAGGCTGTTTGTTAATTCAATATTTTAATTCTTTTCTGAATAGTATAAAATGAGTTTTGCATGACAAATACTATGTACATGTTTCCTTTTTTGAAAATATCGATATTTAAGGGACTTGTTTGTAGTTGAAGAACAACATATTTCTGAAATAAATAATACAAACCAACAAAAGACCGAGTGCACACTTTAATAAGCAACTTAATACATATCACATGGATAAAAAATATAGACCGGGACTAAGAAAAGGCAACAACAGTAAAAATGCATAAATCCGCAGAGTGGATTTTGAACGATATTTTAAGTCCCGGAGTTGACCACATTAAGGTACCCTGTAATGTTTCCGCTACATTTCGGACCTCATGACCTTTCACGGAGATTACCAAGGTTTCCTAATGTTTCTTGGTTATCTTGGTAGAGGTTAAGTGGTCCAAGTCGTATCGGATCCATTTCAGGGACTTTACCTTAAAATTATAAATCATACTTTCGGTTTCCCGAGCCCTGCAATAATCCAAGTATCTAAAACGTCGGAGGATCGCATTTTACTGACTATGTAATAGAATACGTACGGATAAACTCGGCGTCCAGTTTTAGGATCATGGTAATGACGTCGGTCAGTTTCACTGTCTGTCCACTGATGTCCGCTCCGTCAAGGAGAAGCTGCATGGTGGCTGTCGGTTTGACGGTCTTGTTCTGACCGGCGTCATCGTCCTTGTCCCTGAAAGACGCCATGACGTCAGAGGATTTAAACTGTGATGTGATAAATACAATTTCATGTATACATAATAGGTTTCACTAGACTGCTTTTAGGAAAGTAATAGAGTAATACCTACGAAATCAGTCCAACAAAGAACAGTTCATGATCTGAATGTTTCAGACGTCATGACGTCAACTGATTAAAATTGACACAGCCAATCCAATTAGGAAAGTCTTGAAAGCTTATTGTTAGGGTTAAATACTGTCGAGTCGAGATGAATACTTGCAAGAACAATTTACTAGCACACAATGAGAGACGTCATGACGTCAGTACTAGTAAAATAAAAACTAATATATAAACTATAGATAAACGTATGATAAGAAACAATACAGCTGATAGTTGAGGACATAGATTAAATATAACTAGAGATAAATACAAATTTCATGACGTCTGCATCAAACAGTGCATTTCGTTTGTTATCCATTAATGACGTCATCATCATTGTTTCCGTCATCTATATTTTCTACACACGAATCAAAAAAGATACTTGAAGTTTTTTAGCACATGGCATTTTCCTCTCGTCCAATCAGGTGCCAGTATTTGTTCATAGTCACCGTGGACTATAACGCGTAGTCCACACTTTTGTAAAAAATCAATAAGTGTGGACTATGCAACCACATAACTCACACTTTTGTGACGTTCTGTCGCTAGTGGACGGAAAATACCATGTGCTAAATAGGTTAGTTCATTGTTGCCTTTAACTACACGACATAGTCACTCGGGATCCGCCCTCGTGACTATATCTTGTAGTTGAAGGCAACTATGAACTAACCTATACGTCTATGATACGCAGGAGATAGGCATAGGTTAGTTCATAGCTGCCTTGAACTACATGAAATAGTCACGAGGGCATTTTCCTTCTACTAGCGACAAAATGTAAAAAAAAATGTGTGAGTTATGTGGTTGCATAGTCCACACTAATTGAATTTTACAAAAGTGTTGGACTACGCGTTATAGACCACGGTGACTATGAACAAATACCAGCACCTGATTGGACGGGAGGAAAATGCCATGTGCTAAGCGAAGTTACACGATAAGTCAGAGACACCATCGTTGGTACCAACTGACAAGTCACGTGGGTTCGCCATATTTAGTGTCAGTTCTACAAGACAGAAACATACGCGGCATCGAGCGAGTTGCTCAATGTGAGGTCAGCAAGGTCAGCAATACACATGATGGGGATCTGTTTGTCGTCACCCGTCTGGTAGAGAGATTTCTTCTGTATCACAATCTTGAACGTCTCCTCCTGCGGGGAACCAAGAGGTCACGTGATTAAGTCACGTGACAATGTCACGTGGTCGATATATATACATGTCGCGTGACTGATGATTAAATAGGCAACACAGAAATGGGAAGGCCGATTGAAGGAGCATATTTCATTTCTCTAATATAAACATGTATTTTATTTCTTTACAAACATTTTAATCATCATAGTGCATTGTAATAATACCAACGTCTTAAAAAATGGTACTGATATAGCTCCCTTGCTTGATGCTCAGTATATAAGGACAGTCCCGGACTGGTTGTCCCGGTGTCAGGATAACGTAATTGGGCGTTGTATCATGCCACAAGTTTACAGTGTGATACTACAGTGTAGTTGTAATATAAATATATGTCTCAAGTAGACATAGTCTCGAAATGACTGAAATACTGTTTATTATATCAAATTAAACCGAACAAATATGAAATTATCTCCTTTCAATATAAAACTGACTTACCCACTGGATGCCGCACTGAGCGAAGTCAATGGTGTGCGTGTTCGTGCCGGACACTGTCGTCTGCTGACAAGCCGCGCCCTGGCCCTGGACGTAGATGATGCCGTTATCTGCGGCGTCCGTCACGGTCAGAACGAGCGTGCTTTGCGTGCAGCTATCCACCGCCACTGTGCACGAGATAAGTGCATACATATCATATATATCACACATATCTTACATATCATATATATCACACACATATCATATATATATATATATCATATATCATACATATCATATATATCACACATATCTTACATATCATATATAAATCACATAAATCATATATATCATATATATCACACATATATCATACATATCATATATCATACATATCATATATATCACACATATCTTACATATCATATATATCATACATATCATATATATCACACATATCTTACATATCATATATATCACACATATCTTACATATCATATATATCTCATATATCATACATATCATATATCATATATATCGCATATATCATACATATTATATGTATCACACATATATCATATATATCTCATATTTCATACATATTATACATATCACATAACATTTTTAATGAACATATAACTTTCATAATTTATACATGTATTAATAAAAATGCATATGTTCTTTAAATCTTTTATATTTTATTATTTATTTATTTAGACCCAACGAAAGAATGTAAGTGTGGGAAATTAGTAGTTTTGTATTTACCCTAAACTGCTATCTTAAATTTCATTCCATGCTGAAGTAAAATAATTTCACACTTGAACAAAACAGGAACTTATGAAATCGTAATCTATATTAAATAAAATTTACGCCTGTATGCATGTGCAAACGATCGTACGTTGAAAAAAAACAAAAAACTTTTTCCATTTTTATATTCTCCAAAATTAATACTTTAAATTCAAAATTTTTTTAAAAAAAAAAAAAAGGCGCCAACTCACGGGTAGGATTAAATGTCGTCTGCGCCAGGCTTCCGACTATCAACAATCCCAGCAAGAACAACACTTTGCCAGTCATTTTGCAAACTGGAACACAAATACAACAAAGTATATTTTTTTTCCATTTATCTTTATTAACTTATTTATTTTGCTTTATCTAAATTGTATCTTTTAAATTTAAGTTGACAGTGATACATTCATGATTAAGAGTATGCCTTCTAAATCATAATTAATCCTGCCGGGCTGAATTTTCCCTTGTTTTTATTTTAAATGATTAAGCGCCGGTATATAATTCACGCGCATAATTTACACTAAAACTTTACTAGATAAATTAGATGCAATTATTATATTTCAAAAATTTGTTTTTAGATTTTTTATTACATTCATAGTGACCAAGGAATATAGCATTTTTATACCGAAATCAATACATCTAATATACCATAATACAATTTTCATGATAAATATAGGTTCATCTCATACAACTTTCTTCTATACAACTGATCTGTTGCTTTGGCAAAATAAAAGTTGTTGGTTTCCACTAACATCTCCGAAACAAATAGGATCGGTAGGTCTGGTGAACTTTTTTTTTATTTTTAACCTTTTTTTTTCCATTTTTAACTTACTTTTTTAGAAGTAACAAATACTGTTTTGAAAACGCAATAGCCCCCAAAATAGGGTCGATAGCGTTAGCGGAAACAAGTAACTTTTTTATTACGCCTTATGAGACTGTTTTCTGTAACGTTAAATTATCTTTGTCAGAAAGATCTCTCACAATTTTGAGAAGTTAATCCAGGGCTTGTATTATTCCCGAAATATATTCCTTTATTTTGGCGAACTTTAACACATCCTTTATTTTCTCAAATAACCAAACTGAACAGCTAATATATAATATATCATACGCAGGGAACACACACCTATACCCTTATAATTTTATTCCTTTTTAATCAAAGCTTAGGAATAGTAAATCAGAATAAAAATCCTTATGAAAAAATATTTTACTCAAATGAAAATCACAACAAAAAGAATAGGATGTTATCAATTTCCCGATACAATACTTTGCGTGATGTAAACAATACTTTGCGTTATGTAACAATACTTTGCGTTATGTAAACAATACTTTGCGTTATGTAAACAATACTTTGCGTTATGTAAACAATACTTTGCGTTATGTAAACAAAACTTTGCGTTATGTAAACAATACTTTGCGTTATGTAAACAATACTTAAATACATGTACAACCATTCATGAAATAGTCAAATAATAATTCTAAACTAATATACAAATATACCTTAATTACCTACATACTTTGTGTAACAAAACGAAATATTTTGAGTATTTTTTTTTCAGAGAAAAATGAATGAGGAAATTCGCCTTAATTGTTAAACAATTCCTAGCTTAAAATCCAAAACAAGGTTAGAACACATTCCGCCATTCTTTTGTATTTTGAAACTTTTCAGTGAATGGCTAAATGATATATACAATTATCTTACTGGCCAACTGGTTTTTGCTGGCTGATTATTCAATATGATGATGTTTTTAATATAAGTATTTAAGATTTACTCAGCGCATTAGAATGTAAACATTTATATTTCCATTATACAATGCAACATAGTAAAAAATTAAATTAAAATTAATTAAATACACAAGAATTGATAAATAGGAAAACGTTCTGATATAAATCATGATATAATGAGCGGAAATGATTATTTGTAGTGAGTGTAAAATGTATTTGGAATTGAAATTTAATTCAACCAATAATACTTGGTGCTAAGTAAAACTAATACTCGTGTTGGGAATCAGTCCGATAAAAAATTGCCATCTGTCTGACTGATTAATGATTAATCTGTGACGTTAATGCTATGTTACAGGGAACCCCCGGTACAACGGCAGTGTTTCGCCGATGTATCGAATTTGCCGGATTAACGAGCGGATCCTTTATGTTATACATACAGACTGTTCTAAGAATTTAAAGCTCTTGTAACTTAAGATAAGTATTTTAACTCAACAATAAAATTTGGTTTACTGTATTATTATTCGTCCTACTTTTCACAGTTTATGAGTTAAAATATCTGTAGACCAAAAAAGGAGCAATGACAGACGGCGTCAGCTATCAAAACAGAAATAAGCTTCCAGTTGTTTCCAGCCAAAAACCGCTACTCTCTCTAAAATCATAAAAAATGTCTAATTTGTTGACGAATAAAAAATTACCGTCGTCAAATAATCAGCGTGGTTCTCGTCAAGGATTTGTCGACCAACTGATTAAACAGTCCAACACTAACTACAAAGCATTTCATAATTCCTGTTTTCCAAATAAAAAGATGTGTGAAAAGACTAATTAGGTCACTTTGACTCAAATACTTTGTAAACTACTTTTTAAAATAAGAATGCCAGAACGTGTCTTAGATCTTTGATTTAGTTCAGTTTAAACTATTATTTTATGTTGACTGGTAACAATTAATACTAATCCCTCTTTACGGCTCCTGGGTTGGACCAGTACTTTGTGCCCGGGAAGGCCATAAAAATCCTTGCCACCAAAGGGGTTCGAACCCACAAACGTCGAATCCTCAGTCGGGTATGTTACTGCTGCACTTTAAATGTAATACTTGGGATTTTAATTGGCGCCAAGTAACTTTGTAATTATCATGCTATATTTAACAGCACACACAAACAGTTTACAGTCCACAAACAGTTTACACACACCGTAAAATTCTAAGCTGAGAAAAAGACCATTGCTTATTTAATTTTAGTTTAATCTCATTTGAAGTTAAGCAGTTAAATCCATCTGATTTTAAGCTATAAACTGTAAAAAAATAAATGTCTTGAAATATGTCATATTAATAACTTGTAAATATCATTGTTGTTTGGTGGGAATAAATTAATCAAACATATAGAAATAAAATGAGTATTGCAAGTAATTTAACAAAAGTTATTATAAAACTTTACCTTGTTGGTTCTCGGGTATACTTGGAAATTACCTGGCTGGCTCGGTCGCAACCACGCTTGTCTGCTCGAAAGCAGACGACAGTTGGGTTTTTATAGCCGGAATCCATAATTATATAATAAAAAGACGTCATATAGTTTGCCGGTGTACGACAGAGTCTTGGGACGGTTAATTAGTTTATCTGCAGGTGTTGATGTGATTTTTCTGATTGGGTCCATTGACAGGTCGAATGCATAATCCGACAAAAAACAAAAAAGTTACTAGCCGTTTCTGCTCCGTTCTCTTGTCTATTTTTGTCTTTTTTAGTTTATAGCATTTAACTTTAAGGACTTTCTCTGCAAGAGACGGTTATAGTGTTGCCTCACTACGATATCACGCCGTAGACATGTTGCTAGCATGATACCACACATCATCACATTATTTCGTCATGATTCGACCAAGTCGCCACACGTAATGGCAGAACTTAGCTTCCATACAAGGACCATCCAACCCCGTGAAAAAAAAAAAAAAAAAAATAAAAAAATAAAAAAAAACTGCACTAATTTTATTTGATGTATGTGACTTCTGGTATTTCAAACAACATTATATTTATGTGGATTAATGGTTATGTAGTAGGACACACGTTTCGCGATCGAGTGGTTCCGAGTTCGAGTCTTGCCAAGGCACACTGCTTATTTCTTTGAGCAAGAAATTAACCCCGCATTGTTTCACTTCACCCAGATGTAAATGGGTACCTGAGAGGGCGGTATTATTCCGTGGCACCATTACATGGGCTGCCATAAGCGGGTGAAAAACTCTCCGGGGCCTCCGAGGCCGAGAGGGTAAAGTCGTTGACTTTAACACTCACTCAGCTCCTCACCGCGTAGGTTCGAATCCCGGTAGGGTCATTCGGATTTTCATGTGACGAAGCCTTCCAGCTGGCTTGCGGTAGGTCGGTGGTTCTACCCGGATGCCTCCGTGCATTATGGGTCTTCCTCCACCTGTAATTAGCTGGACGTCGCTATATGACTGAAATACTGTCAAAGCGACGGTAAACTCAAATAGTCAAGTCAAAAACTCTCCAGGAAAACCGATATATTGATTACTAGGGGTAAAAGCTGTAAAGACAGTGAACGGATGTCTTAACTGTATATATTTTTTTTTTTTGTCTAGCTGTACTTTGAAAGAAACAATTATGTATTTAATTAAGAGATGATAAACATATTCATCTCGTGCTATATGCAACATTCTTAGACTATAGTTTTATTTTTATGATGTACTTTGATACGGATTCTTGGTCAAGATATATACTTTTAGTGATTGGCTATGTAACTATATTGGGGTTATTTATTTAGCAGTATAAACCAATTAACCTCTAGGACAAAGTCAGCAGCAAGTACTGATATATACATACGAGATACAATAAATATCCAGAGTAAACACGTTGTTTTTTGTTTATATGTAATTTGTTTATGGGATGTATTATACAGCCAAATTTCGATCAGAGTTTATGATTTAAAGACATATTTATTGTCTTTGTAAGGATGCCGTGAAAATGCGATATTTCGAGGAGCAATCTCAGAGTACTGTAGCAATTCCGAACAATTTAACCCTTTAGTTAATACAGACTCTTAGACGAATACGAGAGAGTTAAGAGAAAATCAAGAGAGGCTCTCGTTAAAGTACGTGTACGATCATGTGACCGCGAGATAACTTGAGATTTGTAAAACTGAAAGTATCCGCCATTTGCAGTAATAGAAAACAGTGTTACAGAATTATAATTCCGTCTTATTCTGTCCAAGTGTCAAAACAACAACAACAACAACAACAACAACAACAACAACAACAACAACAACAACAACAACAACAACAACAACAACAACAACAACAACAACAACAACAACAACAACAACAACACGATTATCATCTACAGCACAAGGTGCACGTGAAGAACATGGTATTCGGTCATACGACAACTTCATAGCTGACTGTAAGTCGCAAAAAATAGT